>CM053789.1:763838703-764438703 GCA_028749045.1 Cupressus sempervirens | reverse complement strand
TTCTCAAACTTAGTTTTATCACCAATCATGTGATGAGAAAAACCACTATCTATAATCCATGTATCATTTTTGCTCACATGAGAAATAAGTGTCATTTCCTCATTATCAGATTCTTCCTTTACAGCAATGTAGACAATTTCATCTTCTTCTTCATCATTAGAATCATTAGAATCTTTAGCCATGAAATATTTTTTCTTACCTTTGTCCTAGAATGATTTGAAGTCTTTCTTGCCATTGCACTTGTGACCTTTCTTCTCATCCTTGTTCTACTTATTTGGGCACCTAGCAACAATATGTCCAATTTCTTCACAAGAAAAACAAATTAGAGGAACCTTACTTTTGTATTTCCCTTTGCCTCTTGAATATTTCCTTGGTAACAAAGCTTCAACCACCTCAAGATCACTATTTGAACTCTATTTAGATTCTTCATCACTATTTGAATGAGAATCCTTTATCTTCTTGCCTTTCTCCTTGAGTGAAAGCTTGGCTTCAAATGTTGATTCAATGTTCTTGGCAACTGGAACATAATTATCATAGTTATTTAGCTCAAATGTAGTCAATCTTCCAACTATGGCCTCTAAATGTATCTTATGATTTGCTTGACATCTTCTTTCTTGAATTGTAGAGACTTTGATTGCATAAATAGGAAGTAGAGTTCTAAGAACTTTACTTATAACTGTTTTCCCCTTGATATCTCCTCTAGATGCTTTGATGGCACTAACACATGCTTTAACTCTTTCAACATATTTTGCAATGTTTTCATCTTCTCTCATCCTCACTTGATCAAATTGACCTCTCAAACTTTCTACTTTGGCTCTTCTCACATTATCATGACCTCCATAGATTTCTTTCAACTTCTTCAACATTTCAAAGGAAGTTTTGCAATCCTTGATGTCATCAAATTCTTCATAACTTAGGGTAGATGCATTATCTATCATCATGTTGTTGTGAGTCTTCTTTTCAGCAATATCATTGACAGATAATGTACTAGTAGGTTTTGCATATTTTTCATTAAGGTACTTTAGCCCTGTATCACCAATAGAAGCTAGATAAAGTCTCATCAACCCTTGCCATGCTGAGAAGTTGTCCCTGTTAAGTCTTGGAATTTCCCTCTTATAAGACATCCTAATCTTTGGCTTAGATCCTTGAAATATTTTCCTGCAAGCACAAGAAGCTCAGATACCAACCGTTGGAATTATAGATGGAGTAATTGAGAGGGGGGTGAATTAGTTACCACAAAAAAAATCTACAGATCCCTTAGATGTCATAAATAACTAGTTACTATTGATACTTAGTGAAAACTTCACAAAATGTTGTAACTTAGTAAATTAATTTGTTACTAGTCTTTAAGCATTCATAATTATTAACATGCATGCAAAAGTAAATAACATGAACACAAGAGACACCAGATTTAATGCAAAAATCCAATATGGAAAAAACCAACAAGTAACTAGCTACCAATTTTCACTCTTCTGAAGTGAGCCTTATTAGGATCCAACCCTATTAAAAGTTACCAAACACACTGTTAGGTGTGGCCTTGTTAGAGGATTTAATCACCTAGTTAAGAATGGCCTTGCTAGAGGTTGTTAGAAAAATTCAACTGAACTATCACCTTGTTAGAGGATTTATAAAATGGCTGCTAAACCAACTGTATTAAGAGATTTTGAAGTCATTCTTGCAATGGTTAGAAAGTAATAATGAATTGACCTGAATATGATGTGACTAAATTTGTTTATTACGGATCTCTATTCTCCACCAATAAATCCTCCTTGATCAAATATGGCTTTGCTACTCCTTAATGATCTCTGATCATCCTTCAACATTCACCCTCATGATAATTAGTCCTTCTTCACATTCATTCACATAATATCCATTACACACTTAGAATTTGCAACTTGACCTCTTATATATACCATTTAGATTATCAAGTTGGCTCATTCACAAGTTACATTTACCAATAAAGCATACATTAGTTGGCTACAAATATTACATTAAACAAATAAACTTTATTTCACAAAACAATGAAATTATTCATTGGCCAACACTGCTCACTAAACACTACTCTAGAAATAATTTCCTGAGTTAACCACCTCAACTCAGTTAATACTGCAATTTTTGTGAAATCCTTTGGTTACTGATTGAACTCGATAAGAACTAAATTTCCTTCGCTAACCATGAGAGCTTGGTAAGAACTATCTATGCCATATTTTCTTTGATGACCGAGTATGCTCAGTAGACACTGAATTACCTTGCTTAACATTGAAAGCTCAGTAACAACTGTCTACACAAGGTAAAGCTTGAGAATGCTCGGTAGACACTCTAATTTGCTAACCTTCTGAGCTTGGTAGACTCTATCTTTTTCCTTGATGATCAACTAAGATTAGTAGACTCTAACTGATAACTGATATGAAATTTTTGTAACATCAAAGACAACACACAATTGAACAATTGTATCCAACACCATATTTCTTCTTTCATGTCCTATTCATTTCTCCTTTTATGTGTTCAACATCTACCTTCTCTTTACCTTTATCATTCTTTGAGTTGGGTGCCTCTGACCTTGTTGGGCAATTCCTACTGATATTACTAGTCTTAAAGCAACTGAAACATGTGGTTTGGCTCAACCATCTACTGTAATTCCCTTTGAAATGTGTGCTTATGCAATTTTTAGGAATGTGGCCATATTCTTGATAGTAATGACAGCTAGACATAGTGTTGTAGTCCCAGTTATAGTGATGACCATGGTTACCTTCCCTTGTTGCCTAACTTGATATCCACATAGGCTTTGATCTGCACTCAAATGCTCTATGTCTATACTTCTTGCAATTGTAGCAGTGTCCTTCAAGTTTTGGTGTTCTAACAGTCCTAGTCCTCCAGTCATGTGCTTGATGTCCTTGCTTTTTGCACTTATGAAAGTAACTTGCATTATTAGGTGTGTCATGCTGATGGGAATTTTTTCTCCTACACACATTAGAGGTATGTCCCTTTTTACCATAGAAATGATAGGTAGGTTTAGTGTTCTTACCTTTGTTACTCCTTTCTTCTATAGTTTTCAACCAAGTATTGAAGTGTCATTGCTTTCCCTTGGTGATTTCAATAGCTCCTCAAAGTACTTGATTGCTTCATTATGTTTGTTGAAGCCTTCTACAATCACCTTCTCTCTTTTCAGATCATTTTGTAGTTGTTCATTTTTCTTTTTTAGTGTAGAGATCTCAATGTCCTTGACATTTAGTTCATGATGTACATTCATCATCTAGCTTAGGGTGTCTAGCGACATGTTAGAAATTCTTTCAAACTCAATTGTCTTTTCTTTCAATCTATTGGTAAGGTTTTTCTTGTCATCTTCTAGCATAGCCTTGTCTTCAATGGCTCTTTTTTTTTGTTCAATCACTTCACAGAGCACTATGACTTGTGATTCTTGTTCAAGCTTTAGTATTCTGATTTCTTCTATTTGGGTAAAAGTACAAACCTGTCTCATCTTTTGTAAAGGAAAAGTGATATCATAATTTAAACTCTTCAACTTTAACAACATAAAAGTGGCATTTGTGTTTGGAATTTGAAGATGATGTAAGCTAAAGAAATGTGTAAAATTGGATGAAGTTTATCTCTACAAATTTATTTTTTAAATTGAGTGAAAAATTTTATTTATTTTTGAATTTTTAAAGTCTATTTTTTATTTTTTTTTAAATGCTAAAAATATATAGTTTTTTTTCCCATAAACCAAATATATGTAAATGTTTATGTTTTGGTTTTATTTTGGAATATGTTAGAGTTGACATGTATACCTAGTGCACCAAAAAAGAGAAATTGAAATTTGGTTAATATTTTTCAAGTTATAACTGGTCAAAGTCAAAGTTATCAAAAATTGATAATTTTTTTCTCCCATCAAACATTTTCCATCAAATCTACATTTTAAAAAAAAAAATTACATATTCTTGAAGAAGACTCTCTCCTCTAGTGTAACATTAAAAATAATAATTTTTGAACATGATTTACTATTTTTTTCTATTTTTGAATAGACATCTTCCTAAATCTTAGAATAACTACTTGTAATATTTTCATATTATAACATATTATCCATAATCAAAATAATGAAAAAACTATATGATGATTATGTTGAGTCTGAGATCTAAAAATGTATATTTTTAGTTTTTAAAAAAATTCAATTTAGTAGGTTAAATTGGCCTTCAAAGTGAGATTATTACAAAAGTTCTTATTTTTGCTTGTGTGGCTACCACCTAGGATGCCACATAGACAGTTACGGTTGAAATTGTTTCAGCCATAACCCTTTTAGTCGAAACTTGTGTCAACTTGTTAAACCACATGCAATTAATGTTTTTTTTTAATATAAAATAAAGTTTGGTTTTCTTTTTTAAAATAAATATAAAAAACAACAAAAAATAGAAGAGAATTTTTGGAAGACAACAAATTTTGAAGCCATTTTTAGTAACTATTTGGCAGATTTAATCAGAATTGCAATGGATCAAATATTTTTAAGGTGTTTTTTCCCATCTACTTACTTTTATTTTTATGTATTATATATTGAAGCATTAGCTGCTATTTAGTGAAATCTTTTTTTTTTTTTTGTTTCTATAGATTAAAGTATTCAATTGGTAGCAAAAAGAAAAGATCAAGGAAATATGATAGAATAAGAGATGAAAAAATGAAAAGTCATACAAAATGTAACCAAAACCAACCTACTGAAATTCTTGAACAAGATTTGATTCATGAAGAGAATGAAAGTAATGAAGAGGAATAAATTGGCAGTTCTACTGATAGAAACAAATTAGAAGGCATAACAAATTTTATGGATTTGGATGAGGAACTACTTTTTAACCAAATTTCATCTAAAGATATGATAAGTGATAACGCTATTAGAAAGCATTGTCAGAACGTGTGGGATGAATATTTCAAAGATAAAAGTATATTTTGATAGGCACAATTATTTGTCAAGTTATTTAGGAGAAAGGATATGAGACCTATTTTGGAGTTGTTGGGTGTTGATAACAAGAAAAGCCATGCACATAATATTAATAAAACAATAGTTAAAAACTTGAAAAATGCTTATAAAAGAATTGACATCACAACTCAAGGAGGTGATTTGAGCAATGCACATAGAGCATTGATGACTACTATATCTAGTAGAAAATTGACACATAGGAAATAGGTAAATGAAATTTTTGATGTACTACATATATCTAGAAGAACTGTCTAGAGATACATCAAGAGGAGAAATATGCTAGATGATAACATTAAGAATAACCTAGTGAATATTTGTAGAGTTTCTCGAAAAGACAATTTTTTTGAAGATGTTAAAAGATAAGCTATTGAATTTTGGACCACACATTCTTGTGTTTCTTCTAATAGATGTGATACTATATAAATTAAAGATCAAGAGACATGGGCCAAAATCGAACATCCAAAAAATTTCATAGATATAACTCAAAGTGAATTATTTCAAACATTCAAGAAAGAATTTTCAAATGTCAAAATAAGTCAAAGAATGTTTGACAGTTTGTGTCCTTCCTTTGTATGCATAAATAAGATGTGTGAAACTTGTTGTTGTCAAAATCATGTTGAATTTGGTCTACACTTGCAATCATATAAAAAATTTATGGTAGTACTTGATCCTAATTTGGTCATCCCTAGAAGTACAACACAATTTGTGAAGTCCATATTATGTGATAAGTTAGAAGATTCAAATGAGTTCAAAGTGCAATGCATAAAAAATCAGTGTGAAGATTGTGGAGATTTATGCAATCTTTTTGAAATGCAAATTGAGAATATTAATGAATCCACACTAGTTTCATGGATGAGATATGAATATGAGACATATCAAAATAAGAAAGGAGATGAATCCAAAAAAAATGTATTGAAGGAGAGTAAATTTCAGTATCATGAGTTTATGACCAAGTTTTGTCCATTGATATAACCACATATCCAACGTTGTCATGGTGCATGATTGCAAACTAAATAGTTTCCTAATTCAAAAAATCATTTTCTACCTAGTTGTATAATTTCAATTGTAGATTTTTCTAAGAATTATATATTTGCACCTCAAACAGAGCTTCAAGGGAAATATTATCATTTTGAAAAAGTTGCAATATTTGTGCAAGTGACCTATAGACATGTACAATTTGAGGTGGATGAGATAGAAAGGTCGAAAAAAAATGAACACATCATCATCAAAGAGGTTCATTTCTATATTAGTGATGATAGAGTTCATGAAAGGAGTTATGTGGCTCATTGTTTTGTAATGTTCTCTGAAGATCTTAGAAGTTATGGAATAAATGTTTCAAAGCACTGGATTTGGTCTGATGGATGTGTAGGTTAGTATGCATGAACTTACACATTTATTTAACTTTATTTTAACTTGTCTATTTTTATTTGACACATGTACATAGATAATTATAGATACTTATCATGTTTCATGTTCACAGGACAATTCAAATCTACAAAAGCATTTAATTGGTTAGCAATGCAACATGCTAGAACCAATGTTAGGTTTTTATAGAATTTCTTTGAAAGTGCACATAGAAAAGGGGAGCATGATGGAGCAAGAGCATGTATAAAGCGTGCACTTTGACAACATGAACTTGTAGGTAAATATATACATTTAATGTGTATGTTTAATACTAGTAGCATATATATTTTAAATAATATATATGCATGTTTTATGTACATATAGAGAATAGGATAGAGAGTGCAAATCAAATTGTTGAATGGTGCAAAGATCATTTTGCTACTCAAGATACTTAATACAATAAGCATTACTTTTGAGAAGTGAAAGGTGAACTAAGTTATATTTACTTTTAATGTATTTTTCAAATTCTTGAATTTTTTATTAAATATTTATTTTGAAATATGACAATTACTTTTTGTATTTGTAACAGATATAGATCAATCTAATCTTTAAAATTGTCAAACAATTCTTGGTATTAGAAGTTTCCATCAAGTGATGACTATAGGAAACCATAAACCTCCAGTAATTAAAGTAAGAGAGAAAATATGTTTTTGTGATGACTATATTAAGGACAATCTAGTGAGTGCATGTGAAAATATTATGAATGGATATGTTTCACATTGGGATTCGAAGGAGATAGTTAGAAAGCCTTCTTTTGAAGATGTTGACATTGATATTGACATTCATGATCCTGTATATTTAGTTGATTATGAGCACATTTCTAATTTAGTTATGGTAAGTTTGTGTGCATATATACATATATATAAATTAATATACATGTATATTCATTTTAAAATTTATTTATATTTATCTATTTTTATATACATGTAGGAGATATTTTTGTAGTTCAAGCCTTACTAGATAATGTGGAAAATGTTGACTATTATCTTTTAAGATGCACACAAGAAAAACATAAGTTGCTAGAAGGAACTATAGATGTTGATGAATAGTCATATCTAATTGGATCAGTTGTTATTGAAGGAAGATATTATCAACAAACAAGGGTAACTAATAGTGGTATTGAATTTATTGAATACAAGCTTGGAGCAAAGGTTTTACATTATAGTAACCATGTTATAGAAACCAAGTTACAATTTTAACCAATACAAAGAAGAAGACATCGTGGAAATCAAAAGTGAAAATTGTCTATTGAAGAACATAAAGAACTTCTAGAGATAATGAAAACTAGAGAGGATCCTAACAATACAACATTTAAGGAGCTCTAGTTTACCTATGTACTTATCCTAGAGCTCTAGTTCAGCTATGTCTATATAGTTAGATTATAATTTCACATTTAATGTTGACAGTCCATATTTGTTTTATAAATTTGTATGCATTGGATCAGTTATCAAGTGGATATGTGAAATTAGACATGTTTTGTTATTTTTATTTAAATTAGACATGGATATCTCATTTAAGACAACCTCTTAGGACCTCCCCTTAAGAAAACATCATAAGGCCTCCCCTTAGGACATCCCCTTAGTACCACCTTTTAGGAGCTCTCCTTAAGACAACCCCTTTAGTAAATTTGTATGTATTTATATACATTGTTTATGTTTTCTTATTGATTGTTAATGCTATTATGTATTTATGTGTATATAATCATTTTGTTCTTATATGATACATGTTCTTTATGTTTGTATATAATGTAAGTTATGCTCTTATATGTATTAACTTTTATTAATGAAATGTTGTAACATGCATTCTTTAGGTCATACAGTTCTTTATATGTTCTTATATACATGTATATGTTATATTCTTACTTGTGCATTAATGTAGCATTCTTATAACATATTTAATTTAGGACCCCCCCTTAAGACATGTCATTAAATATAGTTAATTATACTTAGATTAAGGCATTAAAAATAGTAACATATATATAAACATGAAAATTGAAAACATATACATTTCTACATTTAACATGAACATATTTACATACATCTATGAAATAAAATATACATTCTTTATGTTTGTATAAAATCTAAGTTATGTTCTTATATGTATTAACTTTTATTAATTAAATGTTGTAACATGCATTCTTTAGGTCATAGTCTATATATCTCCTTATGTACATGTATATTTTATATTCTTACCTATGCATTAATCTACATTCTTATAACATATTAAGTTTAGCATTTCCCCTTAAGACATGTCATTAAATAAAGTTAATTATACTTAAATTTTAAGGAATTAAAAACAATAACATATACATAAACATGATTATTGAAAACATACATGTGGACCTGCATTTAACATGAACATATTTACATACATCTATAAAATAAAATATACATTAATCTACATTCTTATGTATAATTTAGGATCTCCCCTTAAGAAATGTCATTAAATATAGTTAATTACACTTAGATTAAATCATTAAGATGAATAACATATATAGTAACATGAATAACACACACATAAACATAAAAGATTAAGACATTAAAAGATCAATAACATACATATACATATATCTAGAGAATGATGTAACCATATCAAATGTATAAAAATATCATGTATCAAATGTCTCCAAATAACATATATAAAACATCAAAGTCTCTATATAAACATGTATTTGGAAATAATATATAAAACATCAAAGTGTCCATATAAACATGTATCTAGAAATAACAAATAAAACATCAAAGTGTCCATATAAACACATATCTAGAAATAACATATAAACCTTCAAAGTGTCCATATAAACATGTAAATCCAAAATACTATATCAAATGTCTCCAAAATAAAATGTGCCTAAAATAAAATGCCATGATATAATCAGCTACATCCCCTCCTAATCCTTGATGTCCCCAAAAGGGTCTATTAGTTGTGTCTGAACCCTATGTCAAATGATAGTGTCAAATTATGTACGGAAAAATTATATCATACATGTATGTATGTATATATATATATATATATATAGTAATTTACCTAAGACTCAGGATGTGTAGGATCTGTCGGTGTCTATAGATTAGCAAAACATAACATACTACCACTCAAACCCTATAACACATACACAAACACACACATATATACAAATTTAAACATATAGACATTATTTACCATAATTAAAATAAATTTAAACATAGAGATATATACCATAACATCATGTGATGCTCTACGGATCTGACTAATATCTAAATCATTTAATGAAAAAACACTATGAGCATCCAAGTAGATACTACCCTGATCTAAAAGCATGGAGGTAAATAGACCAGGCTATCTAACAGTGAAATTCTAAGCAGGGGGGGTGTTTTAGGTTCCTGAATAGTTGGGGCTAGTGTTGTAGCCTGGGCCTATGTAGCAATAGGAGTAGTAGAAGGTGCAGGAATGTCATCCTACCTCTGTGAACCATTTGATCCTACTATATGTGAAAAAATATGACTAACCTAAGAGATGATGTCAAGAAGTGGAATGCCTATGATAGTAGATAATGCTTGATATGAATCCAAAAGATTAGATGCTAAACATGATCCCAAATGCAACAATGCATCCACATCTGAGGCTGCAAAAACCTGTAGTGGAGAAGGTATGTCTACTACTCCATATACATCATCAACACCTACACTAGATGATGTAGTTGTGGGAATAGTACCTTAAGACCATAAAATATATCTACCACACTGATCAGAATAAATCTAATGTAACTATGTGGTAATGGTGGTGATGCTTGAACAAATCTATGTCCTAATTGTGTCATTAGGAACACTCTAGCCTCCAACAACCATCTGTGGACCTCACGGCATAACCAAAAGGTTTGCATCCAGGAGTGTCCATGGGTCTAAATCTATCTAAAATTCTCCCCATACCTTGCCCAACATGACCTAGATAATTTGTGTAATAAACATTGTGGTGTAAATGAAATTCTGCAAACAATTGTTTGTAGAAATAAAGAGGGAACTCATCCTTCTATGTCCATCTATGATGAGTAGCCAACTAGCAAGAATACATGAATGGTGCAACAAGCTCATCAGTACATTCATCACAGAGTAGCATATAACTCGAGCTCTATCTCTATAAAATGGAAACATGGTCTTCACCATGGTAGTGGAGACCTCAGTGTCAACCTATCTATACTTCAAAATGCTAGTGACACTATGAGTTAGAGATGAATAAAATGTCTCAATGCTAATATCATCAAAAGGGTTGTATGATTCAATGGTCTAAATCATACGAAACAACTCCTCTCACATCATTATGATCTTCTCCCAATTAGGGAGGGTGGTAGAAGAGGAAAGTGATGAGTCCAAAACCTATATAACATGAGATAATCTTGTAAGTGTATCTCAAAATAACCACTCTCCATCCTCAGTGGAGGATGTTGATCTATGTGCTATGAAAAACTCAACACTCTGACCCGCTCTATGGACACTACCATTCCTTGAGGATGTTGGACCATGATCCCTAGAACTAGATATCATAATGTATATATGTATATAATGTATGAGGATCTATGAGTCTGAAGCTACAAGACTGATAAATATCTAGAGATTTGTACATATATATATATATATATATATATATATATATATATATATATATATATATATATATATATATATATATATATATATATATATATATATATATATATATATATATATATATATATATATATATATATATATATATATATATATATGAGTCTGGAGATACAAGACTGATAAATATCTAGAGATCTGCACACACACACACACACACACACATAAACATACAAGTGTATAAATTAAAATAATTAAAAATTTAATTTAATTTGAAACACACATACATTAAATCTATGGTGCTATTCAATCAAGCAATGTATGTATTTTAAAACAATTATCTTAGAGACTATATCTAATGTATTTTAATGTGCTCAGGCAAATGTGAAAAATAAATATTCATACATGTACATATATATGCAATTAAAAAAAAAAAATCTTCATTAAATTATAACTAAGTGTACACATGTATATATGATAAAAATAGAAAATTCTTGACTAAATTAGATTTTGATTTAACTACAAGGTTAAACATTTTTTTTCTAAATTTCATATAAATGTGAAAGTCTTTCTAAGTTTCATATAAACATATATTTTACCTAATGCTTTTCTACAGTTTTACCTAATATTTTTCTACATTTTTACCTAATATTTTTCTGCATTTTTTCACTAATGTTTTTTAACATTTTTACCTAATGTTTTTCTACATTTTAAAACTAATTATTTTCACATTTTTACCTAATGTTTTTCTACATTTTTAACTAATGTTTTTCTACATTTTTAGCTAATGTTTGACTACATTTTTGCTTATGTTTTAAATAATTTACTAACAAATCTAAAAAACAATTTAAATATATTAAAAAATTAACAAATCTAAATATTTCACTCATAAAATATGTAAAAAACAACTAATTTAAGTACCATTAACATTTAATAATCAAAAAGTACATTTAAAAAAAAAAAAAAAAACCCACTAACTTGTTACGGTTGAAACACCTAGACCACTCTCCAAGAAGTTGGGAATTGTGATAGTCAAAATGATAGCCACAAAGGGTTTTTTGGTACTTTTAGAAAACTCAATGGTTTTGGTCGGAACCCTTTTAGCCAAATTGCCACGTGGGTACGACCGAAATTGGTATGGCCATAACCCTTTGTGATATCATAAAGGGTGACACTGTTGACATTAAGTTATTATTGCCAATAATGAAAACACTTATCTATATGAGTAAAGCTACCGAGCTCATTACTTAGTCTACAATGTATATCAAGCATTCAGTGGTAACCTTGTACATTCATCACTTAAGTAGTTCACACTAAGCATTCTAGTGTTAACTGAGCTAAGTATAGCTACCGAGTGAATATGCTATCCAGCAGTGTCTACTGACTTTACAGTGTTTACACAGAGCTTCATAGTGCCTACCTACTGATGAAAGCACAGTGTCTATCAAGTGATGGAAGCACAGTGCCTACCAAGTGATGGAAGCGCAATACCTACCGAGTGATGGAAGCACAGTGCCTACCAAGTGATGCAAGCGTAGTGTTTACCGAGTGAAAGCAAGCTAAATGAAGAATTCAATTTTTACCGAGTGATACTATATCCATCAATTCTCCAATGTTTACTGAGTTCAGAACTATGTTAGGTGATTAGTATGGACCGAGCCTTCACTTCTACCGAGTGCATGACAATGCCGAGTAACGCAATGGATGTCGAGTATCAAAAGGTCACCAAGTCAGTTTAGTGAACCTGATTTATTTACTGTTTGGCTGACTTAGTAATATTTTGTTCACTTGTGTTAGTCAACCTTGCAATTGTAATTATTGGAATGGTATATATATTTAATGTATTATATCATTTGCAAGAGAATATATGTGTATGAGGATCAGAGTATCAAGAGAGACATGTAATGTTTGAGAAATGTAAATGTGAATCAACAGAAGAGTAGAGTAAGTAGCAAGGTCAACATGGAGCAGTAAAGATTTATCAATCACAAGAGGTGATATATACTTCAACGATCTAATCAAAAAATCAAGTTTGTAAGTAGATCCACTATTTCATCCTAATAGGTGAATTAGTTTTCTAAATCCTTTAACAGGGTAGACTTTGCAGTCTTTGTACAAATCTCCTAATAGAGTGCATCCTTTAGTGTATGTTTGTAAATCATCTAACAAGGTGGAACTAGCAATCATTTATGCTCCTAATAGGGCAGATCACTAGAAGTGGTCAATGTAAGCCTTAACAAGCCAACTTCATACTACAGTAACAAAGTTTTGTGGGTATCATCCCCACCCCTGTTTTACTTTCTATTTGGAAGATTTTTGGGTCACCAAATCACTGTGTACATGTGTTATGGATGTATGATTTCTTATATATGCAGTAGATTAGATGAATGAATGATGAATAGTTAAAGTGATGAATTGTTTAAAGTTTTGAAGTTACTGATTCACCCCTGCCCTCTTAGTAACCTATCATATCTTGAATATTTCCAACAATTGGTATTAGAGCATTTTGGTTCTCAAGAAAAAGCTTGATAGCTTGAGCAAAGATCAAGGACAATGGAGATATTCAAACTTGACAAAGCTATTGAAAATGAAAAGCTAAATCTAGAAATGACCATGGCTCAACTCAAAGAATCTAAGGAGCATCTTTCTCAATACCTGAAGAGAAGGAAGGAACTTGCAAGACAAATGAATGATCATCAGTATGTTGAAGAAAAGATTGGAGACCTTTAACCGTCAAGTAGTTCAGATGAAGCTAATGAGGCTATTAAGGAACTCCTAGCAAAGAATGGTTCTCTGCAGGAAGAAGTAAGAAAGCTTAAAAGAGAACAAAAAATCCAATCAATCAAGCTATGTGAAGTCTTGGAAAAGATAGACAAGGAAAACAAAGACTTAGAGGCAAGAAATAATCTATCCCTTCAACATAAAAATCTTGTAAACCAACTATCTAAAGCAAATGAAGAGATTATGAATCTGAGATCTGAAAATGAAAGCTTGAGGAATGATCTAATCACTAAAAGACAAATCAATGAAAGCTTAAAAAATGACTTGGATCTAAAAGACAAATCAATGAAAGCTTTGAAAATGACTTAATCACTGAAAACAAAATCAATGAGAGAATGATTAAATCTCAACCAGACATGACTCAATTAAATCAGAAAAGTGAGAAAAATCTTCATAGACAAAAAGGCAAAGCTAGACTTGGTTACAAGGAAGAAGGTGAAACTTCCAAACAAGGTGCCCAAAGGAATCAAAGACCTACTTGCAATCACTATGGTAAGCTAGGTCACACATCAAACAAGTGAAGGAGCAATGGAAAAGGTAAATTCAATGGTAAATGCTACAATTTTAGTTAGTATGGTCATAAAGTTAATGAATGCAAGGAGAAACCAAAATTTGAAGGCAATTGTCACAAGTGCAAGAAGCATGGTCACAAGGCATTCCAATGTAGATCCCAATCATTCAATCTAGCTGAACAACTTGTTAAAGCAATCTTTGGATGGGATTACAATATGTGATGTAGATGTCATTATTGTGGAGAATATGGACACATTGGCAAAGACTACTCAAGAAATCACTTGAGAAAAAGAGACACAATAGTAAGATGTTACACATGCACTGAACTCGGTCATATAGCTAAAAATTGCATGAATATAAGAAGAGTTGAAGATTAAAAGAAAGCTAAAGCTGAAAACATTCAAAAGCAAATGAGGCAACAATGGATTCCAAAATTTACAAAACAAAATAGTTCAAGTGATGGCAATGTCACTCAAGAAGTGGGTGACTCCATCATTTCCAATTAAGATTCATAAAGGATCTAGAACTGTATCATCAAGCTATATCTAGAGTAGTTTCGAATGCAAGAAATCAAAATGATCAAATTAGTGTTCCAGATACACAAAGATCAATGAAAGCCTATCTTTTTCCGAGTTGCATTTGCCGAGGAAAGCTGGTTGAAGACCTTACCGAGCTAGGTCGGTAATAACTAAAAGTTTTGTTCAATCACTGAGTTGTAAGCTTCTACCAAGAAATGAATGATAGCCTCAAAAACACTCTGTCATCTTAGCTACCTTTGTACCAAGAATTTATCACAAAATGTTTGCCAAAAGAGTAGAATTTGATTTCATTCTTCATTGTGATTTCAGAGCTAAGAAATTTCAAGCAAATTCTAAGCAACTCAAAGTGATTTTAAAGCAGAAAAATTGTTCAAAATTTTATTACACTTACTGAGCAGCAATGGCGTCCAGGAGTAGCAGCGGCACCAATGCAAAAAGAGGTTCAGAAATGTTAGTAAAGGGTACAGAATGGAAAGAGCCCAACTTCAAAATTGTTCTGACCGTTGTAGAATCACTCGACCTAAATGGAGCTCAATCAAAAATTCCACCTAAGGTACTTCTTATTAATGATATTTTTACTCATTTCAAATGTTCTATTCAAGAAATTGAAAACCTAGAGATAGACAATGGCCTAGGAGAAATGAGTGTAGATGGCTCTCTGAAACCTGAATACAAGCATCTTGAAACCAAAGGTTTGAATCATATCTTGCATATGCCTAGAAGCTTCCAAACTAAATGGATTAGGTATATTTTGAGTCGGGTACACAAAGGGCAACTATGGTTAGAGCAGCTAGTGTTAATTACAAAGAAGATGATTAATAAAATCATGGGTCTCCCTATGCTCAACAAAGCATAATCTACCAAAACCCTAGGTCAGGAGTAGTTATAGAAGCAAACCCTAGTTGAGTGGGATGGTAGAGGTTTGAAGGTTAACACTATATCAAATATTAAACTAAGGTTTGGCATTCATGTCATTGCCTACAAAGTCTAGAGCTCTAATTGACTAAATAGTGTACCTTGTGAGGCTATGGATTTGGCCTTCAAAATTGTAAAGAAAAACCTTGAATTTGATCTATCAGAATTATTGTTGAGATAATTGAATAAAAATATAGATAGTATAAGGACTTCAAAGAATAATCCTTGTAAATTCAGCTCTATATTGATCTGTTTATTTTTCTATGTTCAAAAATTATTTTCATCAAAGGGAACAGTTGTATGGAGAAAAGACATTCCCATTCTTTATCAAATTAATGATTTTTTAGTAGAAATGGGTGATGATTTTGATAGCACTCCATCCATCATAGTTACTCCTAGAGAGCTACATGCACTTATGGAAGAAAAAGAGGAAGAAGACAAGGAGGAAGAAGGAAATGAGGAAGAAGAAGATCCAGTTAAAATAGCAGCAGAAGTCCTTGCATCCCTTCTTCACTCTCCACCAAAAAATGTTACATCCACTATGGAGATAGCTTCTGCAAGTGAAATTGTGAGCACAATTGCCACATCAATTGGTCAATCTTCACCGGCCACCTCCTAGCTCTGGCTATCTATCACTTCTTCAACTACCAAGCTAGCCTCCTCAACTCCTTCACCAACAAGTGTACCAATAAGTTCCACAATTTTGTTTTCATCAGTTCCAACAAGTTCTACAATTTTTTTAGCATCAACTATATCCACTTCCACTCCAATCAGTTCTACTATGGGTACTTTACTGAGTATGATACCATTCTTGGGAAGTCTTTCAATTTTTAATTCGGTTAATACTCCTATTGGCATTCAATCCTCAAGTCATATCCTAGTTTTTACTACTAGCGCTTCCATCTCCACTATTGTGTCTGTTCCTAAGGTCAAACCAGTCATCAAAGAAGTCAAACAAAAGCATCCATTAAGACTTTAATCACTAGAAAAGAAATTGCAGAAGATATTGACTTAGAAACAGAGATAGTAATTCTCAAGATTGACTATGAAAATGCTACCATTGAAGAGATGAGGTTAGCTAGTCAACTAATAGAGATGAAAGCTATGCAGAAGCAATTAAGGTCTGAAAGGGATAAGGAATATAGAATAATTGAGAATGCCAAGAATATAATTACACATGCTTGTTGGAAATGATTGAAAAGATCATGAGGAAAATTGTTGGAATGATCATATGGAACTGGTAAAGAATGTTCTCAATCATTGTTTTGTCATTGATGTCAAACTTGCTACTTGCAAGAATGACAATTGCTTAAGTGATCCAAATACTATCAATTGATTGATTAACAAGGAGGAGGCAATCAATAAGATGTAACTAGAACACCTAGAGAAAGGTTGAAGTTATGATTTTGTAATGAGGTCCAAGGATCAGCTATGTCATTGATGAAATAGTGTATGATGACATACTATAAGGCACAGAGAAAGGGCACACTAAGACATATCAAAGATGTAAGGTTTTAGCTAAGTCATTTGTAAAGCCTAGCTAAGTTCATTAGAAAGAGGGACCCGAGCAAGCTAGTAGGTGTCAAACAAATTCCTAGTTAAAGTTGAGCAAGTTCAACTTCAAGTGCCGAGTGAACCTCAGGTGCCGAGCAGAATCAGGTGCCAAGAAGAATCAAGTGCCAAGCAGAATCAAGTGCCAAGCAGAATCAAGCACCAAGTAGATACATGTGCCAAGTAACACAAAGATGTCAAGCATCAGTAAACCAATAGTCCTGAGTTGCTGCATTATTTCAAAAATAAAAAATTTGCTAGATCTAAGCCGACAAGGTTGTTATCTAGAAATCTATTAATTAAATAGAAGATAAGAATGATGAGTTGGTGGCATAGAAGACCATGTAGAACCTTTTTGGAGATTACAACTGGACTCTAGATGAAGTTTCTAGATAAGAGCAAGATATAGGGTAGATACATTGTATCCTACCTAATCCATTTGAAACCCTAAAGTTGGAAAGGGAGAATCGAGTGGCAAAGGCAACCTAGATTTCTATTTAATGACTCATAAGGTCATGAAGCAAAGAGAGGAGAAGGTGGTCAAGGATAAAAGCATAAAGTGTTGAAGGAGGTTCTAAGGAGAAAGAGAGCACAATTACTCTATTTCAATAAGAAGACTCCAAATATGATTGCATTGGCATGATGAGTAAGAAGACTCAAGGAGACGAAGCTTGAGAGGAAGACAAGCTATCAGAGCTAAAGTGATTAAAGCCAAGCAAAAGGATAGAACTGAAGTGAGATCTAAAATATGAAAAGTATGTTTTAAGTTGTATCAGATCAACATTCCATTATTGTTACTCTCTAGCAATTGTAACAGTTAGTTTAAATCCTATGGACTTAGGTTGGTTTAATAGCCATGAGGTAAATCCTTTAACAGGGTGACATTCCAACTGAATGTTCTAAAGTCCTTTGATCAGGCCCATTCCTAACAGTTTGGTGGAATCCTCTAACAAGGTCACATTTTACAGTGTGTTGTAAGCCTTTAATAGGGCTTGCTTTTAACAGGGCATCACTTTAGAAGAGTGAAAATCAAGTAGCATGTTATCGGTGGTTTTTCCCAAATTGAGTTTCCACGTAAATCACTATGTCATGTGTTGATCTTGCATGTTTTATCTTTGCATGTTGATTTACTATAACTTGCTAATATGGTTGATTTAAGTTTGGATGGATGAATAGTGTATGGATTCATTATAAGTTATGAAAAATTATTATTAGGGCATTTGGACCTTGGATAATTGATTCACCCCCCCCCTCTTAATTATTCTAAAGAATTCTAACAACTAGAATCAGAGCCAAACTGTTGATTCAGTTTAAAAGAACTATAAGCATGGAAGATCAAAATGCCTAAGAGAGAAGTCCCCAAGCTCAACAAAGACAACTTTTTTGCATGGAAAAGTTTGGTGAAGCTACATCTTGGATCCATAGGAGATTATGCCCAAAATTCAATTTTTACTAAACATATTGATCCAACTAGTACTCCTACTGTAGAAGATTTGAAAAATAAATAGGAACATAATTAGACAATGCTGGAAATTACCTCTACAATCAACTATGCTGAATTTGATGATATCAAAGGATGTGACACTGCATTCAAAATGTATGATGCCCTATTAGACATCTATGGAGGAGATCAAAATGTCCAAAGAGCAAAAAGAGAAAGCCTCAGAGGAAAGTTTGATGATATGAAAATGGAGGAAAATGAGAATGCTACTCAGTATGGCGCAAGAATAAAGGAAGTGGTAAGTGCAATAAGATGTTTGAGTGGTCAATTGGATGAAGATACTGTTAATAGTAAGTTCTTAAGAACCTTGCTCCCTATCTATGCTATTAGAGTATCATCAATACAAGAACTAAGATGTGTACCAAGAAACAATCTAAGTTTTGAAGGTATAGTGGGTAGACTCACTGCATTTGAGTTATCTAACTTTGACAACTACAAACCTGAGAATGTTGAATCTACTTTCAAGGCCAAGCTATCACTAAAAGATGCTAATCAGGTAAAATTAGAAAAGGGAAGAAAGATGAAATATGTATCCAGTGACAATAGCACTGATGAGGAAGATGTGGAACAATTGGAAGCACTATTGGCTAGAAGATTTTACAGAGGTAAAGGAAAATTCCAAGGTAAGATGCCTATCATTTTTTTCAATTGCAATGAAGTAGGACATATTGCTGCAAGGTGTCCATAGAAAAAGGATTACAAGGATGGAACCAAATACAAAAATAGAAGAGATTATTAAAAGAGAGATTACAAAGAAACAGGCAAGAAGTGTTATATTGTTGAAGAAAATTTTGATGATAATGATGATGAAGTTATTTATGTAGCCATGAAGGACCAATCTAATAAAGAAGAGCCTACATCACTGGTAACATGTATGAACAAGAATGGCAGATGGATCATAGACAGTCAATACTCACATCACATGACAGGAGACAAAGGTAAGTTTGTTAACTTTACTCAGTATGATGGAAATAGTGTTAGATTTGGTAATGATGTCAAATCAAAGGAAAAGGTTCCATTAAGCTCAGAGAGAAAATTTCATGTGATAATGCATACTATGTTGAAGGGTTAAACTACAATTTGTTGAGTGTCTCACAGTTAGGCAATATAGGATGCAAAGTAGAATTTGGAAATAAAACTGCAAAAATCTATGATATTGATGGTAAACTGATAGGAAAAGGAGATCAAACAAGAAGTAATCTATTTTACCTTGATATGGATGATGTCTCTTATTTTGTTGCAAAATTTGATGATGAATGGTTATGGCATAGGAGGCTATGTCATGTCAACTTTGACAATCTGGTCAATATTAGTAAAATGAAAAAAGTTAGAGGTTTACCAAAATTGAAGAAGCCTAATAATATCATTTGCAAACAATTTTAGCTAGGAAAGATGACAAAGTCAAGTTTCAAAAGAAAAAACTATACATCTAAAGAAGTACTTGAGTTAGTTCATACTGACTTATGTGGTCCAATGGAAGTACAAAGCTACAAAGGAGATAAATACATAATGTTGTTTGTTGATGACTATTTCAAGATTATGACTATTATGTTCTTAAGACAAAAATCTGATGCCTTTCAAATGTTTAAGTGGTATGTGGCTAGAGTTGAAAAGGAAATAGAAAAAAGCTTGAAATGCTTGAGATCAGACAGAGGTGGTGAATTCACATCAAAAGAATTTGAGATATTTTGTAATGAAAAAGGAATCAAAAGACAAATGTTAGCTCCTAGAACTCCCCCACAAAATGGAATTGCTGAAAGAAGAAATAGATCTGTGATTGACTGTACTAGAACATTAATGATGGAAAAGATTGTTGCTCTAAAATACTGGAGAGAAGCAGTAAGTGTAGCTATTCATACACTGAACTGAGTACAAGTCAAGAAAGGTACAAATACAATATCTTTTGGATTATGATATGGTCACTCACCCAATGTAAAACATTTCAAAGTATTTGGTTGTAAATGCTTTATCCTTAAAGATGCTAGAAATGGAAAATTTGATGCAAAGAGTGATGAAGGCATATTTCTTGGTTACTCCACTAGAAGTAAGGCATACAAGTGTTTGAATACTAACACTAACAAAATTGTGGAAAGTGCAAATGTAAACTTTGATCAGCAAAAGTCCAAGATGAAGAACCAAAGAGAATGGATGAATACAAAACCTTTTTCTATTCTTATGAAGGAATGCTTGTTGATGAGGATGCTATCAATCAAATTGAAACTCAACAACAAATTTTAGTATCAGCTAAGTCACAAGCAGTAAATGTTGAGTTACATTCAGAAGCCAAGTTGCAGAATGAAGGAAATGCACAATCTAATTCTGAAGTCAGTACATATGAAAGAGATGAAGAACAACCTGACAACTCAGTACATAGTGACCCTAAATTAGAAAGATCAAACATGGAAACAAGGACAGAACCAAGATTATCCAAATATGTAAAAAGACATCACCCTGCTAAATAGATTATTGGTGACAAAGATGCAAGGCCAATGACAAGGAATAGACTAAGACATGAATCATGTCTGATTAGCAAATCTAAACCTAAAATAGTATATGGTGCATTACAAGATGATGACTGGTATAAAGCTATGGAAGAAAAGATTGATCAAATAAAGAAGAAAAAAACTTGGAGTTTAGTTCCCAGACCAGTTGACAAAAATGTGATTGGCACCAAGTGGGTATTCAAGAACAAGCTAGATGAGAATGGTAAGATTACTAGAAGCAAAGCTAGACTAGTATGCAAGGGTTATGCTCAAGAAGAAGGACTAGACTATGGGGAAACATTTGCCCCTGTTGCTAGAATGGAAGGAGTAAGAACTTTACTTGCATATGCTCCATACAAAGATTTAAAAATTTATCAAATGGATGTAAAGTCTATTTTTTTAAATGGTATACTGGAAGAAGAAGTCTACATTGAACAACTAGAGTGATTTGTTGATGAGAACAACATGGATATGGTTTGTAAACTACATAAAGCACTCTATGGTCTGAAACAATCACCCAGAGCATGGTATGAGAGACTTCACAAGTATCTAGTGCAAATAGGATTTGGAAGAATAGATGATAATAGCAACATGTACATCAAAGAAAAAGAAGGTAAGGATATTATTGTATCTGAAATCTTTGTGGATGACATAGTGTTTAGAGGAAAGGAAGTGCTTTGCAAAGGCTTTGCTGACAAAATGAAACATGAGTTTGAAATGTCTATGTTTGGAGAGATCCAATTTTTTGTCGGATTGCAAGTACATCAACTAAAACATGGCATATTTGTGACACAATCAAAGTACATCAAAGAGATACTTAAAACATTTGGATTGGAGGAGTCCAAACCAGTCAGCACACCAATGGCAATAGGAAATAAGCTATCCGAAAATGATGAATCAGCTAAAGTCAATCAAACAATGTGCATATCCATGATTGGAAAACTACAATATGTTGTACATAGTAGACCAGACATAGCATTGGTAGTAGGAATAGTGGCTAGATTCTCTTCTAATCCCAAAGAAAATCATCTCATAGCAGTAAAAAGAATAATGAGATATCTTAAAGGAACTGATAACTTTGGTCTATACTACAAAAAGAATGAAAAGTTTGAACTCAATGCATATACAAATGTAGATTGGTGAGGCAACATTGATGACAAAAAATGCACAAGTGGAGGTGCACTATTTTTAGGTAAAAGGCTAGTTACTTGGACTAGTAAGAAACAAACATGCACATCCTAGTCCACTGCAAAATCAGAGTATGTAGTAGCTACTTCATTTGGACAAACATTGTGTGGCTCACACATCTATTGAAAGGAATGAAAGAAGAGGTAACTAAACCTATGATACTGTATTATGATAATACAAGTTCTATAAACATATCTAAGAATCTAGTAATGCATGCAAAAATCAAGCACATTGCAATCAAGTATCACTATGTCAGAGAATTGGTCGAAGACAAACAAGTGAAGTTGGAATACATTCACACAAAGGAACAAACTGCAGACATCTTCACCAAACCATTTCCCAATGATGCTTATGAATATCTTAGAGGAAAGTTGAGGGTAATACCCCTAACTCAAGTAGTTTAAAGAAACAAGGATGTTTCCCTGCATCAACAGGAATAAATCATTGAAATATCAGAAGAATGATGCAGAGGATGACAGCAGGAGCAGAAACTCCAAATCAGTCACAAGCATGGTGATAGAGGGAGAAGACATCAAGAAGCCAAAGCTTATATTTTGCATGATGAAGATGCTACATCTTTGGCATTTATGTCAAAGAGGGAGAAATATACAAAAAAATGATCAATACAAAGCAAGAGGGAGATATATATGAAAGAGGGAGATATATGAGATCAGTAGTAAAGATGTAGCAGCCAGGAAAAGTAATAGACAATAGTAGACAACATATACAATCTTGGTGGTAACTACATTGATCAATTGATCAGTTTGGTTTGCCATCAATGCCAAAGAGGGAGATTGTTGGAAATGATTGAAAAGATCATGAGGAAAATTGTTGGAATGATCATATGGAGCTGGTAAAGAATGTTCTCAATCATTGTTTTGTCATTGATGTCAAACTTGCTACATGTAGGAATGACAATTGCTTAAGTAATCCAAATAATATCAATTGATTGATTAACAAGGAGGAGGAAGTCAATAAGATGTAACTAGAATGCCTAGAGAAAGGTTGAAGTTATGATGTTGTAATGAAGTCCAAGGATTAGCTAAGTCATTGATGAAATAGTGTATTGATGACATACTCTAAGACATAGAGAAAGGGCACACTAAAACATATCAAAGATGTAAGGTTTTAGCTAAGTCATTTGTAAAGCTCAGCTAAGTTCATTAGAAAGAGGGACCTAAGCAAGCTAGTAGGTGTCGAACAAATTCCTAGTTGAAGTCGAGCAAGTTCAACTTCAAGTGCCGAGTGAACCTCAGGTGCCGAGCAGAATCAGGTGCCAAGTAGAATCAAGTGCCGAGCAGATACAAGTGTCGAGTAACACAAAGATGCCAAGCATTAGTAAACCAATAGTGCCGATTTGCTGCATTATTTTGAAAATCAAAAATTTGCCACATCTAAGCTAACAAGGTTGTTATCTAGAAATTTGTGAATTAAATGGAAGATAAGAATGATGAGTTGGTGGCACAGAACACCATGTAGAACATTTTTGGAGATTACAACTAGACTCTAGAAAAAGTTTCTAGATAAGAGCAAGATATAGGGTAGATACATTGTATCCTACCTAATCCATTTTAAACCCTAAAGTTGGAAAGGGAGAATCGAGTGGAAAAGGAAAACCAGATTTCTATTTAAGGAGTCATAAGGTCATGAAGCAAAGAGAGGAGAAGGTGGTGGAGCATAAAAGCATAAAGTGCTGAAGGAGGTGCTAAGGAGAAAGAGAGCACAGTTACTCTGTTTCGATAAGAAGACCCCAAATATGATTGCATTGGCATGATGAGTAAGAAGATTCAAGGAGACAAAGCTTGAGAGAAAGATAAACTGTCAGAGCTAAAGTGATTAAGGCTAAGAAAAAGCATAGAACTTAAGTGATATCTGAAATCTGGAAAGTATGTTGTAAGTTTTATCAAATCAACATTCCATTATTATTACTCTCTAGCAATTGTAACAGTTAGTTTAAATCCTATGGACTTAGGTTGGTTTAATAGCCATGAGGTAAATCCTTTAATAGGGTGACATTCCAAGTGAATGTTCTAAAGTCCTTTAATTAGGCCTATTCCTAATAGTTTAGTGAAATCCTCTAACAAGGTCACATTTAACAGTGTGTTGTAAGCCTTTAATAGGGTTGGCTTTTAATAGGGCATCACTTTAGAAGAGTGAAAATCAAGTAGCATGTTACTAGTGTTTTTTCCCAAATTGGGTTTCCACGTAAATCACTGTGTCATGTGTTCATCTTGTGTGTTTTATCTCTGCATGTTGATTTACTGTAAATTGCTAATATGGTTGATTTAAGTTTGGATGGATGAAAAGTGTATGGATTCATTATAAGTTGTGAAAAAGTATTATTAGGGCATTTGGACCTTGGATAACTGATTCACCCCCCACACCCCCCCCCCCCCCCTCCTTAGTTATTCTAAAGAATTCTAACAATGCTATAGGTGTTGAAGTAGATTCTACTCAACATATTTTGATTTAGTTAGAAGAGGTTGTACAAAAATTCAATGAGGATTCTTCTAACCAAGAAAAAATTATTGAGAAAGTTGAAAAGAAATTTTATAATAAGGTGCTAGAGAACATTGCTCAAAAGATAGCAATAAAGCAAGTTGAATTGTCAACATTTTTGGTAAAGTTTGAAAATTCTTTTAATAATGCAGCATCACTTTTTGCTAAACTTTGTGATGTTTCTAGCTTCACCAAAGAAATAAAGGATAAGTTAAATAAGATTGACTTTGATATGCAATCAAGTGCCTCCAAGCTAAAGGTGGACTCCTCCTCCACAACCTCCCATCACACCAAGATTAGATATTTGGTAGATGTTTATGTAGAATTATTAAGAGAGGAAGTTAGGATCTGGTCACAACTCATAGACATCCAGAACAGGATCCTTCCTATCATAGACACAATGCAAAAACATCTTGTACATTGCAAAACATTGGTCCAAGATCAGAACTTCTCAGTGGTTGATCACTTCATCCAATTATCAGCAGAAGTTCAAATTGCCCTCTCCACCTGTCAAATTTTGTAGCAGACTTGGGATAGTACTTTTGCGACCATTCTTAAGGTACATCAAGAATTTTTATCTCATTTTGGTGTAATCATATAAATTGTATATATACAGTCCTTTGGCATTATTTTCAAAAAGGAGGAGAGATTCAGAGAAAAGTTGTCACTATAAGTGACAAGGGGAGTTAGCACATAATAAAGTAAGCTTTCATGTGTACATAAGTATATTTGTATATGTAGTAGTTCTACAAAGATCAATTTTGTAAAACCTAAATTCATTCAGTCAGGCTGTGAACATATGTTTTTGCTTATAAGTGTTTTTGTCACTAATGCCAAAGGGGGAGATTTTTGGCATTAAGTTATTATTGCCATTAGTGACAACACTTATCTATATCAGTATAGCTACCAAGCTCATCACTTAGTCTACAATGTATACTAAGCATTCAATGGTAACTTTGTACATTCATCACTTAAGTAGTTCACACCAAGCATTCTAGTGTTAACCGAGTTGAGTATAGCTACCGAGTGAATGTGCTATCTAGCAGTGTCTATCGAGTTTACAGTGTTTACACCAAGCTTCATAGTGCCAACAGAGTGATGAAAGCATGGTGTCTACCAAGTGATGGAAACACAGTGGCTATCGAGTGATGGAAATGCAGTGGCTATCGAGTGATGAAAGCATAGTATCTACTGAGTGATGGAAGCACAATGCCTATCGAGTGATGCAAGTGCAGTGTTTACCGAGTGAAAGCAAGGTAAATGAAGGATTCAATTTTTATCAAGTGATACTATATCCATCGAGTCTCCAATGGCTACCAAGTTCAAAACTATGTTAGGTGATTAGTATGGACCAAGCCTTCACTTCTACCGAGTGCATGACGATGCCAAGTAATGCAGTGGACGCTGAGTATCAGAAGGTCACCAAGTCAGTTCAGTGAACTCGAATTGCTTATTGTTTGGCTGACTCAGTAATATTTTGTTCACTTGTTTTTTAGCCGACCTTGCAATTGTAATTACTGGAATGGTATATATATGTAATGTATTATATCATTTTCAAGAGAATATATGTGTATGAGGATCAGAGTATCAAGAGAGACATGTAATGTTTGAGAAATGTAAATGTGAATCAGCAGTAGAGCAGAGTAAGTAGCAAGGTCAACAAGGAGCAGTAAAGATTTATCAGTCACAAGAGGTGATATATACTTCAAGGATCTAATCAGCAAATCAAGTTTGTAAGTAGATCCATTGATTCATCCTAACAGGTGAATTGGTTTTGTAAATCCTTTAACAGGGTAGACTTAATAGTCTTTGTACAAATCTCCTAATAGAGTGCATACTTCAGTGTATGTTTGTAAATCCTCTAAAAAGGTGGATCTAGAAGTCCTTTATGCTCCTAATAGGGCAGATCACCAAAAGTGGTCAATGTAAGCCTTAATAGGCCAACTTCATACTGCAGTAATGAAGTTTTGTTTATATCATCCCCACCCCAGTTTTACAATCTATTTGGAAGGTTTTTGGGTCACCAAATCACTATGTACATGTGTTATGGATATATGATTTCTCATATATGCAGTAGATTAGATGAATAAATGATGAATAGTTAAAGTGATGAATTATTTAAAGTTTTGAAGTTACTGATTCACCCCTCCCCTCTAAGTGACCTATCATATCTTGAATATTTCCAACAGACACAACTATGTACTTTCACCCACTTGAGCTCTATTCTTCTCCATCAAGTCTACTATTGCCACATCAAACTCTTTGGAATTTCCATTTGAAAATAGATTTGAGGTGTCAATCTCCTTGTACTATGTGTCATTCTTAGCTATGGCAATCTCTCTTCTTTTTTTTAACAATTTCCTTAGTTCTCCTCTAGCTTATTCCAAAGCATGTAAAGCAAGTTGTATGTCAATTGCCTGATTCTCTATGATCTTCACAAGTTTTTCGTCTTCCATTTCTAGATCTTTTCTCCAAGTTGTAAGGCTCCTCCTTGTGAGAACTTGGCTTTGATACCAAATTTTGGGGGGGGGGGGGGGGGGGGGGGTTGAATCATAAGTATCTAAATTTAACCTCTAAAACTTTTTAGTTGAAAACATTCACATGCATCCAATCCATCTAATAAACATGAACGTAAAGACATGCATGAAAATAGATAACACACACATTTGGTAACCTAGAAATCCTCCAAAATGAGAAGTTAAAACTGAGGTGGGGATGACACCCACAAAATATCACTACAGTAATGTGTAACTATTCAAGGTTACAATGTTTGACCACTTCCAATGGTCTACCCTATGAAAGGCCTATCCTATTAAAGACTTTACACTCTATCAAAAGTGACCTAGTTAAAGGATTTCACTACCCTACTAAAAGTAAGCCTAGTTAAAGGACTTTTGTACATTCACTTGGAATGTCACCCTATTAAAGCATTTACAAATGGCCGCTAGGCCAAACTAAGTCCAAAGGATTTCTATATCAAATATAATTGCTAGAGAGTATTAGAAAATCATTTACTTGATAGCATTGGAATCTTTAATTGTTGATTCCAGATCCTTGTTCTACTCTGCCACTGTAATCCTTGCTTTATTCCATTCTTTCAAAAATTGGATTTTGCAATACTACTTAGTTCCTCACCAAGTCTCTAATCTTTCTAAATTTTACTATAGTTCACCCATACACTTCTCTCATCCATGCATATGATAGGGTTTCATCCTCCTGATAAGGATTTCAAAGACTTAGGATTAGGTATGAATCTACAATCAATATTAAATCTTCATTTCCCATTCATTCCTTCCACTTTTCTTATTGGTTGCATGCTTTTTTCCATTTTTCTTATTAGTTGCATGCTAATTACATAGGTAATGTGAAAGATTCAATCTTATCTTCAAGATCCTTAGAGATTCATCCTATGTTAGCTCCAAAAATGATTTATGTCTAAGTTTGTGAAGGCATAAACTCATATGTTGATTTTGTGTTACTCGAAACATACTAGTTGCTAATGCTCAACACATATAGGAAAATCTAACTCAGTCGGCTCCTATAGAAATATTGTTTCACTCACAACCTATAGTGCCTCAGCCTCTATACTTTTTTTGGCACTTAAACTTCACTCGACACCTAGAGATTGCTCAACACCTAAAATTCACTCAGCATTTGAAGATTGCTTGACACCTGAAGTATTATGTGGCTTAGCATTCATTGTGGCTTGGCATCATCTTGAGAATTGGTTAAGTGTGTTGACACTCAAATGTCAAAAGTATTCTAAGAATAACAACATGCTACTCTTTTCACTCCTCTAAAGTGGTGCCTTGTGAAATGCCAACCCTATTAAAAGTTACAATACACAATGTTAAATGTGACCCTATTAAATGATCTCAATCATCTTGTTAGAAGTGAACCTTGTTAGAGGACTTTAGACCATTCACTTGGAATGTCACTTAATTAAAGGATTCATATTTGACTACTAAGTCAACCTTAATGCAAAGGAGTTACCATAGACTACTACAATTGTTAGAGAGTAACAATGAGGCTCGATCTGGTACAACTTAAAACTTCATTTGTAGATTATAGATCTCTGTTCAATCCTCCATTCTGCTCACCTTCATACTTTGTAGTTCTAATAGCTTTTTCACCCTTTAAGCATTCATCTCCTTAAGCCTTCTTTCTTAACATGCCAATGTACTCTCCTCTTAGGTCACTTGATGAAGCAGAGCCCTTGACTTCCTATCTTTCTTAGATTCTTTCACATAAATCCTTTACTTCATGATCAACCATTCCTATAAATAGCTAATTAAGATATTTTGTTACTCATTTTCCATTACCCAATTTATGGTTAGGAAAAATTAGGTAGGATACAATGTATCTACCCCATATTCCATGTTTCTTCTAGAGTATTCTCATAGAATCCTTTTTGATTTTTTCTCAAAATGGTTTACCTTAAATTTTGTGCCATTAGCTTGTCATCTTTATCTTCCACTGGGTTAACAAATTCCAAGAAAACAAACTTGTCTGCTTAGATTCATCAAATCCATGATCTTTCAAATAATGCAACAAATTGGAATTATCAACCTTTTGATGCTCAGCACAAACTACATTTCTCAACATCCACTGTGAAATTACTTAGTACTAAATAAAGTTTAGTGGTGCTCAACATCAACTAAACATTACTCAACATCCACTATTTTTCTCGACATACACTAGAGTGAACTTTTACTCAACTCCAACTAATTTATTGCTTGTCTTGCATTGACTTTGCTTGACGCCTACTATCCAGTCAGTCAAGATTGGTAGAAAAACTTTGTGTAACTTTTTCTTCTAAACTTTCTTAGTATAACTAGCCTTTGTTACCTTAAGTAGATTATCAATGCATCATGTCATCTATCATGTCCAAAATACTGGACAAAAACACACCATATTTTATAAAAGTGATAATAGGATTAAAAGTAATACTTAAGTATTCAAATAGAATTACTTAACTTCCTCATACTCATGTATAATTACAAAATTTAAGTACCAATCAAATGCAAATTTTCTTAACATATTTTAAACTTAAATTGCATAAATTAATATATATCACCATGTTATCTAATTAAACTCAATCAAATGAATATGATTTTGAAACATAAGAATGTTATAAGAAGGTGAAACATCATTTTATTCATTTAACATAATCAAGTGAATGCAATTTCGAAGTATATAATGCCATAGGAAGATAAAACATCATCACATATAATTTCAAGTGAGCATATGCAAAAATTGAAATACCAAAAATATCATAAGAAAGAATATTACTCAATTTTTTTTATCAACATATGTGGATGAACCACATCTCATTTATTTTATTTTAACACCTAATTCAAGGGCTCCATTGGGAAAGAACCTAGAAAAAAATCCGACATCATAGCCATTTACATAATAAGTTTAAAAATAACTTTTTTACATAGGATTACAATCTCGAAGAGAAATCTCCCAACATATTTGACTTCAATAAAAATTCTAAATTTTCTTTTTGGTTCCATAATAGGGAAACCATTATGAAGTCTGCAACACATCAAGGTCATCATGGAGAGAATGAAAACTAACTAGGAGACAATAAATCTTAACATGAGGACAATTTTCAAACATTCACTCCCATCTAAGTATGCACAATAGGTTCAACCAGACTAATGAGAAGGTGGATTTTTCTAGACAAGAGATGTCAGTCACAACACCATAACATATGCCCTTTTGGGACTAAAATCTCAAAAACTTTCATTCTTCCATAGATGCCCTTTCGAGGCTGATATCACAAGGACTTTCATTCTTTCACTTCTCAAATTCTAAAACTCAAAACATGGTTTGTGCTAATGAGTAGGGACCCATAACACCCTACTCTCTCTCCCTCTCCTCATCTTGAGAAGAGACTTTGCACTATCAAAGTCCAACTAAAGACCTCCTATACATGGCCACTTCTACCCTATTCGAGGGTGAGTAATGCCAATACAACCCATAAAATAATAGAAGAAAAATACTAAGGAAAAACATTTTAAAAAAACTCATTTCAATCCCTCCCAAACATATTCGTCAAACACATGAACATACAAATGCAAGAAAAATACTTAAGCATGAAACACAATATGAAAAAAATGAGCTGAGGGATTCCTACCTTAACAATAAGGTTATGGCAACTGAACAATTTGAGATGAGATTCTCTTCCTTCTTCCTCTATTAGATTATGGTGACTGATCAAGAAAGTACTGTACATACTTCATAATTAGTGGGGTTCTTGTGGTGATCGACGTTGTAGCTGACATATTCTGGCCGACATATGGTGAACATGTTGTAACCCTAAAATAGATAAAATACTTGTATAAAAGGGTTTAGGGTTAGGTATTTTTTATTATTTTTTGATGCAAAATTGGTTCTTGCGGCGGTATTGAGCTATAGGGGATTACAGACTGTAATCAGGTTGTAATCACTGAATTGTAATAAGATCGAACTTGTTGTTTGGTGGATGTAGCCTAGGGGTTGGGTGAACCATGTTAAATCTTGGTTCCTTGTGTTCATTTCTGTGTGATCTATTAGTTTCTATTATTGGTTATATTTGCATGTAGTTTTTATTTCTGTCTGTGGTTTATCCTAACAAGTGGTATTAGAGCCTAGTTGTTTTTTAGTTATCCTCTATAGGAAAGTTTCATGGTTGAGTGGGAGTCTCATGGTTGAGTGAGAACAATGGAAAATGAGGGTAAGCTTAGGGTTGATAGGTTTAATGAGTAGAACTTCTAGTTATGGAAGATGCAAATGGAAGACTATATGTATCAGAAGGATTTATGAAAGTTGTTGGAAGCCAAAGCCACGAATCAGGAAACTATGTTAGATGTTGAATGGGATCTTTTGGATAGAAAGGCACTCAGAAGAATTCGGTTATACTTGGCACCATTAATGGCATTTATTATTACAAAAGCAAAAATGACAGAAGAGTTGATGAAAAACCTAGTGACACTGTATGAAAAGCCCTCCGTTTCAAACAAGGTATTTCTCATGAAGCATTTATTTAATATGAAAATGGTAGAAGGTGGATCTATTGCAGATCATTTAGATGAGTTTAATACAATTACTAGTTAGTTATCTTCTGTGGGTATCAATTTTGATGAATAAATTAGGGCTCTCTTGATTTTGTGTTCTTTTCCTGAAAGCTGGAATCGCTTGGTAATGACTATGAGTAATTCTATTCCTAGATCTAGTAGCCTAAAATATGATGATATGATCGGTGTTGTTTTGAGTGAGAAAACTCGTAGGAAATCCTCAGGTGGATTTACATCAAGAAGTGCTTTGAATGCACAAAGTAGGGGCAAAATGACTGAAAGAGGAAGTAACTTTGAAAATTGTCAGAGATTAAGAGGAAAGTCAAAGGGGAAGAGATCTCAATCAAGAGGACCAAATGACTACTGGTACTATGGGAAACTAGGGCACAAAAAGAAAGATTGTTGGAATCAAAAGAAAAATGAAGGAGATAAATTAGATGGAGACAAGGAGGCAAATGTGGTAAGTAACAAATCTGAAGAGGATGCTTTGTTTCTTTCTTTAGAAAGTGTTGATGATTCATGGGTTTTAGATTCTGGTGCTTCATTTCATGCTACACCTCATAGAGGTTATTTCATTGATTATGTCTAAGTGGATTTTGGGCTTGTTTATTTGGGGGATAATGAACCCTGTCAGATTATTGGAAAGGGAAAAATTAAGATTAAGTTGTAGAATGAAAATCATCGGCTACTACATGAGGTAAGACATGTTCCAAGGCTAAGAAGGAATTTAATTTCAGCAAGGAAACTGGGTGATGAAGGTTGTGTAGTTACTTTTAATGATAAAAATTAGAAGGTTTCAAAAGGTTCCCTTGTAGTAGAAAAAGATGTGAAAGTAGGCACCTTATATCTTTGTATAGGTCATATTGTTCCTTCTACTTTGATTGTGTCAAAGAAAAATAAATGTTTAGGAATAATTGCTACAGTTGAGTAGGGAAAACAAATAGTTTCTATCAATTTTGATACAGTGTTGTGGCACAATAGACTTGGGCACATGAGTGAGAAAGGTATGAAAGTACTTCATTCAAAGAAATTTTTACCAAGTCTAAAATTTGTTAGTATGGATTTCTATGAAAGTTGTGTTTATGGAAAACAAAAGAGAGTGAGTTTTGTAAAGATTGGGAAGGAAAATAAAAAGGATAAATTAGAGCTTGTGTATACAGATGTATGGGGACCAGCTCAGGTATCTTCCCTTGGTGGCTCTTATTATTATGTTACATTTATTGATGATGCAACTAGAAAAGTATGGGTTTATTTCCTTAGACAGAAATCTGATGTATTTCAAACTTTTATAAAATGGAAATGCTTGGTTGAAAATGAGACTGGTAAGAAATTAAAATGTCTCAGATCTGATAATGGTGGTGAGTATTGAAGTCATGAATTTGAAGATTATTGCTCCACTAATGGTATTCATAGAAAAAAAACTATTCCAAGGACTCCACAGGAAAATGGAGTGACTATACACATAAACAAGACTATAATGGAGCGCGCAAGGAGCATGAGGTTGCATGTTGGGTTACCCTTACACATGTGGGTGAAGGCTGTCAATACTACAGTATATTTGATTAATAGAGGTCCCTCTACTCCTTTGGGCTATGATATTCCAGAGGAGGAATGGATTGGTAAGAAGGTAAGTTATTCTTTTCTCAAGACCTTTGGTTGTGAAGCTTTTTCTTATATAGACTTTGTAAATAGAACCAAGCTAGAAGCTAAATCAAAGAAATGTGTCTTTTTTGGATATGGCATTAATGAATTTGGTTATAGGCTTTGAGATTTTGAAAATCATAAAATTGTAAGAAGCTAAGATGTCATATTCAATGAGAAAGTGTTGTACAAAGATCTATTGTAGCAACATGAGAAGAAAGAAGATGATTATGTAGTGCTGGATGATACTCCAAAAGTTGATGTTCTAGCCATTTCTTATGATGTGCAACAACTGCAACAACAAATACCACACACACCAGTGAATGTTAGATAGTCAATGAGGCAAATTAGACCTCCACAAATATTTTCTCCCTCTTTGTATTCTATTTTACTTACTGATGCTAGTGAACCTGAAAGTTATGATGAAGTTGTGTAGGTGAATGCTAAGATTTAGTGAGAGTCTGAAATGCAAGACAAAATGGACTCTTTGCTGAAGAATAAGACATGGGATCTATGCAAGTTGCCCGTAGGTAAAAAGGTTTTATAGAATAAGTGGGTTTATAGGTTGAAAGAAGAGGAAGGAGGTTAGAAAAGATTTAAGGCTAGGTTAGTTGTAAAAGGATTTGCACAGAAAAAGGGAATTGATTTTGATGAGATATTTTCTCCTATTGTTAAAATGACTTCTATTTGCACTTTTTTAAGTCTATTGGCTATTGAAGATTTGCATTTAGAGTAGTTGGATGTTAAAACAACCTTTCTTCATGGTGATTTGGATGAAGATATATATATATATATATATATATATATATATATATATATATATATATATATATATATATATATATATATATATATGGCTGAGCCACAGGGTTTTGGGGTCAAAGGTAAGGAGAACTTAGTGTGCAAATTGAAGAAAAGTTTATATGGCTTAAAGAAAGCACCTTGGAAATGGTATCTAAAATTTGACAATTTTATGCATAAGCATGGATATAATAGGTGTCATTCAAATTACTGTATTTATTTTAAGAGGTTGGATGATGATAGCTACATTATTTTATGTTTATCTGTTGATGATATGCTTGTAGCTGGGTCTAACATGGATCATATTAAGGGGCTAAAATGCTAATTAGCACATGCATTTGCTATGAAGGATTTGGGGACAGAAAAAAAAATCCTTGGTATGAAGATTTGTAGAAATAGGAAGAATAAAACATTGATGCTATCTCAAGCTGATTATGTTGAGAAGGTGTTGCAGTGTTTCTCTATGGAGAATGCTAAAGTTGTTAGCACACCTTTACCTAGTCATTTGAAGTTGACTAAGGACATGTGTCCTAAGACACATGAGGAGGAGGATAAGATGTCCAAGGTACCCTATGCTTTAGCTATAGGAATCTTAATGTATGCTATGATATGTACTAGGCCAGATATTGTACATGCAATGGGAGTCATTAGCAGGTATATGAGTCATCCAAAATTTGAGCATTGGAATGTTGTCAAGTGGATTCTCAAATATTTGAGAGGAACATCCAATAAGTGTTTACACTTTGGGTGCTCTACTACTAATTTATAGGGCTATGTTGACTCAAATTTGGTAGGGGATATCGATACTAGGCGGAGTACTACAGGTTATGTCTTTACTATTGGTGGGGTAGCCATGAGCTGGGTTTCTAGGTTACAAAAGATTAATGCTCTATCCACTACAGAGGTAGAGTATCTTGCTACTACAGAGGTAGCCAAGGAGATGATATGACTTTAGTTCTTCTTGGAAGAATTGGGACATCCTCAGAAGGATAATTATTTGTTCACAGATAGTCAGAGTGCCATTCATCTTGCAAAGAATTCAGCTATGCATTCTAAGACCAAACACATATAGTTGCGGTACTATTTCATTTGATCAGTTTTGGAGGATGGACAGTTAAAGCTAGAGAAGATCCATACAAATGACAATCTAGTAGATATGTTGACAAAGGTTGTCACAAGGGAGAAGCTAAACTCCTCTTCAGCTTCAGTTGGTCTTCTAGACTAAAAATGAATAAAAGAATAATAGAGTCCAGGGTGGTTTGATCCAGTGGGAGCCCCATGTGGTAGTGGTATTGCTACAGGATCAATCTCCAAGTGGGAGATTGTTAGATTATGGTGACTGATCAGGAAAGTACTGTACATACTTCATAATTAGTGGGGTTCAAGTCGTGGCTGACATTATAGCCGACATATTATGGCTGACATATGGCCGACATGTTGTAACCTTAAAATGGATAAAATACTTGTATAAAAGGGTTTAGGGTTAGGTATTTTTCATTATGTTGTGATGTGAATTTGGTTCTTGTGGTGGTATTGAGCTGTAAGGGATTATGGACTATAATCAGGTTGTAATCACTAGATTGTAATAAGATCGAACTTGCTATTTGGTGGGTGTAGCCCAGGGATTGGGTGAACCATGTTAAATCTTGGTGCCTTATGTTAATTTCTGTGTGGTCTATTATTTTCTATTATTGGTTATATTTGCATGTAGTTTTTATTTCTATCCATTATTTATCCTAACACTCTCTCCTTCAATCCTAAATTTCTCTCTAAAACTAGAGGTTGCATGAAAAACCTTTTACTCATAAATTTGCATCTAAAAAGGATATTAACACAACCACCTCCAAAATGCAATAACTGCCCCACTTGAATAAGGTTTCTAGAAACTTCTAACTTAACTTTACCACAAAAGAAAACCTCGAGGTGCAGTTTATCTTATCAAACTCATGATGAAACTTAAATTTTCACAATAAAGCAAAAATGGGATATTTGGCTGACCATTAAACTCAACAAAAAGGTCTAGTGGGGTCGAAAATGCCCTCAACCCATACCCATACCCCTTAGGTACTTAATTTTTATGATTTTTGGCCTCTAGGACTAATTAGGGACCTATCAAAATGCTAGAATTTTTTTGACTTCCTAACAACTCTCAAAAATAAAAATTAATCACTAATCTTAATTAGGGTAATTAATCTTGATTACTAACTGATTAGCAAACATGTAACTAACCTAGTCCAACTTTGATCTTTAGGTTACTTGGTTAACCTTACTTATTGTGCTGAAATGCATATACGAGTCACGAGTGTCAAGTGACACTATAAATCACTACTACAAAACATTAACACTTAATTCTTATAGAATGATACATTCATTCAATTCATGATACAAATAAAATACGAACAATGAGGTTTGCATCTTTTATTAGACTCAGCCCTATTTTCCACAATGATTCATAGGGTCTAGTTCTAATTCTCCATTAAATCTTCCTAGCTAATAAATCTTGCACACTCATTTCACACATCAGTCATTTGAGAAAATCACATGCATTTATTTAAAACTTATTTGGATAGTTGCATAAATCAAAATATAAATATTTCATTTAAATAACCCCTTCTAATTTTAGCACGCACATTTAGTCATCAATAATTACATAACTAATATAACATAACTTTATTCATTAATTCAGATTAAAATACTAGAATAATCATAAAAAAGGCATGCATATACCTAAACATCATAAAAATCACCAACTAAGGAATACTAAACTATCTGAGTGTGTATAACCTAATCATTGAGGTGCCATAATCAATGTCATCATCATTGGGTGAAAACACCTTGTATCATTGTTAGTGAAATTCTAAAGTTTAAACAGTCAAGATGATGTAGTTTCTCTCGAATCAATGATTATTAAAACATGGATGTATCAACTATTCTTGATTTTCATTAGGTCATTCGCAACATAAAACATTACTTCATATCCATTTCAATCTCCTGTAATAGTTTTAATAGAGAATTCATAATTGATAATTACATACAAGGAAGGACCTTACATTTACCCCACTAGCTTTTGACTTCCTCCTGGAAGTCACACAACTAAAATGTTCATCTTATGCTAGACCTTGTCTAGACTTATACCAAAAAAATTTCTTATAAAAAGAATGATTAGTAACTCACATACATACATAGGGATGATAACCTATTTACCTAATTATTCTTACTAAGAGTGAAGTTTAATCCAAAGCTCAGACATGGTTACATTTGCTAGGGTCAAATACTCCTTAAAACATATTCATCACATATAAACAACATTTAAATCTAGTATAACATAGTTATAAAGTCGCTAATAATAATAATAATATAGATATTCCATATTCCACACATCAACTCATCAAGTAATAGTTGTACAAGACTCCCTCAAATGAGGTTTCTTATAATGTAACTTGGCTCTTTATGTAGGTTTAATCACTTTTCCTTTAGATTTTCTACAACATACTAATTTCTTGATAGGATAGGAAACAATCCATCACTACACATGCACCTTTTGCATCTAAAATCCATGAGGTTAACTTGTAATCTTATCTAGTTGTATGCTTGGGTGCAATTTCATTGCTCATAATAGTCCACAGATATCACTAGTCCTATTCTCAAAGTCTTGGGAAAGGGTGGGGCATGAATTCTCTCACTAATAACCCTATACCCTAAGGTTATACATCCACTTAATTGTCAAGAATTCCTTTTTGGTAGGCCCAACATATATCACTTTTCCAACAAAATTTAGAAGAAAGTACCAAAATAAATTTAAATTCAACATCAAGGATGAAACATCCAATGCAAAAGTCTAAAACAAAAGAAATAGTGAAAGTAAAATTTTAATCAAGAAATAAAGACATAACCAAGAGGCAAAATAGAATCATCAATAATATAGTTGACTAAATAGCCCCACATCACACTCTTTGCAAAAAAGAAGAACATTAAAATAGCAACATCTGAAATCAGACAAATATGGAAATAAATCCAAATTTTCACAAAATTTAAACTACTGACATAATGTTACTGTACTAGGGCCATTGAGGAAAATGAGGAATCTTAGGTCTTCCAAATACATTGTAGGGATCTTGAATTGAAATTAGATGGTGGTCTAAAGATCATGTTGCTCAACTTATGATTGATCCCACCTACTAACTACATACTTAACTTCATCAACATAGCCCTATAATTAGGGTTTGTTGTACTAAGAAGTTTTCCCTGATTGGAACTCACTCAAAAGTGCAAATGCGATGATACTAAAATGAGTCCCTTTTCATCCTCTTGTTTCTACATTGGTTTCTTTTCGAAGAAACTAAACATGTGGAAAATTTAGTGTCAATAGAGTTGTACATTGAGTTACAATTACAAAACCAAATCTCTTCTCCTTAAATCACTATAATTACATATTAGGGCATCTACCCAAAATCTTTCTTAGGTCAAAATTTACCACAATATAGTGACTAAAGTTATGTTATCATTCTCACCAAATTTGGTATGATATATATACATCACTACCCGTGTTATTCCATCATTTACACAAGTTCTAATTATCATTTGATAACATACTGAATGCTATTTTTCTTATCTATAATTTCATATTCCATGTCTCCTAGTCATGGATGACTTATGATTTCATCCTTAGGTTGTAGGTTTACAACTACGTAGGTATAGAACCATTATTAGGATGTTGCCTTCATTCTTACAACTATCACCTTGCTGAGGATATAGGTCATCATTATTGTTCTTATCACACCTCATGGCTTATAATCTTCTTATTTTTAACTTTGATAACTAAAGCTTTAGTTCATGTTAGGTAGATGACCTTATTATGACTTTACTTACTCTATATTGTAGGGTTATAATTGGTGTAAGAATTTCAATGTTAGAGTCTATGAGCATTCACTTAATAGTTAAAAACTTGTTTCTTGTGCTTATATAATAACCCCACTAACATAATTAAACTCACATAACCCTACCTCAGAAGTTTACATTTTCCCACCATTTAATTTCCATTCTTACCACCATATTTTTAGATAGATTTAATCCTCAATTAGGGTTCGACTACTCATAGTAGAACTAAGATTATTTTATTCTTTGAGTATTCCTAGCTAACTCACTTGTTCAATAGCTTATTGTGTTAGTAATCCTATTGTTAGATGTTTCCAAATGTTACTTGTTGTCGGAAATCTGATTGAAAAGATCATTGTTGAAGATCAAAGAGGGAGATTATTGCAAAGAAGGAGGTTGGTTGATAAAGAAATATTTTTAATCATTGTTTTGTCATTTATGTCAAACCTACTATTTGCTAGAATGAAAATTTCTTACAAGATCCAAGTACAATCATTTAGATCATTGATGAAGAGGATTTAATCAACAAGGTGTAACAAGAGCATTTAAGGGAAAGGTTTAGTTATGATTTTGTAATGAAGTACAAGGATTAGTTAAGACAATGGTTAAATGATGTATTGATAACATACTTGAAGATATAGAAGTTGGTTACAATTAGAAACATTGGAGGTATAAGTTGTAACAAGGCTAACTACAAAGCTTAACTAAGTACATTAGTGAGTGCTAAGCAACTTAGTTCAAGCCGAGCAAATTTTTAGTTGGAGCTGAGCAAATGTAAAATCTAGTATGTGTTGAGTGGACTTTAGATACCAAGTGAAGTTCAAATGTCGAGTGATATAGAAGGAGCTAAGAAAACAAAAAACTCAGTGGATGCCGAGTGAATCCATAGTAGGTGCCAAGCATTACTAAAAAGTAGTTGATGCCAAGTAACATAGTATGTGTTGAGTACCAGAATTTCAATAGTGTTGAGCTGTTGCATTATTGGAAATGTCAAAGATTCACCAAATCTAAGCTGACAAAGTTGTCATCTTGAATTTTTTGAACTAGTTGGAGGATAAGGATGATAAGCTAGTGGAACAAAATTCTATGTCAACCATTTTTGAGCGAATTCAAGACGATTCTCCAAGATGTTTCTAGAAGGAACAAGATGTGGGTTAGATTCAATGAATCCTACCTAATCCATTTGAGCTAAAATCAAAGGATGGAAGAATCGAGCCAGAAAGAAATCTCCAAACTTCTATTTAAGGATTCATAGATCAAGAAGTAAGAGCTACTAGTGTGCTAAATTGTCAAGTGGTTGAAGGGTGCCAAGGAGAAGGCATCTAGAAGGAAGAATAGAGCATAGAGACTCCACTTTGACAAGTGGTCAAAGAGAAATGATTGCACTAGTAAATTGAGCATGAAGACTCAAGGAGACAAAGCTTGAGAGGAGGACACGCTATCAGAGTTGAAGAGACTAAAAGCAAGGCAATGTTATGAGCTGAAGAGTGATTTGAGATTTGCAAGATAAGTTGTGAATTGTAATCAGCTCAAAACCCCTTATTGTTACTCTCTAGCAATAGTATTAGTTAGGGTTAAATCTTTTGGACATGTGTTGGTTTAATAGCCATTTGTAAATCCTTTAAATGGGTGGCATTCCAAGTGAATGTTCTAAAGTCCTCTAACTAGGCCCACTTCTAATAGGATGGATAAATCCTTTAACCAGGTCACATTTAATAATGTGTTGTAGCCTTTAATAGGGCATGCCTTTCATAGGGAATCACTTTAGAAGAGTGAGAATTGAGTAGCATGTTACTGGTGGTTTTCCCAAATTGAGTTTCCACATAAATCACTATGTCATGTGTTGATCTTTTCATGTGTTATGCTTGTAGGTTGATTTATAGTAGCTTTTTGCATAGGAATGTTTTAAGTTTGGATGAATGAATAGTATTATGGGCTTGCTACACTTAGTAAAAAAAATTAAATTGGACATTTGGACCTTCAATAACTAATTCACCCCCCCTCTTAGTTATTCTAAAGCATTTCTAAAAATTGGTCTCAAAGCTATCTACCTTTTTAGGTTAAAGGTACTAGAAGTAGAAAGATCAAGGTGTCCAAGAGAGACGTTCTCAACCTCAACAAAGATAACTTTGTTGCATGGTAGAGTTATGATGAAATTGCACCTTGTATCAATAGGTGACTATGCAAAATACTTGATTGGAGTGGAACATGTGGACCCTACTGGACCCCTCTCTACAGATGATTTGAACAAAAGGAAGGAGCATAATCAAGCAATGTTGGAGATTGCCTTTGCACTTAGCTATGCTGAATTTGATGACATCAAAGGATGTGACACTATTTTCAAGATGTGGAAAGCTTTAACAGATATCTATGAAGGAGATTAGAATATTTAGAGAGCAAAAAGAGAAAGCCTTAGAGGAAAGTTTGATGACATGAAAATGGAGGAAGGAAAAAATGCTACTCAATATGGCTCTAGAATGAAAGAAGTGGTAAGTGAAATAAGAAGTTTGGATGGTCAATTAGAAGAAGATACTATCAATAGAAAATACCTGAGAACCCTACTCCCTATCTATGCTATTAGAGTTTTAGCCATCCAAGAGTTAAGGTCTGTACAAGGAAACACACTAACTTTTGAAAGAATAGTGGGAAGAGTTACTGCATTTGAACTATCCAACTTTGATAACTATAGACTTGAGAACCTTGAATATTCTTTCAAGGGAAAGCTAACATTGAAAGACATCGAGGAGGTAAAATCAAAGAAAATGAGTAGAAAATGAAAACATCCATCCTATGACGGCAACATAGATGAGGAAGATGTGGGATAGTTGGAAGCATTATTGGCAAAAAGATTCCATAGAGGCAAAGGAAAATTGAAAGGTAAGATGCCTATTATTTGTTTTAATTGCAATGGAGTGGGTCATATTGCTGCAAGGTGTACATAGAAGAAGAATTTCAAAGAAGGAAACAAGTACAAGAACAAGAGAGAAGATGATAGCATAGACTACAAGGACAAAGGTAAAAGATGCTACATTGTTGAAGAAGATTTTGATGAGAATGATGATGAAGTAGTCTATGTGGCCATGAAGGATGAATCAAATGAAGATGAAGCAACAACACTAGTAACTTGTGTGAACAAAAATGAAAAGTGGATCATAGATAGTGGATGTTCACATCACATGATGCAAATAGTGTTAGATTTGGAAATGATGCTCCATGCCAAATCAAAGGAAAGGAATCTGTTAATCTTAAAAAGAATATTTCATGTGATAATGCATACTATGTTGAAAGATTAAACTACAATCTACCGAGTGTATTATAGTTAGGCAATGTAGGTTGCAAAGTAGAATTTAGAAACAAAATTGCCAAAATCTATGAAACTGATGAAAATTTGATAGGAAAAGGTGAACAAACTAGGAGTAACTTGTTTTACCTAGATATGGAAGATGCAACCTATCTTGTTTTTAGACTTGATGATGTGTGGCTATGGCATAAAAGACTATGTCATGTTAAATTTGACAATTTCATTAGCATCAACAAAAAGAAGAAAGTCAGAGCTTTGCCTAAGCTAAAGAAATCTAAAAACATAATGTGCAAACAATGTCAACTAGGAAAGATGACTAAATCTAGTATCAAAAGAAAATCATACACTTGCAAAGAAGTACTAGAGCTAGTCCATACTGATTTATGTGGACCAATAGAAGTAAAAGCTATCAGGGAGATAGATATATAATGTTATTTGTGGATAATTACTCTAGGATGATGATTAACATGTTCTTGAAGAAAAAATTTGATGCATTTCAAATGTTTAAGTGGTATTTTGCCAGAGCTAAGAAAGAAACAGGAAAGAGTCTGAAGTGCCTAAGGTTAGATAGAGTAGGAGTGTTAACATCAAAGGAATTTGAGATATTTTTCAATGATAATGGTATCAAAAGGAAAACATCAGCACCAAGAACTCCACCACAAAATAGAATTGCTGAAAGAAGGAATAGATCAATGATAGACTATGCCAGAACCTTGATGATGGAGAAAAATGTTGCTCTAAAGTACTAGAGAGAAGTTGTAAGAACTGTTGTTTACACCCTAAATAGAGTCCAAGTCAAGAAAGGTACAAATGTAACACCTTTTTATTTATGGTATGGTCACTCACCTAATGTAAAATATTTCAAAGTATTTGGTTGTAAATGATATATTCTTAAAGATACTATAAATGAAAAGTTTGATGCTGATGAAGGCATATTCCTTAGATACTCCATTAGAAGCAAAGAATATAAGTTTTTGAACACTAACACTAACAAGATTGTGGAGAGTGCAAATGTAAATTTTGATGAGCATGTAGAAGTCCAAGTTGATGAATCCAAAAAATTAGAAGATTATAGATCCTTTGTATACCTCTATGAAGGAATGACTGTTGAAGATAATGATGCCAATCAAGTTGGAAATCAGCAACAAATATTAGTATCAGCCAAGTCACAACTAGTGAATGTCGAGTTGCATTCAGAAGCCAAGCTGTAGAATGAAGATAATGTATAGTCTAACTTTGAAAATAGTACACATGAAAGAGATGATGAAATACCAAATGGAGAAGAGAAAAATGACTCTAAAAATAAAGGACCAAACATGGAAAGAAGGACAAAGTCAAGATTAGACAAATATATGATGAGAAATCTCCTTGTAGAACAATTCATTGGTGACAAGGATGCCAGATGAATGACTCGGAATAGACTCAGGAATGAATCATGTATGATGAGTAAGATTGAACCTAAAATAGTGAAAGATGCACTACAAGATGATTACTGTTATAAAGCTATGGAAGAAGAGATAGACCAAATTGAGAAGAACAAAACTTGGACCCTAGTTCCTAGACCAACTGATAAGAATGTAATTGGTACCAAATGGGTTTTTAGAAACAAACTTGATGAGAATTGTGAGATAACAAGAAATAAGGCTAGACTATTTTTGCAAAGGATATGCACAAGAAGAAGGATTGGATTATGGGGAAACATTTGCCCCTGTTGCAAGAATGGAAGGAGTAAGAACACTACTTGCTTATGTTGCTTACAAAGGTTTGAAAGTCTACCAAATGGATGTAAAGTCTACTTTTCTGAATGGTATACTAGAAGAGGAAGTCTACATAGAATAACTTGAGGGATTTGTTGATGACAAGAACAATGATGTGGTTTTCAAACTACATAAGGCACTCTATGGTTTAAAGCAATCACCTAGAGCATGGTATGAGAGACTACAACAATATCTTGTGAATATATGATTTGAGAGAATAGGTGACAACAACAACTTGTATATCAAAGAAAAAAAAGGTAAAGATATTTTGATATTTGAAATCTTTGTTGATGATATAATATTTGGAGGAAAAGATACTTTATGCAAAGATTTTTCTACTCAAATGAAACATGAGTTTGAGATGTCAATGTTCAAAGAAATCAAATTCTTTTTTGGATTACATCAACTAAAGCATGGCATATTTGTGACCCAATCCAAATACATCAAGGAGATACTCAAGACATATGGTCTAGAAGACTCAAAACCAATCAGCATACCAATGGTAATAGGACATAAGCTATCCAAGAATGATGAATCTACTAAAGTAATTATGACATTGTATAGATCAATGATTGGAAAATTGTAATATGTTTTACATAGTAAATTAGACATTGCATTAGCGGTTCGAATAGTGGCAAGATTTTCTACAAATCCAAGAGAAAATCATCTAATGGCAGTAAAGAGAATATTGAGGTATCTAAAAGGAACTAATGACTTTGGTTTATACTACAAGAAAAGTGAAAAGTTTGAGTTAAGAGCCTACACTAATGTAGATTGGGGAGGTAACATTGATGATCAGAAGAGCACCAGTGGAGGATCACTTTTCTTAGGTAGAAGGTTAATCACCTAGACCAACAAAAAACAAAGTTGCACCTCACAATCCACAACAGAAGCTAAATATGTTGTAGCTACTATCAATTGCACCAATATAGTATGAATCAAATATCTATTGCAAGGTATGAAGGAAGAGGTAATTGAACCTATGATACTCTATTGTGATAATACAAGTGTCATCAGCATATCAAAACATCCTATAATACATGCCAAACCCAAGCATATTGCAATTAAGTATCACTACGTAAGAGAACTCGTGGAAGACAAGCAAGTGAGGATGGAATATGTTAGCTCAAATGAACAAATTGCTCACATCTTCACAAAAGCATTACCTAAAGATGCATTTGAATATCTTAGAGGGAAGTTAGGGGTGATGCCCCTAGCCAAGGCTACTTAAGATAAAACAACACTGCTCTGCATCAAATGAATTGATTGTTGAAATATTACTTTAGGATTTTTCCTAAAGAAATCAAAGTACTAAAATTCCAAATTAGTCACAAGGAAGGTGACAGATGGAGAAAGTGAAAGTTCCAAAAAATGCTATATTTGCATGATAATATGTTGAATTAAAGTTTCTTTGGCATTGTTGTCAAAGAGGGAGAAACATATAAAAACTAATCAACAAAATCAATAAAAGATGGAGAAATATACAACATTCAGTTGGATAGAGAATAAAGAAGTAGAGGGAGAAGTGAATAGAAGTTGATCTACAACTATCAATTGGATATAGGGAGAAATAACAAAAAATTGATCTACAACATTTGACAAGAAAAGAACAAAAGGATATAGTAGCTAAGAGGGAGAATTAGAAGTAAAAAGTAATCAAGATACAGATCAGAGAAGGAGAATAGAGAACTGATGCTAATATTTTCTTTTTGGCATTTGACTTACTATTTTAACCTAGTTAGCATTTTGAGAACTTGGTTGAATAAGTTTGGTTTGATGGTTAATCAGTTTGGTTTGCCATCAATGGCAAAGAGGGAGATTGTTGAAAATCTGATTGAAAAGGTCATTATTGAAGATCAAAGAGGGAGATTATACCAAAGAAGGAGGTTGGTTGATAAAGGAATGTTTTCAATTATTATTTTTTCATTGATGTCAAACCTGCTATTTGCTGGACTAAAAATTTCTTACAAGATCCAAGTACTATCACTTAGTTGATTGATGAAGATGATTTGATTAATAGGATGTAACAAGAGCACATAAGGGAAAGGTTGAATTATGAGATTTTAATGAAGTAAAAGGATCAGTTAAGACAATGGTTAAATGATGTATTGATAACATACATGAAGATACAAAGGTTGGTTACACTTAGAAACATTGGTGGTATGATTTGTAACAAGGTTGACTTCAAAGCTTGACTAAGTTCATCAATGAGTGCTGAGAAACTTAGTCGAAGCTAAGAAAATTTTTAATTGGAGCTGAGAAAATGAAAAATCTAGTATGTGCCAAGTGAACTTCAGGTGTCGAGTGAAGTTCAAGTGCCAAGTGAGATAGAAGAAGCCAAGTAAATAGAAAACTTAGTTGATATCAAGTGAATCCATAGTAGGTGCCAAGCATCAGTAAAATATAGTTGATGCCGAGTAACATAGTATGTTCTGAGAACTAGAATTTCAATAGTGTTGAGCTACTACATTATTGGAAATGTCAAAGATTCACCAAATCTAAGTCAATAGAGTTGTTACTTGAATTTTGTGAACTAGTTTGAGGATAAAGATGATGAGCTGGTAGCACAAAATTCTATGTAAATCATTTTTGAGTGAATTCAAGAGGATTCTTCAAGACATTTCTAAAAGGAACAAGATGTGGATTAGATTCAATGAATCCTACCTAATTCATTCAAGCCAAAATTAAAGGATGGAAGAATCAAGCATGAAAGAGATCTCCAGACTTCTATTTAAGGAGTCACAGACCAAGAAGCAAGAGTTGCTGGTGTACCAAATTGTGAAAGGGTTGAAGGGTGTAAGGGAGAAGGCATCTAGGAGAAGGAAGAACATAGCACAAAGACTCTACTTCAACAAGTGGTCAAAGAGAGATGATTTCACTAGTAGATTGAGGATGAAGACTCAAGGAGACATAGCTTGAGAGGAGGACAAGCTATCAGAGCTGAAGAGACTAAAAGCCAAGCAATGCTATGAGCTAAAGAGTGATTTGAGATCTAGAAGATAAGTTTGAGTTTTAATTAGGTGAAATACCCTTATTATTACTCTCTAAAAATTGTATCAGTTATGGTTAAATCCTATGGACTTAGGTTGGTTTAATAGCCATTTTTAAATCCTTTAATAGGGTAGCATTCCAAGTGAATGTTCTAAAGTCCTATAACCAAGCCCACTTCTAATAGGGTGGATAAATCCTTTAACCAGGTCAGATTTAACATTGTTTTGTAGCCTTCAATAGGGTAGGCCTTTCATAGGGCATCACTTTAGAAGAGTGAGAATTGAGTAGTATGTTACTAGTGGTTTTTCACAAATTAGGTTTCCACGTAAATCACTATGTCATGTGTTGATCTTTTAAAGTGTTATGCTTGCATGTTGATTTATAGTAACTTGCTGAATAGGAATTTTTAAGCTTCGATGAGTGAATAGTTTTATGGTCTTGCTACACTTAGTGAAAAAGTTTAAATTGGACATTTGGACCTTGAATAACTGATTGACCTCCCCAGTCGTGCTCTCGGGTATGAAAATTGTATATTTTTTAATCTAATGTATATTTTAACTAGAATTTTAGCTTATATGTTTTGAAATTTCTTTTAGTGGCTTAATGTTGTAAGGTCTCTTGAAATAAGACCTTCAGGCAGTTGGTCAAAGTTTTACAAATAATCTTATCCCCAAATTTGCCTAGAGCAATTGACTGAATGTTATAAAAGGTGATTGGGTTAAATGTCTCAGGAATAAATTCCAAGAAAGTATTTTTAAAATATTAAAGTATTTAGCTAGGTCTAAGAAGATTTGTGTACTTTTGACAGTTTTGCTTAGTTTGTGAAAGTTGTAGACCAAAGTTTACATAGCCCAATTTTTTCTTCCTACGAAGAATGATCATGTCAGATAATATAAGTGAAGAAAAAAATAGGGAGACAATCGATAGATTGTGGTCTAACTTGAAAAGAAAAGGTGATGGAAAATGTTATTGTCCTTGCAAAATTTGTAAGGGCTTAAACCGTAGAAGAATGCTAATCAAAATAGTTAAGAGACATCGTAGGGAGAATGGTCACATTGAAGGGGGGCATGACTATCATTCCACTAGTAAGTTGTTCATTATATCATTTTAACAATTTATATACATATGAAATCACTTGATGATTAGTTGATGATCATGGCTTATTTATGTTAATCAATTTTATATAGGTTGATCTCCCCATGGAAGTACATGATATGAACCATAGTAATCCAAAGAATATGGTTTTTGAAGTGGAGGAACATGGAGGTGCAAATATCCAAGGTGAAGATAATGATCCCATGGAAGATGACGATCATGCTTAGATACTATAAGATACTAAATATTTCTCTATTTTATCCTATGTTTAGATTGTTGTCCTATGCATCTAAGGCTTCATTCTTTGAACTATCATGAAGTTCTAAACTTGTATCTTTTTTATTGCATCCTTGGATCTCAGCATTGTCTTGGGACTATGTTATCACCAATGATATGATTATCATAATTAACTAGGGACTAATGTATTATCGATGCCAAATGTATTAGTGAATGGGAAAAGTTGACTAATGAATTACTGAATAATATAAACTTCTAATTAGGCCATGACAAAATCATAGACAAATTCATTCAAGCAAAGCTTAAAGATCTCCAAACATTAGAACCATGCAAAGTGAATTAAGCATATCTAAAAGGTGATCTAGTAAATGTAGCTGGGAAAAATCTGCTAAATTTATGCTCATGTTGGCTACATTTCCCTCTTCTTCGAGTAGGTCTTTTCTCTTGCACCTCAACATGAAAAGGACCATTCTTGTTATTTGTTTGTTTAACTATTGTTTTTTCATCGACTAGGATGTAGTAGGCTTGTAGGTACTAGGTTAACAATGAAAGCATGGAAAATTTCATGAACTTTCTATGTCTATTAAATCACTATTAATATTAGTCATTTTGTCAATGTAGAATACACATTTTTTCTATTGTTATGTTCAATCTAGATGACATGCATATGATATAGAGCAGATCTTAATGTTTTGATTTGTAGCTAAACGAGAGTGTTGGTTGCAAGGAAAAGAATATGGAGATTAAGAAGAAGGTTCTAATTTTGTTTGCGATACTGTGCAACTTTTGCATTTGTGGCTCCACAAAACTAGGTCATCATTTTATTGTATTATTCCTGGTTGAATTGTTGATCGGTCATGATTTTCTTGTATTAGTCTTGGTTAAATTGTTAATCAGTATCAGTGAGTGCCAAAGTAATTTGGATAATGAATTGCACAACATAGACTTAATGCTTGGAAGTTATAATTGTGTTTTATATATGAACAATGCTTACATTGAATTTCTTTTGAGATAATCAATGTTTAGAAATTATAAGAGATTTTAGGAAGCTCGTGTCTGAAAATCAAATACCATATATTATTAAGGATATGAGTCCTCTGCAGTCCGTTATAATTGAAAGCAATCTTGTAGGTTAAACTAATTTAATGGATCTCAATGACCTATTGTAGGTTAAACTAATTTTATGGATGTTTCTAATCACACTCAATAATGTATTATAGAAAGAAAAAGGATCCAAAAGTTTAATCAAAAAACTTGTTTTCAATGTGTGTGCATTGTTTTCTTCTGATTTCTTCTTACTAGTGTTATATGATGTTCTAAAGTTTCCTAAAGAGGAATATCTCTATCTAACTTGGTTATGCTTGTTGTGGGCGTGATCTCAATGTGGACATCCAAGTTTTGCTAGAGTTACATGCATACTAAGAATCCTTAATGTGGAAGGATTTGAATTGATATTACCTATCAATAGAATTATTTTTAGTGGTACGTAAGGGAACAGACTTTTCATGATCTACCAGTCTAAACACTGATTTCTTTTCTCTTGAGGCAATGTTGGTGTTCTCAATACCTACTCTTGATGCTTTGATGTTTTTATATTCATGTTATTAGTTTTAACTACCTAATGTTAAAAACCACTACTTCAAACCTACTCATCAACTTGGCTCTGAGTGCACGATCAACCTACTTTCTTCCATCGTTCGTTGCTGAGAAATGTTTTATATTACTCCACCTAGTGTTACATGTTACTTCTATACCATCCTTGACAACTAACATACACCATAGATTATGGGAGCATTTCTCACAATCTTCATTCTAGATTAAAAACTATCACATATATTCAATGATTTCTTTCTTCCTAGTTAACAAATTAATGGGTATTATATCTTGTTATACACACCCATTGGACCTAAGCACTAATTTGTGTGTGTAATATAACTAGTGACAACACCGCACCATGGTAGATTCATAAGGGAGGCAATGAAAACTCCCATAGTAGTGACATATGACTCCATAATTGTGGGAGGAGGAACAACAGGATGTCCACTAGCAGCAACACTTTCACAGAACTTCATAGTATTTCTTTTGGAAAAAGGAGGGAGCCCATATGGCAATAACAACATTACAAGACTAGAGAATTTTGCAGCAAATCTGGCAAACAATTCCCCAACATCATCCTCCCAACAATTCATGTCAGAGAATGGTGTATACAATCATAGAGCACGTGTGTTAGGAGGAGGAATTCATTAGTCAACTTTTCCCATTCACTAATACATTTTATTGCATCCTTGGATCTCAACATTGTCTTGGGACTATGTTATCACCAATGATATGATTATCATAATTATCATAAGGTGCTAAAGAAAATTGGCAGAGAAATTATACATACTCAACGTCTCACCTCATTGTAACTGAGCCTAAATTGGAGAGTTCAATCTTCAGAAAAAATTGCAAACCTTACTTTAATTTCCACTTTTTTGTATCATGGATTGTTTAAGTAGTATACAAATCTAGTCCTAATGTCATTATTGTTTTTTCTTGTGAACGTATATGGGCAGGTATGAAAACTGTGTGCTATTTTGATGGGAAAACTTATGAATGAGTGGGAATAAGAAGACAACGTAGTATTATGGGTAAGGTAAGTATTATCTTCATGCTCAATTTTCCTTATCCAAGTAGAAAAGTATACAATTTAAAAAAATTTCCAATCTAATTATATAGCTCTGGAAATAATGTATTCATAAGGCAGAATGTTTACCTATCTCATCTTTTAAAATTGTCAATTGTATCTCTCAAATCTTAGGAGATTAGTTTTATGTGATGATAAAAATCTTAACTAAATTGAATCCAGAAACCAATCACTATGATTATAATAAATAGTAGAAATTTAATATTTGATTCTCTATGATTATAACTAAGAAGGATATATATGATATAGATTTCATATATATTTTCTTTACAATGTTGTTTAGATGAAATTGGGAGGGTCAGGAGAGGACAGAATATGTAGTGATTAAAGTTGAATCATTGTAGCTGTTTTTGATTGGATGACTTAAACATCACACATTAAGGCTTGATTTTTAGGCTAAAAATATTAAATAATCAAAGTCTACTTATTTTTTAAGCTTTGTTTTTCTCTTGATGTCTGATGTTTAAGAATGGTCATTTTGAATTATATAAAATTTTATAAGAAAGAATGGCATGATGCAATTTTGATTTGGTTGATGGTAGTCTTATGTGATTTCCATGGGAGAACATTATCAAGGAAGCGTGAGGGCTCATCTGGCTATAGAGTCTCATTATGAAATCATGTCATCTATTTTGGGAAGGTAATAGATATAAACTTCAGAGGCCTATTAGTCAAATATATTTTGTATAAAACTAAAAATAATCCTCTAGACCCATTGCTTTACAAGAGTCCATTAGATTCTACATGGATCAAGGGGAATATGTGAATTTCTAATATTCTTCTTCTTGATTATATAATAGATCAAATTATGCACTGTAATTTGAGTCCTTTATAAAAAAACAATTCTATGCTTATGTAATACTGACAGTTCATTTTTCAGATTCATTTACATAAATCAGATGTTACATATTTTTTAAAGATTATTTTACCCATCGGTTAGATAATCCTCATAATTTATATTATTTGATTCAATTCTAAAATCTCAATTTTTTATTCAGTGATTATAAACTTAAACAACAATATTTATAAAATACAATCATAAACATATTTTTTCTTGATAAATTTTTGAAATACTTTTGTTTTCTTGTTCATATTATACAGGTGTATTGATATGTAGATTTTTGTTCCTGAATTTGATTGTATATATTTTTTTGGATCAGCATTCTGTCATCTTGATGATAGATTGCAATCAAATCGAAAGACAAAAATCTACCATTCAAACTAATCAATCATTTCTTTCATTTTTTTATCCTTCCAACCATCTATTATTGAGTTCAATCCCTCTTTATTGTAACTTAATTGAGAATGTGAAACATTTAAAAACCTTCCCAAGTCCCTACTTTAGCCTTATCAAGGAAAAATGATATTTTTTCTATTCCTCTGTTTCTATGGATGGCAGTTATTCATTTTTTTCTCATAAATTCTCCATTTTTTCGACTATCTTGTCTAATTTTTTCAGCAAGGATGCAGCCAAGGAGTCAATATTCTATTCATACTCTAAAACTATTAATGGATTTGCTGCCAAACTCCAGGAAGATCATGCTCTTGCCATTTCAAGTAAATTCTTACAACTATGATTTTTTCTTCTCATTATGTATTGACAAACCATATGTTTAAGATCCCTAACACAATAGTTTTGCTTTAGAGCTCCTAGCAGTAATATCCATGGTTCCTAATAGTCTACGAAAGTTGCAGACTACTTATTTGTGGGCTTTCCTGGAACTAGAAAATGCCAATCAACAAATCCTTCTGCAATCACTCTGGAACAAAACAAAATTTAGACAAGATTTCATTATTGCTAACTTGAATTTAGGTAGAACCTCATCAGAAGCCCTATCATTAGACTATATATACAGGGGATTCTGTCATATATAATGCAATATAGCTAATCTTATTTTGCGTCGTGTCAGGTTTGTGGCCTGAATCTGCAAGCTTTAGTGACAAGGGTTATGGCTCCATTCCTTCACAGTGGAGGGGAATCTGCCAAAATAACAACAGATTCACTTGCAATAGGTACTCTCTTATACCCATCACAAAATCCAATCCAGTATTCTAAGTTTTCAAAACATTGTTGAGCAATCCAAATGTCAATTTAGAGTAATCAATGTAGAAGATGCTTTATATTTATATTCAAAGTTTTCGACAGATAAGTGTGTGTGGGATGTTCTAATTGTTAAGAAGAACTAGGGATCTTTAGTAATTAGATAGAGTGAATAAGGATCTGATATTTCAAATAATCGTTGGCTTATTGCACTTGTATATACCCTCAATATAACTAATCCCTAAAAGAGATTTCCAAGTATTAGAGGAAGAATGTCCCTTTTTAATGGATTTTTTGATGAATGTCCCTTCTTAATATCTTCCTATTCATTCTAATGATGCATCACGAAGTGTGATCCAAAATGTTGATACTAAAAATAAATATAATCAAATTCAGGAATCTATGATAACAATTATGATTAGATTGTGGAAATTTGATATCTCTAGTGGATTTGTAGAATCAAAAACTTGTGTCTTAAGATTATTTGTTCTCCACTAGGAAGTTGATTGGAGCAAGGTACTTTCACAAGGGATTTGAGGTTGAAACTGGGCCTCTTGAAGGAGGGGAAGAACTTTCAGCTCGAGACATGAATGGGCATGGATCTCATACCTTGTCCACAGCTGGTGGGAATTTTGTGGAAAAAGAAAATATTTTTGGATATGCCAAGGGAGTTGCAAACGGAGGGGCTCTTGCTGCTATAGTTGCAGCCTACAAGGTCTATTGGAAGTCGAACAGTAGCAGCAGAGAAGTTGGATGGTATGATGCAAATATTCTTGCAGCATTTTATCAAGGGATATATGATGGAGTAGAAATATTCTCTATTTCTCTTGGAGGTGTTTAGGGTGCATTAGTACACCTTTCTAATGCGGTTTCCATTGGAGCACTCTGTGCTGCCCAAAAGGGAAGGGTTGTGGTTTATTCTGCAGGAAACAGTGGCCCAAGTCTAGGCAGTGTGTCAAATGTTGCTCCTTGGATTTTAATCATCGAAGAAAGTACTACTAATAGACAATTCACCTCATTTGCTTTCTTGGGAAACTAGAAGCATTACAAGGTGATCATTGAACAACTATTTTATAAACATATCATTTTTATGAGCTTTTTAATTTTGAAATTCCTTTAGGGTGTCATATTTAAATCTATCTTTTAAGATGGTTATAAATTGAAGGGCATTTTGTTGCAGAAGAAGAGAGATGATCTGTAGAGACCACTGATGTTTAGTCCAGAGGGCAAGGTTAATATTAAGTTATTTGCATCACACAAACATGCAAGCAAACTCTAATTAGTAGGCATTCTTGGCCTGGACAAAAACTTGAATCTAATTACCAAAATTGTAAAGGTTATCTAAAAGAAGCTAGCAATTTTTTTTATTTCTTTTTATTTTGTATCCGTTGCAATTGCGATGTCAACCACAAGAATTGCGATGGGCTTACTATAGTGGCGACACCCACTGTCATCACAATTGCTATGGTTTCTATCGCAATTGTGACACTAGCCACTAGCATTGCAACGGACTTGCTATAGTGGTGACACCCAACAACCATCACAATTTCTAGGATGTGCATCGTAATTGCGATGCCAGCCACAAGCATTGTGACGGGGTTGGAGTCACAATAAAGGGGTTGCATAGCAACAGATATGCATCATAATTATGACGTCATATGCTAGACGTTGTAATCTATGACAAAAAAATAATGACACCTATTACTATTGTAGTCGTGACACATGGCTATCATAATTGTGACACGTAGCCATCGCAAATCGATGCCAAATGTATTAGTGAGTAGAGAGGGAGAGAGAGAACTTGAGAAAGAGAGAGAGAGAGAGATAGTAGGCAATAGGAGAGGGAGAGGGGGAGGGAGAGGGAGAGAGATAGGGGGAATAAAAATGTGTGTAAGAGAGTCAAAGTAGGGGATTGGAGAGGAGAGAGAGAGAGTAGGGGATGGGGGAGAGAAAGTAGGCAGTAGGAGAGGGAGAGGGAGAGAGATAGGGGGGATAAGAGTGTGTGTGAGAGATCTAAAGAGTTAGGGATGGGAGAGGAGAGAGGGAGAGAGAGGTAGAGAGAGTAGGTGGTGGGAGAGGGAGAGTGAGAGAGAGTAAAGGATGGGAGAGGGGCGAGAGAGTAGGAAAGAGAGAGGGAGGGGATGGGAGAGAGAGTAGGAAGGATAGAGAGTAGGGAGGATGGGGAGTAGGGAGGATGGGAGTGATGTGATTTCACATAGTGTGTACACACTATAATGCGTATGCGCTTTATAGGGTGTACGCACTGTAGTGCATATGCACTATCTCAAATCACTTAAAAATGGTAAAAAATCAACCTTGGGGCCCATTTCATCCATTTCTTGCTTTTGGTATGTTATGCACTTTGTTATTACGATATGGGTTTCAACATAGAAAACACTATTTCAACACTTTTGGAAGTTATCAAACACCAAATTCAATCATTGGATAGATGATTTGAAGACTTTTTGAATATTCCTTGTATAGAAAAGGTTAGTGCAATCCATTTTAAATATTTTTTGTCAATATATAGATACAAATTTGATTATAATTTGACATGTTATTTAATGTATAGTCAATTCATTGAAAATTGTATGTTTGAATGAAATCTTATTTTGAAATGGTTAGAAATTTGACAAGTCATTTGATATATATTGTGTATTCATTCAAATAATTATAATTTTTATATTTAATTGAATAATTTGTAGTTTACACATTTTAAGTAATTCAGATGTTTGAATAAAATTTGACATGTAGAAATCGTCATCATGCCAAGGAAGAAACCAAATATTAAAACAAATGAAGATATGGAGAGAGATTTGGCAATTAAAAGAGATAAAATGAAATTACTACGTGAACAAAGAAAATCACAAAGCAATAATGAATAATTGACTTTCGAAGAGGATCAAGAACCATCAGTACAAAGAAACAAAGAGGAAGAATTAGAAAGATAAAGAGAACAAATGAGACTGTTACACTCAATAAGACAATTGAATTGTGAAGCTACACCATCCTCCAATGTTAGAGTCATATCGTCCCCTACACCATCTTCCAATGTTGGAGTACCATCTTCCAATGTTGAAGGTAAATCATCCTCTCATGTAGAGGAGACACTGATTTGTAGATCTGATGATATACACACTCCATCATGTCATGTTGAAAGCACAACATCAACACATCAAGTAGGTGATATTCCATCTTTTACATCTTATTGCCAAGGCACATCATCTTTGGTTCAAGATATGCAATACACTCAACCTTATATTGATGTTCAAAATGTTGAGAGAATTGAAGAGATTAGAACACCTTCTAGAATTCATTTTAGAAGACAAAAATATTTGATTGATATTGATACTAACATTTTGAAATCAATGCCTGACCAGATTAGCAAGCGTACTTATCAAAGAAAAGTTAATAGTATGTGGAGATTTTTTTTGAAGATTTAAATATTATAGGTCAATGCCAATTATTTGTTGAAATGATGATAAATTTGAAATTTAGGCCTATCATGAAGATTCTTGGGCTAAGAATGATGGACGCTTCAAATGAAAGAAATATTGTAAAGAATCTAATGAGTGCTTATGAAAAAGTGGGTTCTAAATCACACACGAAAGATAGTAATATCACAAGACGAGTACTCACATCAACAATAGTAAGTAGCCAAATGAAGAAAGCTTGACTGATGAGAAAGACAAGGAAAACATTAAAAATTGCTAGGGGTACCCTAAGGAGAGCCATGCTAAGGCGTGAGAGATTAGAAGATCCAACAAAAAATGAGTTATGGACATTTAGCGATAGACTACCACAAAAGGATAAATAAATTAGTGAAGCCTTGAAATCATTGATCAGAGATTTTTGGAAAAATAATACATGTGTTTCTCCTAATCAAAGAGATGTTGTAAGAAGGAGGATTGGTAGCCAAAATTTCAAGCCACATGCGAAACATTTTTTGGACTCAACTCAGACACAATTTTTTGCAAAATTTATTGGTATGTATCCTCAAATTCAAATAAGTAAAAGATTTTTTAAAGCTGGGTAAACCTTTTTATGTGAAGATAAATCACACATGCACAACTTGTTGTTGTAGGATACATATTGAATTTTCTAACCTTTTTGATGTTTTTAGGCATATATGTGTAGTTTTGCATTCTCAGTTTATTTTGCAAGATTGTGACATAAAAGAGCCACCAAGATCTTCAAGGGAATTTATATCCAACATGTTATGTGAAATAGGGGAAGGCCAACAATTTTACAAGACATCATGCTTGGATGGTACGTGCTTATTTTGTAGTTCTTTGCAACTTTTATCAACTTGTCAACATATGGATAGTACGCATGCAATTGGAAATGAAATAGTAGATTACGAAAAATTCAAGATAGTGACACATTCTCTAAAAGATGGGAAACATGGTAAAAGATGTGATCTAGTCATTGAAAAGATTCCAGTGTATGAGTTCATGAAGATTCTTTGTGGAAAGATTATTTACGAGTATGCAAGGCATACCCATAGAGCTCGATGGTTGGATTTGCAATTCAAGTTGCACAAGGATACATTTACATTGGATACCATTGTTTTGGTTGTAGATTTTGCAGAGAACTACACACTACAACCAAAAAGTGAGGTGCAAGCAAAGTATTGTACATCTCAACGGGTTTCCATATTTTTTCACATAACATTCATGCATTCACATACAAGAACAGAGGATGATAGGGAGATTTTGAGGGAGTACCATTTTTACATCAACGATGATTGATCACATTCTATAGAGTTCATACATGGTTGTTTACAACTATTGTATGGAGATTTGGCTAATAGGGGCATATCATATCGTCAACACATTATTTGGTAAGACAATTGTGCATCTCAATTCAAGAATGCATGTATGTTCTATTGGTTGAGCAGGATGCATAGGTTGTGTAGAATTCAATATATGTGAAATTTCACAAAGGCTTGTTATGGTAAGGGAGAGCACGATGGTGCAGGCGCATGCATTAAAAGAGTCTTGGTTCATGAAGAACTAAAGTACAAAGATGGAGCAATATTGATAGATGCAAAATCCATCATCTAATGGTGTAATGCTACAATGGGTCCAGGTAAGGAAGGTGAGTCTACAATTCGTAGATTTTTTTGGTTGATAGATAATACTAACATTGCACTATATTAGGATTGTTCCACACTAATAGGATCTAATGAGTTACAATCATTTAGAAGCTTTGATGCAGGTTCATGGAGTATCCACACACAAAAAATGGCATGCCATTGTCCATCATGTGCAGAGGAAAATTAGAATGATTGTGAGTCAACTGAATGGGTGGACAAATGGGATATACGGGTGTTGGACACAATTGACATCTATCATCTCCCACAAGCACTGGAAATGGTAGAGATGGATTCATCTATTGACTTTGACCGCTTGTCAGATCTAGTACAACCTAGTAATATATATAGATATATATATACATAGATATATATACATATATATATATATATATATATATATATATCTATGTATATATATATATATCTATGTATATATATCTATGTATATATATATATATATATATATATATATGTATATATATATATATATATATATATCTTTGTAATTTCAATATGTAACTTTATAACTTTTAACCAAGTATTTTCTGAATTAATGATCGCATTTTGTACATTTGTCACTGCAGGCCATTTTTTGATATTATTGCACCTGAAGACAATGAAGAAGGGATAGATTATTATTTGTGTTGTTGCGTTGAAGCCAAACAAAAATTGGATCACTCAATTATAGATGGTGAAGGTTGAGAGTACCATGTCGGTGCAGTGGTTGTAATAGGCACATGGCTTAGACGATATCCTATGAAGAATCCTAACTTGTGGTTATTCGAGGATTGGAAAATAGAGAGGAAGATTTTTCATTATTCAAACCTTGTTGTCGCATCAAATGTCCACTTGATAAAATATGGTGGAAAACCACATAATAAGATTCTTTGGAAAGTTTGCAAGTTAGACCATGAGGCAATACTTGAGACATTAAAATGTTGAGCAGATCTAGTTGGCTCATTCGATTGAATAGGGAGAGAGGGAGAGAGATAAAAAGTGATCAATTGGATCCAAATACAATGTTACAGCCTCTTCTCCAAGACTATCACATGACTAAGGTGGACCGTATTGTTATGATGTGTAAGTGATGAGATTTAGTTTTTATTTGTTAAGAATCTAGATACATTATTTGAATTTATATTAGATTCTTTAAGAGGACCCTTTTTAAAAATCTTATCTTAGATTTTTTATTGTCCTAATTCTTCATTTGTAGGTCACCAAATAAGAGGGCTAATAAAGTTGACGCACAAGTGATAAAGGGTGAGATGCCAAAATCATCTGCGAAATGCTATTATCAATTCACATGCTCAATATTTATTAGTGTTCTTTCTTCAAGTATCATTGTATGCTAATCATCTTATGCTTGGAATTGTAGAGGATCACAATCATCAAAAGAGTAAGAAGGAAAATAGGTCTCGACCTGATGATAATGGGGCAGTGACAGATATAGTTCTCTTTAAGGATTCCTATTTGTTGGACTTTGACTCATTATTATCATAAAGTTAGAATGTTGGAAAGGATTAGTAGTTGATTATGAATATTCATCACATGTCTGTTAATCTTAGTGGATTAATCTTATCTTAGATTTTTTATTCTGCTAATTCGTCATTTGTAGCTCACCAAAGAAGAGGGCTAATAAAGTTGACGGACAAGTGATAAAGGGTGAGATGCCAAAATCATCTACAAAATGGTATTATCAATTCACATCCTCAATATTTATTAGTGTTCTTGGTTTAAGTAGAATTTTATGCTAATCATCTTATGCCTAGAATTTTAGAGGATCACAATTATCAAAAAGTAAGAAGGAAAATAGGTCTCAATCTGATGATAATGAGGCAGTGAAAGATATAGTTCTCTCTAAGAATTCCAATTTGTTGGAATTTGACTCATTATTATCATAAAGTTGGCGTGTTGGAAAGGGTTAATAGTTGGCTATGTATATTCATCCCATGTGCATTCCATGAGGTTAATACTATTGTAACATGATCAGTTTGTTCAAGTGACATATGATGAGGTTGTTTGTACAACGTAATGATTGAGTTGAAGTGATTTATGAAGTAATGGTTGTTTGTACACTATAGATTTTAGCATAGACTTCCTACAATAATTTTTTTACTATGCTTTGAATGACAAATAGAAATTTCAATCTGTATATAATATGATCCTCTAGTTTTGTTATAGCATGTGCATACATTATCCCTCAATATCAAACATGGAAGGCTATTATCTACTATATTTAGAATTGCTTTGGCAGTTCATACACATGTTAATAATAACTTATTTCCAAACCTAATTGAATTCAACCTGCAATATGGTTAAATTATGTCAATACTAAGGTTTGTAGCATTAATTGGTCACATTCCTAATATTGACACACAACTGAACTGGGACCAACTATTCCTCATAGGTTTACACTAGAAAACATATTTTAATGGAGATATATATTAGAAGATTCAACACAATGGTGATGGATTTGGGTCATAGCTTTCATGAAGAGTTTGACATAGTTTAAAATAGTTATAAGTACATACTTCTAGGAAGTCACATTCTAATGACTTGAAACATATTTACAATGCTCAAAAATTCCATTTGTTTAAAGTAGAGCACAATCATATACAACTGGATTCCATTCAATTCCTACAGATGTCATTCAATTTAGGATAGTCACCTCATAGTCATCTATCTTTTAAGAAAATTATCACTACTTACATGTGATGCTCTATACGCCCTATTGTGTGGTGACCATTCCAAATATGAATTGTTCACCATTTCATATGAAACTAAACTATCATTGGAACCTAGATAAATTCTTTTCATTCACAACTTATCTTGACTCTTATATTGTGCTCTAAAAATCAATAGCTTTGGTTTCACTTTTTTTGTTTTTCCCTTATAAAAATCAACATGTATCCTTTAGTCTCTAAAATTAGTTAAACATAAGGATCTGAAGCTCTATGTGCTCTAACTTCTTGACCCTCTTCTTAATCTTTCTTTCACCTTGATCATTTAATTTACAATTAATAGATTTGTTCCCTACCCTTCCTCTAAACATCCATGTTCCTCTACCTAAACAAAATCTTCCTCCAACTCTATAGCCTCCTCTTTGATAAGAAAAAAAGGTTCATTACCCTTGTCATTTCTTCCTTGTCCTATTCCTATATTATTGGTTTTTCTTCCCCTTCCTCCGTTTACATTTCCTCTACCACCTTCTTGTTTCTCTTTCTTCCTATTGACCATATCTTATGCACTTATAGCCAATTGGAAACTATCTCTAAGCACCTTGGAAAAAATCAAGGTAATCCCATTTTGCAGGTTTTATATGAGTCCATTAAGATACCTTGCAACATTTTCATCTTTATGTTCTAATCTACCTATTATGCTCAACTTGTGAAATTCCTCTATGTAGGTCATCAAACACATCTCCTTTTCTTTCAAGTTATTTCTTACCCTCTATTTTTGGATTGTATTATTTGATGGAAGAGGTACATCCTTCACCATTTTGTCATGTTTGTTCCACCCTTACAAACTTCTTTTCCATTACACTAGTCCACCATGTCAATGTTGTCCCTCTTAGCTATGTTTTGTATAGGTTTACCTTATTTTACTTCACTTATATCTCCATAATTATAATAGTTCTCTTGGGAATCTATCAACCCCAAAATCTCTTCACTATCTATCTTTCCATGATAGATATGGAAATCAATTATTATCTTTCTTCTACCACATTGACATATCTTCAACAACCTTATCATTCTTCCTTCTTCAAGATCTAAGTCCCCTCCATCCTCTCCATGAGGATTCTCAAGCACTTAAGCATCACTTTCTTGTTCTTCATGCACATCCCTCATAGGAATCCTTTCCAAAGCTTCCAACATTTCCATGATGGTTGGGTTTTACTTTCTTACTTGACTCAGTTCTCTTTACCTATTTGCATCTTAGTCTCTTTGTTTCCTCAACTCTCTATCCATTATTTTAGTAGCTTATATCAGCTCTTCTATCTCCTTCTATATATTTTTTTTGGAGGCATCTTCTCAATATAAAAATCTACAACACAAGTAACTAATTTTGCACCCCTCAATAGATCTACTAGATTTGATACCAATGATTTGAGGAGTCAAACTAGATCCCCAAGAAGTAATAAACATTCAGCAAATGACTTGTTTCAAGAATAGATTCAAACCATTAAACTAAATACCTACCCTTCTCCACAAGAGTCCCTTCAAATGTTCAAATTGGGTTACCAAATTTATTGGCTTGTCCCAACTATTTCTAAGGTCTTCAAATATCTCAATTAAGTTTTTCCAATAGTCTGAATGCATATCTTTAATAGGTTTATTCAAAACCCCTTACTTGGACATTATCTGGGCTTGATCTTAGTATTGCTATGAATTAGGTAATTCCTTATTTTCACCAATTTCTCCCAAACCCCATACAAGTAAATTATAGTTACAAATACTACTATTGGAGTGTGAAAAAATATAGCAATCTCATTTGTAGTTCCTTTGGACCAACTATTTAATCCAACACTATGGATTCAACAAAATAGGCCTAATTACCCTTCACTTACAAAGAAACTCTCAATATTTCTAACCCAAGGCCCTATATGGGCTTTGGTAATATTCTATCATGATCTAAAACAACATATTTTCACACCCATCTACCTAGCCAATGACATTCGATAGGTTAACTACCAAACCCTCAGTCTTATGCCCTCAAAACTAGGGCTTTCTCAAAGTGCCTTCTTCAACGACTTCCAAATTCAAACAAAGGTTACTTCACCTTTCCTTGAACATACACGATATATTAAAAAGGAAAATATCACCTACAAACAAAAAATTTTGATTTTGAAGAAAGAAATCATTTCCCCTTTATCTCTAGTCATCTTAGTTTCTTGCACCAAAATCACTTCCTATTTATGCTACCAAACCACATTCCACAAAATATCCTTCTTATGAGGAGCATTCAATCCTCTAATATTCTATGATATGATATTCCTTTATAACTTTTGTTACAACTCTCCTAGATGGTGAACTGTCTCCCATTTACTATATCAACTTTACTTGCCAATTCCCTTATTTCTTTATTATTCTTCCTACCCAAACAATAATTCTTACCTTCCACATTAGGTTTGTACTTTCTCTTAGTAACCATGTTAAAAGGGGGGTGCAGGAGCACCTAGAAAATATGCAAAGTTTCCTAAATCATTTTCTTCTTGTAGTGGTCTTGGCTAGACCACATGAATAAGGGCTATGTGATAAAGCCCCAAGTGTGTGAGTTGTGTTTTTAAATAGGTTTTTGTTGTGTTTGAGTTCCGAATTTGCTTCTATGTTGGCAAAATTGCTTAAATTGCTTGTTAGAGCCTAGAATGGTCAAACATTGACCAAGACCCCAAGAGGATGGGAAAGATGGAAAAAATGTTAAAATTTTTAATTACATGGAAATAGGTTCATTTAACCATTTTTGAGTTCATGGAGCCATTAAATGTACAATAGTGCAAAAATTGCTTGACAACATTAACAAAAAGTGCTAAAACTTTATAAGGGCTTCATCAATCAATTGGAAACCTATGAGATCTATTGATTCACATGGGTAAGAGGTATTTAAGACTAATCCAAGTTATTTTGAGGGTTGGCACATGCTTTTGTACAAATTTTGGCATTGGAATGAAGAGAAAGCTAAACATTTTGATGACAATTTTCTGATTTCACCCTTCATCCACACCTTTAATGGATTGATAGGGTTGCTATTTTCATGTGGTTTGATAGTTTATGGAATTTAGATGCTGTGGTAAAGATTAGGAGTTTTTTTGATCAGTTTTTTTACTAGTTTGAAAAATCTTTTTAAAGTTGCCAGTTCATTGGTCTATACAAAGCAATCAGCAAAGAAACCTCTATAACTTCAATTCCAATGGTGGAACCATGATGGCCTTTTGGAATTAAGTAATAGAATACTTAAAAAATGTAAATATTTATTTTGATCTTGTTTTACGGAGGTATGTTTTTTTTTCCAAGAGGCCCTAGGCGAGTTTGCATACCGGGCTAGGCAATGAAATCAGCTAACAAGTGTTTGAAAGGAGCATAGAATGGGGTGTTGGTGGTGCAGGGGCACCTTGAAACATAGGTCCCTCACCTTTTATTTTTTTTTTCTTGTGCTCCAAGAGAGCTCTTGTAAATAATAATAAGGGTCATTTGACCTAAGTGTGGTAGTTGGGGTGTAGGAAGTCAAAATGTCCTAGGTAGAGTGCAAAATGACCTAAAAGGCAAGGTATACCTTACCATTGGGTAATGGGTAGCTTAAGTGATGAGTAACTAACTTAGGAAAGGGTCTCTAGAATAAAATTGCTAAGGGGTGACCTATTTGACAAGTTGGAAGTGTAAAAAGGCATGTAAGCAAGAAAAATTGCAAAAGTTGCTCTATTGCAATTTTACAAATTTTTTTAAAAATGTTGTCATTTGCTAGAAATTGGAGTTATTTTCTTTAAAACATAAAGAGGCTGATGCAAAAAATTATGAGGGGAGGAAAAAACCTAGGAGGAAGTATAAATGACCTTCCAAACCCTAAAGTGAGGAAGAAGTTGTCATTTTAAAAAAAAAAAAGTGTTGTAGCATGCATTTTGAGAGCAAAAAGACTAGTTTTTTCCTGTTTTGAGGTTTTCCTTCATTGTTTTTGCATGCTGTACCTGATATAATGTTAGATGGAATGATTTAGGACAATTTTTTTTAGGAAGTTTGGCTTGAAAGCATTTCATTTGGTAGTTATAAAAATCTTTTGTTTTTAGGTAGTTTGTTATCCAGTTTACAACACTTTGTAAAGAAAATGAGATAACTCACTATCCCACCGTAGGAATTGTATAGCCTTTTGGGGATAGTGATTACACTCAATGTAATATATGAATGAAAAATAAAATCCCTTCAAAATGCTAGCAATCATTTTTAATCGCTTTCCCTAGGCGAGCCAAAGCAAGCCTGGTTAGGGAAGAGTTGCATAAATAAGCATTTTACATTGCAAGATTGTGGATTTCGTTGCAGGTTGCTAAAGGAGGTTGGAAGAGGAGTTAAAGGAGATTCTTTGGGTGAAAGGATAGTGCTCCACCAATCCATTTGGCCAACAAACAACATATGACAACAAGTTGTCGTTTGATTTCTTGTAGCTCTATTTTGGAGCAATTTGGTGAAATTAGTAACGAAGAAGGCTTTAGCAACCTATTTTGACATGATAAAGGAGTACATTGCAAGGGAATGATACTCCTTCCATGATACTACAAGTGGTTGGTAAGATTGGTCAAGAATACCTAGTTTGATTGAAGGTTTTGAATTATCTTCATTGAGAATGGCAGCCTGGCACGAAGCAAGAAGTGAAAACTTCTCAAGATAGTGGAGAAGGGTTCAGGATTGGGGGATCTTTTCTTGAAAAAGATCCTAAAAATCCATGTGGTGATCTTGGAGGATACCCTAAGTCTCAGAGGTAGACTAGAAACATGAGTCAGTGATTGATTCATCCCTTCTCTTCCTATCAGTTGGGTGCAATATAAATTCATGGAAGGCAAGAGTGGTGAGTGAAGGAAATTAATTATAGAAGATTAGTCATTTAGAGTCCATTTGAGTGGTGAAAGGAAAAACCCTCTATATTCATGTTCATACAAACAAGAAACCCTTGTAAATAGGCTTTTTTTTGGGAATCCCTTGTACGAATGACTTGGGTGTTGCAGACCTAAAAAATCTTCAATATAGCCAAGAATGCACTCTTGGAAGCCAGTTGTGAAGAATGGTACAATAAGAGCACTAGGCAGACCCCATGGTGAAATAGAGTTTTGAGTTGATTGGTGAGGATTAGTGTAATAAGGGAATAGAGAGAAGATTCCCTTGGAATAGGGTATAGGAGAAATACCCTAAGAGGCTAGGAGAAATCCTGGAGTGAGTTCTAGTAGTTGAGGCTAGAACCTTGTTCAAGATCCTCCCCATCATTTGTCCTCCAACTCCAAACTATTTCCAATACCAAACTGAAACTAATTTTCTAGAACAATCAAAACTGAAAACACTAGAAGGCTAGATTACCATGCACCATGCACCTAGTACATACCAACTATTATAAAGACTCAAAACTAGCTATTTTAGTCTACCAACTAGGCCTAGTTTAAGGCCATTTACAAAGCAACTCACAATCCCTTGACTTTTGGAACTTCGATGACCCAAAAAAGTCTTAAGAGATGACTCAAATGCAAGGATTCTTTTATTTTTTTGGTCTCATGATCAACTTTACAATGGTTTTTACAAAACCCTCCTTTCTAGCTCCTTTACCCTAGGGTTTTCTAGAAATTTTACTTTACAATGTCTCTAGAATCTCAAAATGGTTCAAACACCTTCACTTTGGTTATATTAGATGGCTTCCGATGTAAAATGAAACTCTTGTTTAGAGAAAACACTAAATCCACCTTTGGAGCAATCAATTTCAACTACCTAAACTTGTCTCCCACATGTGGGAATGAGGTTTTAAACTCATTTAGACTCTCAAAACCAAATGAAACCTCCCTTTGGACCCTTTACATGACTTGATTAATCCCATTATGGCTTATATTGCCAATGTTGGCAATTTTACAAAATATTGCACTTTTAGTGCCTTTTACATCTTTTAGAGGCTTCAATAGCCTTATTAGATTATTTAATACCTTTATAGGTCTTTTCTATCCACCGCTAACCTAGGATCAATCATGATGTAGAGGATAAGGTGATGGACCCAAGTAACAACCCATAATGAGCAAATTTGTAACAATGTGCCAAGTGACCCTTCTAGGTCCGAATGGGAAAATCCTACCAATAGTCAACTCTAAGATGTTTTTAGGCTTTAATAGATTTTTTCAACCCTACCTCACATGTTCCCATCAACACCTTTTAGTTTCCATATCGTCCAAGCCAAATTGCATAATTCACCCAAATGTTGTCGATGCAAAAATTGCAAAGTTGCATTAGCAACTTTTGCAACAATTTAGCAACTTTTAGGAAATAACCATAAAACTGTCTATATTCCTATATGCCTTTGAGGTTTTACTATTTTTGAACCTTTTCTAAGCCATACAATTGGAATCAGGTGAAAAATGTAAAAATTGCACTTTTTGTGCAAAGTTGTAAAAGTTGCTCAAATTTGCAACTTAGTGAAAAAAGGGTCATGGGATCGAACTATCTACTCCATTAGCTCTAGGTTGCTGGGTAAACCCTATCCTCAACCTCATCCTATCTACTTCAGTGCTCAAATGTTCTTAGGCATGCCAAACCAGAATGTTCCCAAGGGTCACTAAATCCTAGAGGGCTGCGATCTTTGACATGGCATATCTTGCAGCTTGTTTGAGGTATGGATGTGATTCTAGTTCGTAAAGGACCATGTGATAGAGACCTAAAATAACCTCTGTCACTTTTTGGATATCACATTCCATTTTCATTTTACAATGCCATCTTGGGTGATGCTAAAACTTGCAGTGTTGGCTAGTACAAAGTTGCCAATTGCCAAATCTCTCTCACCTTTCATCGTGGTATCAAACTATCTACTCTGTTAGCTCTAGGTGGCTGAGTAAACCCTATCCTCAGCCTCCTCCTATCCACTTCAGCTCTCAAACATTCTCAGGCACACCGAATCAAAATGTCCCTGAGGGTCACTAAATGCCACAGGGCTACAATCTTTGATGGGGCATATCTCGGAGCTTGTGTGAGGTATGTATGCAATTATAGTTCCTACAAGACCATGTTGTAGATACCCATAATAACCTCTCTCTCCTTTTGGAGATCACATTTTGTTTTCATTTTACAATGCCATCTTGGGTGATGCTGAAACTTGCAGTGTTGGCTAGTACAAAGTTGCCAACTGCCAAATCTCTCTCACCTTTCATCATGGCATTGAACTATCTATTTTGTTAGCTTTGGGTGTCTAGGTAAACCCTATCCTCAACCCCATCCTATCCCCTTTAGTGCTCAAACATTCTTGGGCATGCCGAATCGAAATGTCCCCAAGGGTCATTAAATCCCATAGGGCTACAATCTTTGATAGGGCATGTCTCAGAGCTCATGCAAGGTATGGATGCAATTATAGTTCCTATAAGATCATGTTGTAGAGACCTACAATACCCTCTCTCACTTTTTGAAGATAACATTCCATTTTCATTTTACAATGCCATCTCGGGTGATGCTGAAACTTACAGTGTTGGCTAGTACAAAGTTGCCAATTGCCAAATTTCTCTCACCTTTCATCATGGGGTCGAACTGCCTGCTCTATTAGGTCTAGGTGGTCAAGTAAACCCTATCCTCAACCTTGGCCTATCCCCTTTAGTTCTTGAACATTCTCGGGCACATCGAATCGAAATGTCCCCAAGGGTCACTAAATCCCATAGGGCTGCCATTTTTTTATGAGGCATATCTTAGAGCTCGTGCAAGGTATGGATGCAATTCTAGTTCCTACAAGACTGTATTTTAGAGACCTACAATAACCTCTCTCACTTTTTGAGATCACATTCTATTTTCATTTTACAATGCCATCTCGAGTGATGCTAAAACTTGCAGTGTTGGCTAGTACAAAGTTGCCAACTACCAAATCTCTCTCACCTTTCATCGTGGGATCGAACTGTTTGCTCCATTAGCTTCAGGTGGCCAGGTAAACCCTATCCTCAACTTCATCTTTTCCTCTTCAGTGCTCAAACATTCTCGAGCACACCGAACCAGAATGTCCCCAAGGCTCACTAAATCCCATAGGGCTGTGATCTTTGACGGGGCATATCTTGGAGCTCGTGCAAGGTATGGATGTGATTCTAGTTCCTACAGGAATGTGTTGAAGAGACCTATAATTACCTCTCTCACTTTATGGAGATCACATTCCATTTTTATTTTACAATGCCATCTTGGGTGATGCTGAAACTTATAGTGTTGGCTAGTACAAAGTTGTCAACTGCCAAATCTCTCTCACCTTTCATTGTGGGATCGAATTGTCTAATCCATTAGCTTCAGGTGGCTGGGTAAACCCTATCCCCAACATCATCCTATTCCTATATGACAATGGATAATCAATATTGACTAACTTTAAAGATGTTAAGAAAAGGGGAAATTTAGTTTAAAACATTGATAAATTGTTAATGAAGATAAAATATTGAATGGACTTATATCAAAGCTAGTGATGTAAAAATAGAAGATATTAGACAAAGGGGGATAAATGAACTATTGGTGAATGCTACTCAGAGAGAGAAGTGTTATAGTTAAGATATGAGTGAAGCAAAGACATGAAGTAGAGAAGTGTTGCAAGAAGGAGATGAATGGTTTATTAGTTCTATGAGTATTTTCATAAGGGGGAATATAGTGGAAAAATTATTGTGTTTCATCATAATTTGAAGATGATAAATATTGATGAATAGAGGAGGTCCGAGGCTATGCACCAATTCATGCACCAATTATCCAGTAATTACTTTGAAAACCAAACCTAGTGTGACCTTATTAGTGTTGGAATATTCAAATAGGAATAATGCTTCTAAGAGGGGGGGGGGGTGGGGGGCGCTGAATTAGAAGTACTGTGTTTTGACCATTAAAACTTTTAACTAAAAGTAGATTGCATGCATATAAACATGCATCACCACATAACACTTGAGATTTTGGTAACCTAGAAACCCTCCAGGAATAAGAAGGTAAAACTGGGGAGGGGATGATACCCACAAAAATTACTGCAACAATAATGTTGAACAACTTCTGATGGTCTACCCTATTAAAGGCTACAAAACACTTTTAAATGTGACCTTGTTAGAGGATTTACAAAAATTTTACATGAAGTGTTACCTTGTTAAAGGATTTAATCACCTATTTAAAGGATCTACAAAATAGCTGTTAAGCTAACCTATCACCATAGGGTTTCTTTTCTAATACAATTGCTAGAGAGTATTAGGTATATTAAACTTGATAGCTTACAATCCTTCAATTGCTAAATATAGGCACGTGTTCTACTTTCTTTGATCTTGATCCTCTATGATATGATACTCTTCACTCTTAAAAATAGTTTTCCTTACACACCCTCATCCATTCACACATATACAATGAGATTTAGTCTTCCTTATAAAGAAATTTGAAGACTTAGGGTTAGGTATGGATCTAAGATCCATATTGAATCTCTGTTTCTCACTCATTCCTTTCACATTTACTATCGGTTTCATGCCTTCTCCATTTTTCTTATTGACTGCATGTAGATTGCATAGGAAAGACAAAATATTCATTCTTATCTTTTTAATCCTTTGAGATTCATCATATGTCAGCCATGAAAATAGTTTACATCTGCATTTGTACAGTTACAAACTCATATGTTCATTCTGTATTGCTTGACACTTACTAATTCTAGATGCTCGGTACATGTAACAAAATGGCTCACTTGGCTCCTATTGTATTTCTATATTGCTCGGCATCATCTATGACTCGACACTCAAATACCACTTGGCACTTGTATCATGCTTGACACCTAAAGGTTGCTTGGCACTTGAAGATCACTCGAAACTTGATCTTCACTCGGCACCTGAAGGCTGCTCGACACTTGAAGATCACTAGGCACCTGAAGGCTTTCCTGACTTGGCTCATGTTGTGTCTCGGCATACATGGTGTACTCAACTCCAACGTAGAAAGTGGTTAAGTGTGTTGGCACTCAAGTGTCAAAAACCATTTTGAGGCTAACAATCTCCCCCTTTGACATGAGTGACAAGAACACTTAACTGACCTTATGAGTACATTTACTAGTCTTCTTGGTGTACATACAAAGGTTTTAAAATCTTAATCAAAATTTTGTAATTTATAATATATATACCTCAAAATTATTGTAACTCCCCTTGAGTTGATTGTGCCATTATCTGTGCTATCTTGGTAACCAAAATTTGATGTTGTATATCATGCTCTACCTTTTGATCTTATCTCCCCCATTCTCTCATCTCCCTCATTCTTGTCTCCCCCTTTTCTTGTCTCCCCCTTTTTGACACTTATGTCTGAGGGTTTTAAGGGTTAAGACCATATTTCACCAAAAATGTGTTGTTTACCTCCATAATAATCTTGAGAGCTGCATCCCAATTATGCAAAGCAATCTCCAATGATTTATGCTAGAGGGAAGTCTCTGTAGTAAGGTGAATAAGTCCTTCTAAAGTAGAAAGATTAGGGTCTTTCTTGAGAATAGTTTCAGCATAGACTTGTTCTTTATGGAGGATTTCCAAATGTGGGGTAATGGAGGATTGGAGTTGTAATAGTTTTTCCTTGATGGTGGCCTCTTCTACTATTAATATAGCTATCTCTTTCTAAGTGTGAAGCATTTGAGAAAAATGCTTCTCACTTTGAGCTGGATCATTTGGTAGCTGCATGCTAGAAATATTCAAATTTCTCTCTAGGCTCATTATCTTTTGGCTGGTCTCTTGTGTGAAGTATGAAAACTCACACAAATTTTTGTACAATGAGAATATATTTTCAAGTACCTTTTTCACTTTGTCTATGACCTTTTCCAATTCAATCTATGAAAGTGCTATTTCACTAGATATTTTCTCATTAACTTTTCCTTGAAATTTTCTTTCAGACCATTTCATAAGTTTTGCATTTTTCTCTTGGTTTGCATTTGTCACCTGGTCAACAATATCTAATAATTACTCCATGATATGCTTTGACTCATTTGGTGACTACAAACTGAAGGCATCCATAAAGATTTCTTTAATCTCATGCATTTTTTGCTTTTGTTTATACTTTGTCCTGAGTATTTCTTACCTCTTTCTTCGATGCAAGGCTTCTTGTACCTCATTGATTTGATCAATGTTTATTATTTTTGAGTCATAACTTGGTATGGCTATTTCCTCATCTAATTCAGGGTCTCCATAGTGAAGTACCCTTACAACTTTGGTAGAACTAGATCTTGGTACGGATATTTGTAGTGGTTGTTGTGAAGGAGTTCCCGAGGTAGGAAAATTTATCAATGTTTGGATTGCCTCCTACTCTTTAAAGGGGTTTCCTCTATTTTCTCCTCCTACTATCTACCTTGATCAATTATTGTAATTTTAGGAAGTGCACCTTGAGTTTGTGCTGTAGGATTAGATGCAATAGTTTTTCCTATTTGTTTTGTTTCTTTTTCTCCTATTGTGCTCGGCTTTTGAACTGTGGTGTCAACTATGCCTATTGAAACAACTGTTGGCATTTGAAGTTGACCACTAGTAGTTGTAGAGATGATTGAAGGTGGTTCTTGTGGATTCACCTTATCTCTAATTTTGTTTTCTACTAGTTTTTTTAGTTCATCCACACTGACCAATACTGGATCTATACATAATCTTACTTGTTGTGTGGATTGGTCAAGGATTCTTTTGAGATCCTCTGTAGTTAATGGATTGATGTTCTGAGCAGAAATGTTAAGAACATCCTATACAGTTACATTTTCTATAGGTGTGATGGGTACATGAGGAGGGCTAGAAGGTGGCAATTGTGTGTCTTGCACACTGTGATCTTGTTGCTGCTCTTACTTAGCTATTGTTATTTCATTTTCCTTTTGTGTCTCCTCCTCTGTTTCTTTCTTTCCTTCTTCTTTCTTCTCTTCTCCTTGTTTCTTTTCTTCTTCCTTCTTTTCTTCTTCTTTTTTCTTTTCTTCTTCCTTCTTTTCTTCTCTACCTTCATCTACTTCTATCGTCTCTTCTCTCCTTTTTCTTCTCTCTTCTAGTGGAGCAGTAGCTTCTTCCTTGTATTCTTCTTCAAGAAAATCTTCAATCTTTTTGTACAAGTTCTTCCATGATTTTGTTGTTCTTTGTATAATATCTTCCATTTTGTTTTGGAGAATGAAGAATTCCCTATATTTAGGTGTAAACCTAGCATTGTGCCTTTTGACTGCTTTCTATATTTGCTCCTTAGTCAAATCAGGTAGTATGCTTGCTAGTGTTGTTTCTCTCATCTCCTTCTCCATTCTCAAACAGAAATGCCATCTATCTTCTACAATTTTAGATAGTTCATCTGGAAATTGGCCATCTAGTTCAAGAGGAGTGTACTTGAACTGTGCCATCATTTCATAAACTGATTCTTCTATTCTATTATGTTCTTCTTTGTAGCTTCCTCTTTAGCTTTTTGAGTAGAGGCCCTTGTTGCAGCTCTGGTTGTTCGCTTTTGGGGTGATGGCGTGGTAGTTTTCTTTGGTTTGGGCTAAGCTGGAGGCTGATCATTTTCCTTTCTCTTCTTTGGCTTGGCTTGGCTTGGTGCTTCCTTGGCTTCTTCTTCCTCAACACCTTCCTCCTTTTCTTCACCTAGGCCTTGAGTTAATTCCATTGGGCCTTGCTCTTATTCATCCTCATTATCATTATCTTCTTCATCATCTTCTTCATCTTCTCCTTCATCTTCTTCTTCTGCTGCCTCAATTCCTTTACCAAATTTCTTCTTTATTTTCTTCACCATTTTATCTTTCTTCTTAATTATAGAGGTAGTCTTTAATTCTATTTCAATCTTGGATTTGACCATATCATATGTGCCAAAAGATTTGGCAGACTTGTCTACTCCTTTTGCAAGTAAAGTAGTAATAGCTACAGATGCTTATCCACATCTAATTCATAACCAAATGGCCTTAGCCATCTCACCCTTGGAACTACTGCTTGAATATAGGTGGAATCAACATCAACTAGGAAACATATGTCATTGATGTGTTTTTCCACTAAGGAAACTGGTATTCTTACCCTTTAATTCATGGATTTCTTGAAATCCTCAAAATAGCTTGTCATTTGGGCTTCAAAGTTATCACCCATATGATCAATGAACTCATTTATTTGTGTAATTATGGTTTTTTTAGTCCCAATTCACCTTTCCTTTAGAAGAAAACTCTTTCATAAAAGAACATACACATAAGAACTGAACCAAATTTGCATTGTGCACCTTTTGATCTCCTTATAGCTCCTAGGTTTTCATTTATCTATTGCAACATAAGTTCTGACAAGTCATATGAATGATCTTTCTTTACCAGTTTGAATGCTACATCAATAGTTATGCATGGCACACTATTCAATTGACTAGATTGATAGAATTTGTGGGATATTATTCTCATAGCAAAATTTAGGAGAGGATCAGTGATGGTATCAATTGTCATACCTCTCTTATTCCATTTTTCCCCTATATTTCTTTCAATGATTTCTTTGGAATCACTGTGCAGGGTCTTAGTTCGATCTAGGGTTGGGAAACCCATAACCCTATGAATTATCCCTTTAGTAATCTTGACTGGACCTATTTCCAACCAAAAACATCCATTGTGTATTCTACTTAGAATAATCTGTATCTAGTCAATTTTGAATATTGTAGGACAAACTAGGGCATTGGTCAAACCCTTTCTCTCAACTATCTTGTATTCATCCTTCAAAATCTTATTCTCACACAGTTTGTCATAGGATTGGAAAATTTCAAGATCACCTATGGAACCAATTTTACATTTGTAACACTTCCTTACATCTTGCACCATAACCACTTTGGATGGAATAATGGATAATGCGCCGGGAGGGTCATTTTTGTAGGCAACTTCTGGAATGGGCTTAAATTTAGGTTGTTTGACTTCATTACCGACCAGTTGTATTTCATGAATTTCATTCCTCTTAGTGGTTCTAGACCTAGATACCATTGTTTACAAAGCTAGGGTTTTAAAATGTAAACAAGCTTTCAAACTCTACATAGCTCGGCACTTGAATGAAATAACTCAAGATTGATGAAAATGCATCATAAGAGGTTGGAATCTACTTGAAATGCTGGATTATTTGCTGTGAAGTCACTCTGTGCTATTTATCTTCTTTGTTTCTTGATCACAATTAAAAAAAATGATTGAAATCATGATAATATACCCTATTTCCATCACATTAAATGCTCAACTGCAAACTCAGCTTGCACTACATTTCCACTTCACTCAGCTTTGATAGGAGTTACTCAACTTGACATCAGTCATCAACTCGATTGCTGTTAGGAACTTGACATCCATTAGAATTTTACTCGACATCCAAAGATTGCTCGACATCATCATTTAAAATTTTGTCTTGGCATCTTGTTTCATGCATATTTATACTTTGCATTGCATCTTCATGGTTTAGGGTTGATGTATGATACTTCCTTATATGTATCAACCCCATAGACTCATATTGAGATTAATTGGATGAGAAATTATCAGTTGACCTTGTGGGTGAAGTGACCCTTTCATTGGATGTACTTGATTCATTCTTTTTCTGCCATATCTTCTTCATGTCTGTTTTGATGTGTTCCACATCAATCTTTTCTTTTCCCTTGTTTGATTCAATTTTTGGTGCTTTTGACATTGTAGGACAGTTTCTACTAATATGACCAATTTTTAGGCAACTAAAACATGTGGTTTGGCTTAGCCACCTGCTATAATTCCCTCTGAAATGTGTTCTTATGCAATTATGGAGTATATGTCCATATTCCTGACAATAATGATAGCTATACCTAGTGTTGTAATCCCAATGGTACTGACTTTCATTTCCTTTTGTTTTTTTTGGTTGATTTGATGTCCACATAGGCTTTGATCTACATTCAAATGCTCTATGTCCATACTTCTTACAATTATGACAATGTCCATCAAATCTTTGTGTCCTTGTAACTCTAGGTCTCCAATCTTGTGTCATATGTCCTTGCATGTTGCACTTGTGACATCAACTCTTATTTTTGGGTGTGTTTGTCTGACTGATTCTTCTACTCCTACAAATATTAGCAATATGCCCCTTTTTATTATAGTAATGACAAGTAGGTTTAGAATCTTTACCTTTGTCACTTTTTTGCTCAACACTATTTGATGATTCTCCAATTTCAATCCTGTTGTATCCAAGTCCTGATGTCATGGGCTGATCTTGGAAATTTCATCAACTGTTCAAAGTACTTGATGGCTTCACTTGATTTGTTGAGATTCTTTGCTACCTATTTTTCTCTGTTCAATTCATTCTACAGTTGTTCATTCTTCATCTTCAAAGTAGAGATCTCAATATCTTTCATATTGATTTCATGATGAAGATTCATCATTTGGGCAAGTGTATCCATCTGCATGTTTGAGATCATTGATAATTCAGTACATTTTTTTTCAAGTTTGTTTGCAAGATTTCTTTTGTCATCTTCCATCACGTCTCTATCCTCAACTACTCTTTTCTTTTGTTCAGTGATTTCACATAACATTATGGCCTGTGATTCATGTTCCATCTTGAGAGATCTTATCTCATCTATTTGAATTTTGGTTTTTTCCATCAGTTTTGCTATTGCTACATCAAACTCTTTAGTGTTTCCATTGACAAATAGTTTTGTGGTATCTATCTCCTTGTAGTTTGTATCATTTTCAGCTATGGCTATATCCTTTCTTCTTTTCAAGGATTTTTTCAATTCCTCCCTTGCTTCCTCTATTTGTGTAGAGCCAGTTGCACATCAAACACTTGATTATCAATAATCTTTCTAAGTTTGAAGACTTCCATCTTTAGATCTTTTCCTCCAAGATGTTAGGCTTCCTTCTTGTGGGAACTTGCAGGCTTTGATACCAATTTTTGGAATATTCAAATAGGAATAATGCTTTTGAGAGGGGGGGGGGGGGGGTTGAATCAGAAGTACTGTACTTTGACCATTAAAACTTTTAACTGAAAGTAGATTTCATGCATATAAACACATCAAACAATTATGAAAAACACATATGCATCACCACATAACACTTGAGATTTTGGTAACCCAAAAACCCTCTAGGAATAAGAAGGTAAAACTAAGGTGGGGATGATACCCACAAAAATTACTACAGCAATAATGTTTAACCACTTCTGATGGTCTACCCTATTAAAGGCCTGCCTTGTTAAAGGCTACAACACACTTTAAAATGTGACCTTGTTAGAGGATTTAAAAACACTTTACAAGAAGTGTTACCTTATTAAAGGATTTAATCAACTATTTAAAGGATCTACAAAATAGCTATTAAGCTAACCTATCACCATAGGGTTTCTTTTCTAATACAATTGCTAGAGAGTATTAGGTATAATAAACGTGATAGCTTACAATCCTTTGATTGCTGAATATAGGCACTTGTTCTAATTTCTCTGATCTTGATCCTCTATGATCTGATACTCTTCACTCTAAAAAATAATTTTCCTTACACACCCTCATCCATCCACACATATACAATGAGATTTTGTCTTCCTTATAAAGACATTCAAAGACATAGGGTTAGGTATGTATCTACGATCCATATTGAATCTCTATTTCCCGCTCATTCCTTTCACATTTACTATTGGTTGCATGCTTTCTCCATTTTTCTTATTGGCTGCATGTACATTGCATAGGAAAGACAAAATATTCATTCTTATCTTTTTAATCCTTTGATATTCGTCATATGTCGCCCATGAAAATGATTTACATCTGCATTTGTAAAGTTACAAACTCATATGTGCATTCTGTGTTGCTCGACACTCACTAATTCTAGATGCTTAGTATATGTAACAAACTAGCTTAGTTGGCTCCTATTGTATTTCTGTATTTCTCAGCATCATCAATGATTCGGCACTCAAATACCACTCGGTACTTGTATCATGCTCGGGACCTAAAGATCACTTGGCACTTGATCTTCACTTGACACCTAAAGGTTGCTCAGCACCTGAAGGTCACTCGACACCTGAAGGCTTTCCTAACTTGACTCATGTTGTGGCTTGGCATACATGGTGTACTCAGCTCCAATGTAGAAAGTGGTTAAGTGTGTTGGCACTCAAGTGTCAAAAACTATTTTGAGGCTAACAATTAGGTCTATGTACTTTACATGGGTTAGGTGCTATAGGAATGGAATTGGGAATCTAGGCTTTGGAGTCTTAAATAAATTTCCAAAGGGTGTCTAAATCTACCCATAGAATAGTTAGATTTCAACCTAAGAGGAATTTAAGTCCTAAAAATTAGATTAGGAGACCCACAAGGAATTCTATGATAGTCAACATTTTGTACTGTATGACAATTGGAGGGTTAAACCAAGAGTTGATTCTCAATTAGTTCAAAATAAGGAAGGTGTCCCAATAGAAACTTGGGGTTGAAGCCATTGGTGAAGAGTTATCGTTATTGGCTTGGAATAGGGCTAGTGTCCCTAAAACAAAAAGGTGCAAGATCTTGATTGGAGAAATACTCACCTTGGAGGAGTTCACAAATGACCCTATCACTTTAGATAGGCCAAAAAAATGATATCCTAAAGGAGTAAGATATTAGGAAGGCCACAAGTTTAGTTTGGTAGATTAGGAAGAAGAAAGTGCTTAAACCTCACTTCTTGCTCAACATCTCTACATTAGTGAAGGGGAGATGAAGACAATATATGGCTACATAGATATTGAAAAAATAGAAATACGAAGAGGGGGGAGGGGGGTGGGGGCGGTGAATAAGAGAGAGTGAGATATAAGATAGAGTGAGATACAAGGATAACATGAGCCAAAACTACCAAATTGTAGTGCTTGAATCCTTCATTAGAAAATTGACACCCAAATTTGAATACGAGCCTGCAAAACAACATATTCCTTCCACTTGTCATACTCTTTTCTTTCCTTTTAAAGATGCTCTATGATTTTCCATAACCTGCATTGTAAATTCGTTAACAAGTATAGCTCCCTCTTACAAGTATCTTATGTGTCATCTTAGATTCGTCCCGCTCATGTGAGATATTTTTCTTTCTTATACATCACAACTATTTATTAAACTTTTATTTTTACCTTAATCTAGTTACTATAGAATTATAACAACACATTCCAATCAATTGGTGATTATGTTACAATCACTAATGTATGAAAACACATAAAACTATCAGTGATTATGTTACATTTATGATTTTTAAAATACTTTTTTTTGCAAATAATCCATCTTTTCTCTACTATCTCTGACATTTTTCAATTGATGATAAAGAATGGTGGTTATGTATTGAAGCTCAACAAGCTAATTGTGTTTTTCCTTCTTTTCTATATTCTTTTTGTAACAATGATTTTTTCTTCTAAACAAACTTTCTGACCACTTGTGATCAATATTTTTTCTTATTTTTAACATTAATGTTTAGAGAACTTTTGATCTAATTTTGTTGGATAGAGTAATTTCAAACTACTGATTTCTTTAATGGAGTTCCTAATAAATTTCAAGGTTCTCATTTAGGTGACCAATTGCCAGGAGGTCCATGAATATTGCTTGATAAAGTCTATTGACAATCAATATTGTATCAAAAATTCAAACTAATTAGGTATTGAATTAAACTTGATAAACAAATAATAGAGAAGGAAAATTTTAAACATGAACAAGATCATAAATCATATGACAATGACATATTGCAAATGATTAACTTATGCTTAAACAATGATAAAGTTTATTGTTAATCAATATTCTATCAAATTTTTGAATAGATTAGGTATTGAATTTAATTTCATAGATGCACATATCTAATTTAATGTCATACATGAAAAAACATGAACAAACATATCATATATTAACCAATAATGTCATTAGTCGAATAATGTCATACATCAAATAAATGTCATACATCAAATATAGAATTTCATATACATCAAATTTGTATCCAATATGCCCATTTATGCCTATATATATACATGTCTAGATCAACTACATCTTTTCCTTCCCACGAGGGGAAGGAAACAAGTCTCTCGACCTCCTTTGCCATCGTGTGGAGGGAGACAGTGGAGATGACGGGGCCCTCCTGACATGCTCACTCGACCTCTTGTTTAGGCTCTTCTCCAGCTCCAACTGATACAAAGAAAGTAGATATGAATCAATAATTATTGTAGATTGAAATCAAATATATGTACACACAAAATCAATTATTTTCTTACCGCCAACAAATAGTCACTCTGTAAGTTCACCTCAAATGCTCGCAGACGATCAGGCGTGACAAGATCCTACAAAAATTCAATAAATATAATCACTTATAAATACACATATCACCAACAAAAATATTGTACCCAAGTAAATATCACCAAAGTAATCTTATACCCACCAATTCCAACCCAAGTTTTGATTGTGGGTCCAAGATATTTAGAGCATGTGAAATTTGATCTAACAACTTATTTTTGGGTTTAGAGAGAAAATACATGTCATAAATGGTAAGATAAGGTCTAATAAATGAAAGGAATTATTTAATTGAAGTTTAAATAAAGAAGCACACTTATAGATAAGGGAAACCTTGAGTTTTTAAAGAAAATGAATCAATATAGGACTTAAATAATAATTTGAAGCTCCAATGAGTGTTAGGAGATTGTGAAATCAATGTAGGAACCCATAATGTATATTAAAATGGGGCTAAAATTAATACCAAATAAGTGTTCTTACTTTTTCAAATGATACATGTAGTCCCCACTTTATTGGAAGCATGTGTCCACCTCATGCACACAATAAAGTAGAAAAAAAAAAAAGAAAGAGGTAAATATTTTGGGAAAACTACAAGGAGATTAAAATTCACCAAGCTAAAGGACAAAAGCTCCCAAACCAAGAATATTAACTATTACATTCATTTACAATGATACATAAAAGAACAACAAAATCCTAAAGCTTATTAAGATTCCAAGTCAACTAGTTGAAGAGACCTCACTCAAGAAAATGTCTCAATCTCAAGCATTGTGTTGAAAAAGCTATAGCAAAAGCTCAAGTGGTCACTTGAGAAAAGAAAGAGCAAAAATAAAAGATAAGAAAACACTCAATGATTTATCCCACTAGCATAGCTATCAAAGTATGAAAAGAAGAGAGAGGGGCCATGAATCCAAAAGTCTAGTAAGTTATCTTATCCAAGTTTATTTTGTATGAGAGGAGGAGGAGGACGAGAATGAAAGAATGTAGAAATTTGTTATGCTAGTTTCATTCATCCCAAAGAAATAGTGAAGGAGAGTTGATGGTGTTGATTCCAAAAACTATAGTTTCTTTGAATCCTAAGGATATGCCTAGTTCTATTATCAAGTTCAACATTTGACTTTGGCCTATGAATAATATTAATTTAAAACACAAATTCTCCTACACTCCAAGGTGAGTATATCTAATCACTAATTATATCTTTAAACTTGACTATTATTTATAGAAAACATAATACTTCCATCTTGTAGGTCCCATTCCTAGTTGCAATCAACTTGGAATCTATTCCTATCTTTACTTTTAATTTCATTATCTCCTACTCTTAGTCCTCATACCTTTATTTGATTTTCCTACTTCTTCTCTACTTCTAACTTCAATATGTGCTCCTAGTTCTTCTTTATCTAATTCTTTCACTGCCACTTCTACCTTCACTCGTAGTTTTTGAATTAAAAGTAGCCAAAACTAGGGGGCTATCTCTTTAACAACAAACTGACCTACTATCAACAGATAACCATTAAACAAAACTACCCCTTACCACTTAGTAAAACAAAAACAAGGTTTCGATCCATAATTAAAAGAGTATCAATAGGTCTAGCATACATACTGCTTGTGTAAAAACAATAAAAGCTATAGTAATATATAAAAAAAGGTTAATATTAGAAATTTTGAGATTAAATATTATAAAAAACAACTAAAATGAAGAAAATTCTTTCATACCTTCGTCAGTGGTTGTGAGCTAGCCATAGCTACGACCACTCCACTATCAATAGACTGTCGCAGATGAGGAGGTGTGTCCGACATCATGAGCTGCATGTCATATAATACATGTTACATCTAACATGAAACATAAAATAAATATAATCAAATGAATTAGATCAACATGAAACAATTGTACCTTTGTGAAGCTCGTGTGATGTCTATGCTCCGAGTCTATGGTAAAGGTTGAGGGTCCTGTGGAGAACTGATGCACATGCATAATATTTTTTGTCAATCCTTAATATGATTATGTAATAAATATATGTATTAATCAAAATTATTAAATCGATACATACCTCAGGACTCATGGAAGGGACAAAAAATGGGCCTGGAGGATCGCTGCTAGGCCCAGCAACACTTTGACCCTAAATTTTGAACAATGTCAATAGATGCTAATTAATTAATCATTCACTATACATATGAAATGTGATCAAATTAGTAAATTATAATTGTAATTTACCTGTGTGTTAGTGCCAAATGTGTCATTTAGGAACTGATCGGTGACAAGCCCACCATCCACACCATCTCCAGCATGAGTGCCAAATGTGCATAGGGATCCACATGAAGTGCACATGTGAACATGACACACATAAGGCTCCCCCTCAACTAATGGGCTTGTGGAATGAATGAGGGTCTACGTCAAAGAATTAATGGTCCCTAGAGTGTTGGCCTTTACATTTTCCTTCATAACTGAAGGAATAGTCACATGCTCATGCTGTGGCTTGACCATAGGTGCCCTAACTACATTAGGGTCACGATGTGCTCCCAGCCTCTCAAATAATGACCCACCACCTCTACCCTATGAATCTAATATATCAAAACAATTAGGGATGTCCCCAAGGACAAACTCACAATATAATTTCTTCAAAAAGTACATGGGGACCTCATGATTGTTGCAAGGATGGGCATCAAAAACCAACCACCATCTATCCCAAAAATTGTTTCTAATAGCATCGTGTATGCACCAATGGATGGGGAAATATTTAGTACCCTCTCTAACAGTATTTTGCTCATCGAGTTTTCTAAATAATGCACATATACTACATTTTGGTATTTCTTTTTTTTTAACATCTTCATATGATAATTTATTTGCATAAATTTTTTTTTGTTCATCCCTCTTAACCCACCAAATATCAAATTGACCACTAAATAAGGCTATCTAGGTGTTAATGGATTCGAGGGATGATGCCAATTGAGCCCTCATTGGATTGGTTTGTCTAGATTCTTTCAACGAAGTAATGAGTCTTTCTAATTCAGTTTTGCCTCTCTCTATTTCATTTATTATATTTTCTTGTGTGCCTGGCAAAGGTCTTGCAATTGGTTCAGGTTGTGGAATTCATTGTTCTTCTTGAGAAGGGTTTTGGTTTTGAGGGTTTTGAGGGTCTTGTGGATTTTTCGATTGATTATGGACATTTCCTGATAAAAAATCAATTAAAATCCAAATAAATAAACAAATCTAAATGAAATTTGTAAAAACCCTACAAAACAATATAAAAAACCTACAAAACAATATGAAAAACATATTAAACAACACAAAGTTAAGCTTATATCACTTACGACATCGTCATTGGTGTGCTTGTTGTCTTCAATTTCATTGGCGAGGAGGCATATTGGCAAATGATGGTGAAAACTTGGGTTTTTGACTCGCGTACATGTTGTTCTCTATGGGAATAGCAAAAAAAGAACATAAAAATGATGTGTTGCGGGTCTGCAGCCCATCATATATACTTTTTTGAATGTGCAAATAGTGCATATGTGCTATCTAGAGCACACACGCTATAGTGCACTATAATACGAGCTATTGAAATTAGGAAGGAAAAAAAAAAAAAAACCTTGTCACCTTTTTGACACCACAACTTGGTGCATATGCCCATAGCTCCTATTGCATTACCACTTGCATCACATTCAACTTGAAATATTTTGTTGAAATCAAGTAAAGCCAATACAAGTAATTCAACAACCTTTTGTTCCAAAGTCTCAAAACTCTTATCAGCTCCATATGTCCACTTGAATTCCTTTTTATCTCCCCTTATTGTTTTAGTCATAGCATTACAAACAACATTGAAATTCTTTATAAACTTTCTGTAAAAACTAGCCAAACCATGAAATGATCTTACCTCGCCCACATTCTCAAGTGTAGGCCATTCCAAAATTGCTTTAACCTTCTTAGGATCCATCTTTAAACCATCAACTAAAATCACAAATCCCAAACACACAATCTCCTCTTGCATAAAAGAACACTTTTTCAAATTAATCAGCAACTTTTCCTCTTTCAACCTCTGCAATACTTATCTAATATGTTCAAGATGTTCTTCCTTAGTCATACTGAATATTAGAATATCATCCAAATAAACAATTGCAAATTTACCCAAGAATCTTTTCAGAACTTCATTCATCAACCTCATGAAAGTACTAGGTGTTTTAGTCAAACCAAAAGGTATAACCAACGATTCATACAAACCATCTTTTGTCTTGAAAGTAGTCTTCCATTCATCACCTTCTCTGATTTTGATTTTATTATAGTCACTCTTTAAATCAATCTTGGTAAAATACTTTGCTCCACTCAAACAATCCATTATGTCATCCATCCTTGGCATAGGAAACCTATATTTCACTATTATCTTGTTAATGGCTCTGGAATCAATGGACTCAAGCTTTCTCTAATCAAACCTTTCTTCAACAATTCATGTACTTGTCTATTAAGTTCTTCATTCTCTGCAGGTGTTAATCTATATGGTGCTTTGTTTGGAAAACTAGCTCCAGGAATTAGATCCATACAATGAATTATACTTCTTATAGGAGGTAAACCATTAGGAATATCTTCAGCAATAATGCCTTTATACTCATTCAACAACTTTTTAATTTCTCCTTGCACTTTGTCAATACTACCATCTATCACTCGGTCACCACTAACTAGCACTCGGTTAACACTATTTTCTTGCACTTGGTCTCCATTAAAAAACTCATTTTTCTTGGAATTATAGCAAAACAAACCTGATTCTTCTTCACTTCCTTTTCAAATTTTTTCCCATTAACCATGCAAATTTTTATAGTAGTACAATTAACCTCATCTAAACTTTCGATCAAAGGAAACAATGTTTGTTTCTTCCCATTTACCCAAAGAGTATATTGATTCAATCTTCCATCATGTACAACATATCTATCATATTTCCAAGGACTACCCAACAAAATGTGACAATAATCCATGGGCATAATATCACACAAAACTTCATCAAAGTAATGTCCAATTTTGAACTTCACAAGGCATTTCTCACTTACCAATATCTTATGCTCATCTTTGATCCATGAAACATGATAAGGTTTGGGATGTTTCAACCTCTCCAATTGCAACTTGGTAACTAGCTCTTCTAATGCTAGATTTGTAGAACTTCCACTATCAATCATCACTTTGTAGCATTTTCCAGCCATCTTACATCTTGTCTTGAAAAGACTTCTCCTTAAAACAGGTTCCCCCTCACTTCCCTTATTGCATAAGGTTCTTCTCACCATCAAACTTTTTCCAGCCTTAGGTCCACTTCATGAACTCTCAATGTCTTCTCGAATCATAGCATTTCTATTATTCTGCCCACCTTCAAAAGATCTACATTCAAAGGATCTATGCCCTTCTTTGTGACATCTAAAACAATTACCATGAAATCAACCTCTAGAATAAGAATTACCTCTTCCTCGGTAAGAATTAGTGCCTCCTCGATAAGAATTACCATTTTTCCATTCAATCTTTCCTTTTTCATCATTCTCCCATTTAGATTTTCCTTTATCCTACATAGAACTGTCAGATCTGCCACTTTCTCCATAAGAATTACCTCTGCCTCTCTGGAATCTACCACCTCTACCTCTCTATCTTTGTTCATGCTTCTTTTTCAAGATCTCCTCATCTTTCAAGACATATTAATATGCTTCTTCTACACTTTCTAGCTTCACAAAAATTATTTCATCTTGTATTCCAGATCTCAATCCATTAATGTACCTTGCAATTTTCTCAACATCATCATCCACATGTCCAAATCTGATGTCTAATCTATAGAATTCCTCAGTATACTCTTTCATAGTCATGTATTTTTGCTTCAAATTTTGCATCTTTCTCAACAAGCTAACTTGGTAATCAGCAAGAAGGAATTTGTTCTTTACCTTGTTCACCATCTTTGGCCAGGTTCTGATCTTCTCCTTTCCTCTCCTTTGTCTATTAGTTTGCAAGTGCTCCCACCATAGTGATGCATGACCTTTCAACCTAGTGACTAGAATCTTCACCTTTCTATTATCACGAGTGTTTTCATACTCAAAGAACTTCTCCATATTAGAGTTCCAATCCAACACAACATTGGTGTCTAATTTTCAATCATAAGGAACAACTTGTACAACAAGATTTGAATTCGCTCTAGACAATACTCTCAACAATCTTGTTTCATCTTGGTCTTCTTAAGTTCTATTATCAAGAGTGTTTTCATACTCAAAGAACTTCTCCATATAAGAGATCCAATCCAACACAACATTGGTGTCTAATTTTCAGTCATAAGGAACAACTTCTACAGTAGGCTTTGAATTTTCTCTAGACAATACTCTCAAAAATATTGCTTCATATTGGTCTTCTTTAGGTTCTTGATTAGGGTTTGGTGCTACTACTTCATCATCACTTACATCATCAAGAAGTGCTCCTCTCCTTTGGGCTATTTTCATAGCATCTAATTTGGCTACAATTTGTCTCAACTAATCCAATATAGCATTATCAACATTATTTCCTCTACCACAAACCATATTTACAAATCAAGTTCCTGCAAGATCATAACCCTTTGCAAGTTATAGGTCAAATCTAAAAATCTACCACCCTACAACCAAATCCAAATTAGGGTTCTACATTATCCAATCTCCACAAGGATGAACCTCAAGCTATGATACCAATTAATGTAGGAAAGGTAAGAATAGCTAGGGTCAATATCTCACCCATCTATCCAAACCACCATGCAAGAGTTAACATAATGGAAGCAAACACAAGAAACAATAACCAAAGGAGAGAGAAGAGAAAATACTTCTATTTATTCATCAAAATATCTTCATACATGCCCAACTATAAGGCCTTCTAGTTTATGACCAATTACAAATACATTCGCATTCAAAGATCAAACTTCCTCTCTTCAAATCTTCTCCCACAAGACTTCTCTTCAACTTCTTCTCTTCAAAACTTACTTAACTCTAAGCCTAAACTCTCTATTTTTACTTGCCAAAATGACTTATAGAACATTTTAGAACATTACATAAGAGAAAGACCGACACAAGATCCTATCATTAAATTCATGATAAAAATTAAATACATAGGTTGGCTCCCACTAAGAACCAAAATAGACAACTCGACACCCACTAGATAACTCGGCACCCACTAGGAAACTAGCACTTGGTATCACTCGACATCCACTAGAAACTAGCACTCAACATTAACTAAAAACTGGCAACTTGGCATCACTCAACATCAACTAGAAATTGGCAACTCGACATCACTCGACATCAACTAGAAAATGGCACTCAGCATCAACTGGGTAACTTGGCACCAACTAAGTAACTCGGCACCAACTGTAGAATGAACAAAAATAGGCATGATACTGAGGCAACCCAGGATGCTCCTGCATCAACTTATTAGTTGATATTGATTACACCTACATCCAAGCAGTAGTTTTAATGGTAAGATGGCTAAGGCCATTAGGTTATGAACAAGATGTGGATGAAGTATCAGCAACAATAACTGCATTGTTTGCAGAAGAAATAGACAAGATTGCCAAACCGTTTGGCACATATGATGTTGTAAAGTTTAAAGTTGAAATAGAGTTGAAGAAAACCTCTATAATTAAGAGGAAAGATTAACTAGAGAAGAAAATAAAGAAAAAATTTGGTGTAGAATTTGAAGGGGTAGTAGGTGCAAAGGATGTAGATGAGGAAGAAGATGAACAGGGGCAAGGTCCAATAGACTTAACTCAAGGCTTAGGTGAAGATAAGGAGGAAGGTTCAGAGGAAGCACCAGCTCAAGCTGAGCCCAAGAAAAGAAAAAGAAAAACTTAGCCTACAACCCAGCCCAAAGAAAGAAGGCTATAGATTCAACTCAAGACAAGCTAGCACCAGTAACAAGAGCTACCACAAGGGCCTCTACTCAAAATTCCAAGGAGAAAGTGAAAGAAAAGAAGAAGGCCACTGAGTAGACTGGTGAAGTGCAAAAGAAAAGGAGAAATTATGTAGCACAACCAAATTCTGATGATGAGGAGAAGACTAAATCAGAGGACATCAGCTAGTATAAAGTTGTAAGCCATCCTCCTAAGTCACATATAGATAAAATCTGTGAAAATATTAAGAATGCATATATTGATTTCAATAAGTTAAGTAGAGAGGATAAAAAAAAGATAGAAGAGTTAGTGTATGACATGATGGAAAAATTTAATAATACACCTCCTGAGTTAGACAATACTATAGGCCTAGGGAGTTATATGAGATTATTGAAAGTAAATGGCATTATTTTTTTTTTTAATGGAGAAGGAAATTAGAGAATCAACACTCGCACAAGTGATGCCTGATTTGACTAGAGGTCAAATAACCAAGGCTAACAAGAAATATGGTGGAAAATTTAAACCAAAGAATAGAGCCTTTAGCATCCTACAAAACAAAATTGAAGAAGTTTTCAATAAATGAATAAGACTATGGAAATCAATATATAACTTGACAGATGAAAAGGATAGAGAAAAAGAGAAAGATGCAGAAACAAATAAGGCTAAGACTAGTGAGAAGGAGAACGACAAAGAAGAAAAAACAAAAGAAGAGGAAACAAGAAAAGGAGAAGAAGAGAAGAGAGAAGAAGAAATGAAAGAAGATCAAATGGAAACAACTGAGCAGGAGAAGCAACAAGACCAAAGTGTGCAAGATACACAATTTCCACCTCTTAGCCCTTGTCATGCAACCATCACACCTATAGACACCATAACTATAAAGGATTCTCCTAACACTTCTGCTCTGAAAATCAATCCACTGACTAAAAGGATCTGAAGAAGATCCTTCACCAATCAATTCTACAGGCACAATTATGCAAAAATCTTGTATTGGTAAGTCTGGATGAGCTACAAAAGGCAATAGCTAACTCATCAAGAGACAAGGTGAATCCACGAGAACCACCTCCCATCTCTACAACTACTAGTGGTCAAATCCTAATGCTACCACCACCATTTCCAATAGTAGAAACATCTGGAATAGGTGATGCCATGCAACAAAATCCAAGAGGAGGAGCATATAAAGATACATCAAAATAGAAAATAGGATAGATTGCTACATCTAATCCTATAGTAAAATCAATAGGTACACCTCATATTATTGTAATTGATTAGGGGAGAACATATTAGGAAGAGGAAGGCATATCAAAAGAAGAGGAGTAGGCCACAATACAAACAATGGTAGAGTTACGAAAAAATAGGCACTCCTACAAAAACTCTTTAGAAGCTAAGCACTTGTGCAATACCTTTGCAAATCTCTACACCAAGCTAGAGCCCAACCAAAGTGACCAAGGTACATCACTATGGAGACCCTAAGTTAGATGAAGAAATTTTCATACCAACCTATGACTCTAAGAAAATTAGCATTGAGCAAATCACAGAGATGTAGGATCCATTGAATAGGAGAAAGTGCCAAGAAATACTCAGGAAGGAGTATAAAAATAAGAAAGAATTGCATGAGATTAAGGACATTTTTATGGATGCCTTCAACTTGTAGTCACCAGATGAGACAGCCTATAATGGAACAATTGTTAGATATTGTTGACTTGGTGACAAGTGAAGACTAGGAGACAAATGTGAAACTCTTGGAATGGTCTAAAAGGAAGTTTCAAGAAAAAGTAAATGAGAAAATATCTAGTGGTATAGCACTTCAACAAGTTGAATTGGCCAAGAAGATTGAAAAAGTCAAAATTGTACTTGAGAATATCTTCTCATTGTACAACAAGTTGTGTGATTTTTCCAATTTCACACACGAGACAGGCCAAATAATACTGAGCTTGGAGAGAAATCTAAAGATTTCTAGCATGTAGCTACCAAAAGACCCAACTCAAAGTGAGAAGCATTTTTCCCAATTGCTTCACACCCAAAAGGAGTTAGCTATACTTACAAGTGAAGAGGCCAATATAAAGGCCAAATTAATGCAAATTCAATCTTCCATAACCCTACATTTGGAAATTCTCCATAAAGAGAAAGTCTATTTTGAAACTATTTTAAAGAAAGATCCTAATCTTTCTACATTTGATGGACTTGTACATCTTGCTCCTGAGACTGACATCTAGCATAAGTCGCTAGAAATTTCTTTGGAGGATTGAGATGAAACTCTTAAGATGATAATAGAGGTCAACAATACATTTTTGGTGAAATATGGTATTACTCCTTTGCGCCCTTTGACATAAGTGTCAAAAAGGGGGAGAAATAAAAAAAGGGAGATATAAAAAAGGGGGAGAATAGCCAAAAAGGGGAGATAAGAGATAAGACATAGTGTGGAGGAGATATAATGTTTTGGGATTGTATGGAAAGTAACATATGTATAGAGTATAGAAAAAAGGCAAAGGAAGAGAGTATCAGATACATCAGCACAAGAATTTTGGTTATAGGAATAAAATGGCACAATTAGCTTATGGGGAGTTATAAGAACTTTGAGGTATATTTTTGTTTACAAAATTTTGAACAAGTTTTTGAAATTTTGTATATATGCCAAATACATTGGTTAATGTGCTCATAAGGTCAGATAAATTATGCTTAGTTAAGTGTTTTTGACACTCGTGTTAAAGGGGGAGGATTTTTATCTTAAAATGGGTTTGACAATTGAGTGTCAACACACTTAACCAATTTTCATATAGAAATCAAGTACACTATATATGCCAAGCTATAGTATGTGCCAAGCCAAAATTTCAATAGGTATCAAGTGATCTTCAAGTACTGAGCAATCTTTAGGTGCCAAGTGAACCATATGAGCTGAGTAATATATAGGTGTCGAGTCACAGTTGATGTCAAGCAAGCTAGAATGCAATACGTGTTGAGCACCAGTAATCCAGTATGTGCCAAGTAACACAAAATCAACATATGTGTTTGTGTGTTCACAAACTCAAATGTAAAGCATTTTTTGAGTCGACATGGAAGGATCTTGAAGGATATTAAAGATAAGAAAAAATCTTTTATATTTCCTATGCAAGCTACATGTAGCCAATAAGAAAATTGGAATGGGCATGCAACCAATAAGAAAAGTATAAGGAATGAGCGAAAAATAAAGATTCCATATGGATCATAGATCTATACCTAACCCTAAGTCTTCAGAATCTTTATAAAGAGGATGAAACCCCATTGTATGTATGGATCAAAGTAGTGTATGGGTAAACTACAGTGAAATTTAGTGAGAAGTGTGAAAGACTTAGATGAGCAAAGCAACATTGCAGTATATAGTTGATCAAAATAGAGCAAGGGAATCAAATAGATATCAGATCTCAGAGGATCAAGATCAGAGGAAGTAGATCAAGTGCTTGAATTCAGCAATCAAGGATTGTAAGCTATTAGGCTTATGAATCTAATACTCTCTAGAAATTGCATTAGAAGGAAAATCCTATGTTGATAGGTCAGCTTAATAGCTAAGTTGTAGATCCTTTGAAGAGGTGATAAAATCCTTTAACAAGGTGACACTTCATGTAAAATTTTTGTAAATCCTTTAACTAGGTCACCATTGAGATAGTGCATAGCCTTTAATAGGGAAGGCCTTTCATAGGGTAGACCATTAGAAGTGGTCAAACATTATTGCCGTAGTGATTTGTGTCTATTATCCCCACCCCAGTTTTACCTTCTCATTTTGGAGGGTTTTTCGGTTACCAAATTTGGTGTTATGTGTTGTTGATGCATGTGTTGACTTCATGTTTATTTGATATGTTTACATGCGTGTAGTTTACTTTTAGTTAAAAGTTTTAATGGATAAAATGTATTACTTCTGATTCACACCCCACCCCCCTCAAAAGTATTTTTCCCATTTGATTATTCCAACATCTTTATCATCTATAGTAATTATATAGAACCCAATTAAGATTATTAATGTCATATTTTTTCATATTTATTTCATTTAAATTTCCTTCCTTCATAGGCTCAAGCATGGATTTATTTGTGCTTATATAGGAGAGCACACCCTAGTTTGATTTTGAAAAAAAGAGTTATGCACCAAATGCTATAGTGGCATAGATGACAAGATTCCTTTACGTCAACTAGACTCTCAACAAAATAGAGACTTTAGGAAAAAAGATTTAATTCTCATAGTCACAATGGAAAAAATGACATATACCCACTGGAGAGGTCTAAGTATAGCCAAACTCCTTTTAGGGATCTTGGTCATTTAGTCCATAGTTCTTGCTAGGAATATTATCCTGAGACTGAAGATTGTAGTGCCATGTATAGGAAGGATTCATCCTATGAAAGTTTTGTTTGTCTAAGTTGTTTTTGCAAGTGTTTTTTGGTAATAGTTGTGGAAAGAAAAAGCTTCTCAAATAATTAAGTCTCAATGATGATTTTGTTTAGGTTCTATTGTAGTTACTATGGTGCAAAAAAACTTAGGATAATGGGATTAGAGTGAACATTCAACAAGAAAGTGCCTCACATACTAGAGGTCTTGTGAAAAATGAAGATGGATGGAGGCCTTGTGGACAAGAGGTCTTTTATTGGGAGCATTAAAAGTGTGAGACAAATAGAACTTCTATAAAAAGATGTGATGAAATGGGGAAAATGTGGTGAAGTGAGATGAGCCTTGTAGACAATGGACTTACTGACTTTACACAACAAACTTTTTTCAAGAACCATTTTTTTTGTTTTTTAGTCTTTTGTTAGGAACATTTACAAATGTTTTTGGATTTTTGGATTTTTTGTGTATTTTGCAAAACTTTAACAAAACTATATAGGAATTGTGAACTCAAGCATAGAACCACTTGAGGTGCTAAATATTTACAGGCTCAGGGAGCAGGTCTCCCTTTGAAGTGGCAATCTGATATGCCCTAGAACCATACTTGATTGTAATGATAAATGGACCAAACCAATTAGCTTCAAACTTTTCTTTCTTTTCTCGATTCTAGAGATTCCTCATAGAAATCAACATGATGGAAATCGAGGTGATCTCTACATATTGGCATAGAAATTGAGGCACATTTAGACATAAATTGATGTGAGTTGGTACAAAAATTGAGCCATGTTGGCACTAGAATTGAGCCACTTTGGCACATAGACCAATGCACTTTGGTATGGAAACTGATACATGTTTGTACAAAAACTAAGGTGTTTCACCTTTTCTTGTCATTTTGGCTCTATTTGGACCTAACTTCAATTTTTTAGTCATATCTCAAGCATACAAAGTTTGTTAGATTCACAAACAAGATATTTTCAAAATGTTGATTCTGAGTTGGACACATTGGTGCAAGTTTTACTAGTAATTATTTCTAGAATGGTACCTATTTTGTTGTCAAATCAAGGGGTTTTATTTTGTACTCTAGAAGACATATCTTGAGCATCTGATCTTTTATTTGGGAATTCTTTATATCATTGGAAATTCATTCATGTACTCTCCACATTGATGTTGGTTCTTTTTTCCAAATTCTAGTCTAGTCAAATTTTATTTAGTTTTTTAGGTTTTTTTCATTCTAGTGGATATCTTGGTTGTTTTAATTCTAGAGATCGATTTTATTGCTTCAAATGATATTTCATGGTTTTTATTATCTATTGCATTAGCCTTGTGCCTCTTCTAGTTTACTTAGAGATCACTTGTATGCATTCTTGCAAATGCACTAAGATAAAGTGTCATATTGCATCTACATTTTCATTTTAGTAGTTTTGCCTTGGTTTACCTTCTGATTTGAGCAATTTCATATGAGGACACTCATATAGATTATTTTATTCTTGGGATTCACCATATCTTGTGCCTTATTGTACATGCACTATTTTGATTAGAGTGTCATGGGGGATTAATATTTTTCCCTTGTTTGTCATCTTCCCTTGTTGAGTAAGTGTCCCTTCTGTTACAATAGCCTCATGACATGTCTAAGATTGATCACCTCAATACACATACATATGTGTGCATCTTGATCATGGTTCCTTGATATGCAATTCTATTTGCCCATTTTTGTAGTTCTCTATCACCTTACCCTTGTCTATATTAGGAGGATTTCTTCTATTGTTTCTTATTCCTTCTTATTCCTCCTTGGTTCAATAGAATGATCTATGTATTTAGTATTTTTTCCTATGTACTAGGTGGATGTAGTGGCTAGGTACATATGCATTCTAGTGAGATGGATCATTTACCATATAGCCACTCTTCTTTTTATTCCTATTATGGATGCAACCTTCCATGTTCATCTCATCAGCTCTTTGGGCTTTAGTGTTTTATGTCATCTATATCTTTGAGTTTAATTGGTTTCCTTGTTTGCCTCTTGATTTGAATAGTTTATTCTACGAGAAATTATGTAGATTATAGTCTTCTCTAACTAGTTAGGTTCTATTTCAATAGAGGTTCTTCATATCAAAAGTTAATTTTGATAGAGCTTTCAACTTCTACATGCTTTAATGGTATTTCTCATAATCATTTTTTGTTCCTATCTTTTGGGACATTCCCTAGTTTGGAGGCTTCTTCAGTCCTTCAGTAGTTCTTTCAACATTCCTTCCATCTCTTTTTGGAGTAGGGTTTTTCCCTTGTGGTTTTCTCTTTTTCTCCTCTTTTCAAAGATTTTGTTATGTTTGGGTACTTCATTAGGTTTCTTTTCCAAGACCCAAATTTACTTTCAATAGTAATTTCTAGGTTTAAAGCTACTTCCAAAGTTTATCTTAAGGGGGGGTGTTGGATTAATAAAGTATTTTCTTATTAATTAAATCATATTGATTTATATTAAGTCACTTATTATCTCTAGTTTGCTTAAGTTAAAGTTTGGCAATATAATAATTAATTCTTTAATTAATTATTATCATGCAACCTAGGTTAGTTATCTTATGGGGTTTTGATCTCCTTTATAAGGATTGATCTCTTTGTAATAATTCATTCACTTTTGATGATAGAATTTTTTTTTTCTCATCAATAATGTCTCATCTATGAATCTTGGAATTTCAGCCTCCATAGTTTTTACTTCTCTATTTCTTTGGTAGGTGTTTGCATACAGGTGATTCTTGGGAACTATGGGGTTGATCTTTCATCAACTTCAATAGTGAATGTAGGAGAATGTTAGATGATGAGGGAGAGGATGTGGACAAAGATGTCTAGGTACATGTCTAGGAAAAAATAATTGTTTGCTATGTTTTTTGTTTTAGTCTATGCAAACAAACATATCTTGGTACATGTGTATGTTTTTTTATTAAGAGGTCATGTTTTCTTCATATACATCTCTTTGTAATTCTTCATTGTAGTAGTAATAAGATATATTTATAGATCATTATTTGAGAAAAAATAGAAAGCATTTTTTTTCTCTATTGAACATGTTTTGTCTTTTCTTTATCATTGAGTTTATCATTTGACTAATATTTATGGGGTTTCATATTTTAATCCATACTTGGGTAGAAAACCGCTCAAATAATTGAAGCTTAAATATAGATGAGCTAATTATTTTAATTGAAACAAATCTCTAGTGTCTTTACCATAGAATATGGTATCCCAATAATCTTGCACATTCTCTACATGATTGGCAAGATTAAGTTTAAAAATATTTTGAGTTGATAAATCTACATTCATCTCCTCCTCATTTATAATATTTAAAGCCTTGACATTAATGCAATGAGCTACATAGGATATTGTAAGTGATTCTCAAAAAAAAAAATAGCACCTATTTTTTATGGGATGGTATTACCATTTATCATTTTAGAACCTAATAGGATCTCCTCCTAAAAATGAGAAGTTCAAGACCCTAGAGAACCCCCACCCTTAGAAAACTTGTATTTAGGGATATATGAGATTACAATGGGCCAAATAATTATTCAGGCTAACATCAAAGTTTGTAAACATAGACTTGAGTAAGGTCAATTAGATATTGACTTAATTGTTTACATAATTTGTGAAAATGTAAGAGTAAATTTATTAGAAAATTTAATATAATTATAAGGTATTATAATAAAATGCTATTATCTTTCAAAAAATAAAAAGCATGCATTATTATTTTTGGTATCTTGAGTCTAGGCTATTGATGTAGGAGCATCCTAGGTGTAAGAGAAATCTTGCATCACCCAAAAATATTTCTTATTTGTATCTTGAATAAGGGTTTTCTTAGTGTAGAGTTTTTGTTTTTAGAGGCTTTCTACTTAGTAAATTAGTCATACAGGCTCAAAATGTCCTACTTTCAGAGGTGGATGTTCAACTTGGATATATGAGCCTATTAGTTGAGGCTTAGCACCATATCATCAGTATTCATAGACTTATTGCATATTTTTGGTGTATAATTTTGGTATAATACATTCAATATTATCATTTAAGGCCTAAATGTGCCTAAAAGAGGCTAGAAAACTTGATGGATGGGTGTTTTGCTCAGATTCAAGCCTATAGATTAGAAGCTAAGGATTATGAAAAGTGGTTATAATAGCCAATCAAAGCAACAGTTCAAAAGTTATGTTCTTCTGAAGTTGGAACAACCAAAACTTCTAAAATAAATGTCAAAGGTATATTTGGACAACTCTATATGTATTGTTAGGGTCTATCAACCCTAGGTATTAAGTTTAAGTGCCTAGAACCTTCCCAAGTGGCACAAAATTGTCTATTTAAGAAATGCCCATACATTATCTAGGAAAACTTTGGGTGATGGTTCATAACTCCATCTTGCAAATTACTATAATGAAGGTTCCCATGTGTGTTAGCATATTATAATTTTGAATTTTGTAATCCCACATTTGTGTCAATAATAATAAGCACATATTTTGTTCTCCCAAGTAATTGCTATTTCTTTATTTTTGTTATGTGCTTAAGGTATCAAGGGGAGCACCCTTCATTAAGTGGTATTAGAGAAGCAATTCCTAAGTATTTAAATAGGTCACCGACTATGAGGCAGTTGCCCTAGGACTATGGTTTGAGCTGAGTGTGTAGACAAGTCACTAATTGCCAAGCTTTTGTACTAGGGTTTTAGCAGAAGTGAAAAAATGCCTCCATGAAGAGAGTGTGGTGGAAGAGATGTAGGTGTTGAACTTGAGGGCTTTAGAGCCCTCCAAAAGAAGATGCAAGCATTGGAAGAAGAAATGTGTAGAGGAATAAATCTTATCATAAGAGATGAAAGCAAGGATGAGGATGAAGAAGAAGAAAATGTTGAAGTAGAGGTAGTTATGAACCCAAAGGAAGAGACTATTTTTAAGGCCATCTCCAAGATTGAAGAAAAACATAAGTTTGATGCTCTCACATTTCAAAAAATATTAACACAAAGGAGCTAATCAATTACATCAATGAATTGGACGAATATTTTGCTATGAAGATATTGAGGATCCTAATAGGGTGAAGTTTGTGAAGGTGAAACTCAAGCGACATATGGAGATCTGGTGGAAGGAAATTTAGTTGAAGTGAAATAGAAGAGGAAAGGAAAAAATCACTAGATGGGATAAGATGATTGCTAAATTGAAGAGACATTTCATTTCCATGGATTATAAGCTAGATGTACTAAAGAAAATGCAAGGGTCAAGTGGGAAGATTTGTTCAAGAGTATATTGAAGAGTTCTACATAGTTCTCATTAGAATTGGTCATGTAGAAGCTTATAAGGAGAAATTTTCTCATTATCTTAATGGGTTAAGGCCAAGCATTTAGGAGGAGCTAAGTCTAGTTGGGATCACTAGTATGAGGTGGCATATGAGTTACCCATAAGAGTTGAGAAGAAGTTTTAAAAAAATTAATAAAAAGAATAGTGGAAGAGGTCATAGTGGAAGATCCGGCAAACAATATTATGGAGGTCAAAATGATGATCAAAAGAACAAGGATGAGGAAAGTAGTAGCAATCAGAACCAAAGGGGATAAAATTTCAATTGTTTCAATGGTCAAAATAATAGAGATTAGAGAGGATGAGGTAGAGGAAAATGATATGGAAGAGAAGGCTTCGAAGGAAAATATTTTCACTATGGAGAAGAAGGGTATAGAGAATTTGAGTGTTCCTACCACCAATGAAGGATAAATTAGAAAACCAAAGGCCAAACCAGAGTTGTACATGTTGATGAAGATGCCAAATCATCCCATTCTAAATATGCTTAAAGAGGAGAATTACTAGTTAATAGGAGAGTCTTGTTGACTTGTGAGAATGAACCTAATCAAAGGAGGGATTTTTTCTACACTAGGTGAGAATGTGAAGATCGGTGTTGTGATGTGATCATTTATGGTGGAAGCACTTAAAACCTAGTGTCAAAAAATATGGTCAGAAATTTTAAGCTAAATAGGTAGAAACACCTATGTCCATACTATATTACCTACGTGCAAGATGACTACAAGGTCATGGTTAGCAAGTAATGCTTAATGAAGTTCAAGATTCGAAGCTACCAAGATTAGGTGTTGTGTAATATCATACCTATGGACATATGTCACATGTTGTTGGATAGGCCATGACAATTTGAAATGTATGTTGTACATGATGGGAAAGAAAATACCTACACTCCAACAAAGGATGGAGTTAAACACAATTTGTAGTTGTTGAAGGAGAAAGAAGAAAAAAAGTACGTAGTGCTGCTAGATTATGTTTTATTCATGGAAAGGAGTTTCTCTAAGGTATGAAGAATAGGCATTTGGGTTTTATTATAATCCCAAAAGATGGTACATAATAAGTAAAGGAGGTACCTATAGAATTTGAAAATTTGTTGGGATAGTTTCATGATATTGTGTCAGATAATGTACCTAATGAATTACCCCCAATGAGGAAGATTAGTCACCAAATGCATTTGATTCTAGGAGCTAGTTTGTCAAATAAGGAAGTGCAAAAAATGACACTAGAAGAAAGTGAGGAGTTGAATAGACAAGTGCTTGAGTTGTTGCACAAAGGGTTAATTCAAGGGAGTTTGAGTCCATGTGCTACACTAGAAATATAAGCACCTAAGAAGAATGGAGAATGGGGGATCTGCAAACATTCTCTTGTTATCAACAAGATCACAACCAAGTATAGATTTTTGTTTCCAAGGATGGATTATATTATGGATTGTTTGAGTGGAGTTGTGTATTTCATAAAGATAGATTTGAAGAATGGATACCATTAGATTCACATAAGAGAAGGTGATGAGTGGAATATTTCTTTCAATAAAAGGGAAGGACTATACAAGTGAATATTAATGTCTTTTCAGCTAATCAATACACTGAGAACTTTCATGTGGCTCATAAATGAGGTACTGAAGGAGTTTCTAGGTAAGTTTTTCAATGTTTACTTAGACGGTATTTTGATCTTTAGTAAGATGTGGGAGGAGCATATTCAAAAGGTGTTTGATAAGTTGAGGGAAGAAAAGTTGTTGATAAACCTTAAGAAGTGCAAATTTGTGAAGAAGAAATTGGTGTACCTAAAATTTGTAGTTTCAAGAAAAAGGTCTAAAAATTGACCCAGAGAAAGTGAAAGCTATCCCTGAATGGCTTACTCGAAAGAGTGCTACAGAGGTAAGATGTTTTCATGGACTAGCTAATTTTTATAGAAATTTCATAAGAGTTTTTAGTAGTATTTGTGGACCCTTGACTCAAATTATGAGGGGGGATAACAAATAATTTAAGTGGACTATAGGAGAAGATAAGAGTTTTAATCTATTAAATAGAAAGTTATAGAGCAGCTTGTTTTAACACTTTCATATTTTAGCAAGGTGTTTCAAGTAGACTATGATTCTAGTGGTACTACAATAGGAGTTGTTTTAAGAGAATAAGGTAGACCTGTTGCTTATTTCAATGAGAATTTGAATGATGCCAAAAGAAAATATTATGTTTATGATAAGGAACTTTATGTTATAGTTTAGGCATTGAAGAAGTGGAGACATTATCTTCTTTCTAATGAGTTTGTTTCGTATGCTGGTCATCAAGCTTTTTAATATTTGAATAGGAAAGGAAAATTAAACCAAAGGCATTTTAGGTGGGTTGAGTTTTTGTAGAGTTATACATTTGTTTTGAAACATAGGAGTGCAAAGTCTAATAGAGTTGCAGATGCTCTTGCTAGAAGACAATTTTTGCTGATAGAGATACAAATTGAGTTGGTTGGGTTCAAGGAATTCAAGAATTTGTTTCTAGAGGATCTTACTTTTCATGAAGCTTGGAAGGCTTGTACAGATCCTATTACACTTGATAGGACAAAGTGGTGGGATTTCATAATCCAACCTAGTATGATGTTCAAAGGAAGTTAGTTGTGCATTCCAAGAAGTTCTATGAGAGAGAATCTCATCAAGGAGAAGCATAGTGGAGGATGAAGGATAGACATTTTGGGTGAGATAAGACAATTCCTTTAGTTGTTGAGAATTATTATTGACCACATTTGTAGAAGGATGTGAATAAGTTTGTGTAGAGTTGAGTATGTCAAATGACAAAAGGAGTGAAGTAGAATATAGGGTTGTATCATTCATTACCTGTATTAGAGAAGTCGTGGGAGGATGTTAACATGGACTTTTATGTTGGATTACCAAGGAATTTTTGAGGGCATGATTTTATTTTTGTGATGATTGACAGATTTTCAAAGATGGCACATTACATTCTTTGTAGGGAGATGACAATGGTGTTCATACATGGCAGAGTTGCTTTTTAGAGAAGAGGTGAGACTAAATGGTCTGCCAAAGAGTATAGTTTCATATTGAAGATACAAAATTTGTTAGTTTTTTCTAGCATACATTGTGGAAGAAATTTAAGATAGATTTGAATTCTAGTTCCTCCAAAGACTAATGAACAAATAGAAGTTGTGAATCCTAGTTTGGGAAACTTGTTGAGATGTTTGGTTAGAGATAAACCATAAGGAGTACTAGTACATCTTACCATGGGAAAAATTTACATATAATAATTATATTAATAGGAGTGCTAGTAAATCACCATTCCATATTTTATATGGTAGTAGTCTTAGAAATGCTTCTGAATTGAAGCAATTAGATAAAGGAGAAATAAGTAGTGCTGAAGTAGAAGAATTTGCTGAATATTTGAAGAATATCCATTAGGAGGTGAGGAACAACATTATTAGGATGAATACATAGTATAAAGCTAAAGAAGATGTGAGAAGGAGGTATAAGGAATCCTAGATTGGAGATGAACTCATGGTTCATTTGAGAAAGGATTATTTTCTAGTGGGTACATATAATAAGTTGAAAATGAACAAGTTTGGACCATGCAAGATAGTAAAAAGGCATGATTTTGGAAATGGATATGAAGTGGAGTTGCATGCTGAATTGAATATTTGACCAATATTTATCATTTCAAATTTGAGAAACTATTATGAAGGAGGTAATGGAGATGAAGTTGTCGAAGCACAATGGACTATTCAAGTAGATAGTTCGGCTACAAAGGAGATTGAGGAGATATTGAATAGTCATGTTGAAAAAAGTACAAGGAAAAAAACTTATGAAGAATACCTAAGACATAATGGGGCCACATCTCAAATTACGCTAGGCATTTCATGTAGGAGCATCTTGTGTGTAAGAGCAATCTTGCATCACCAAAAAATGTTTCCTTTTTGTTTCTTGAATAAGGGTTGTCTAAAAGTAGAGTTTTTTTTATTAGAGGCTTTCTACATAGTAAGTTAGTCATATGAGCTCGGAATACCTTAATTTCAGTAGTGGATATTCATCTTGGATATATCATCCTACTAGTTGAGGCTTAGTGCCATATCATGATTATTCATGGATTTAATCCATATTTTTTTAATAAAATTTTGGTATAAAAACATTATTCTCACCACTGAAGGCCTAAAAGTGCCCGAATGAGGCCTGAAAACTTGACGAATGGGCACTTGCTCAAATTTGAGCTTGTAGATTAGAAGTTGAGGATTTTGAAAAACGGTTATAATAGCCAGTTAGAGCAATAATTGGAAATTTATGGCCTCCCAAAGTTGGTCCAACCTAAAATTCCAAAATAAATGTCAATGGTGTATTTGGCCAACTCTATATCTATTGTTAGGGTGTATCGGCCCTAGGTATTAAATTTGAGTGTCCAGAACCTTCTCGGCTAGCATAAAATTGCATGTTTAAGAAATGTATGTAGATTATCTAGGACAACTCTTGGTGATAGTTTGTAGCTTTGTAGTGCCTACCCCTAGTTTATGTTTCAGTTATCATTGCTAAACTCTTTTAGGCTAGCTTTATGTTTATGCTTGCTAGTCAGTGACATTATTTTCTAGATTATTGGATATTTTTTCATACCCATTTGACTATATGATGAGATTACTTTGGTCTTAGTAATTTTATGTATGTATGATTATAATTTTATGATGTTTGTTTAAAGTGACTCTAGTTATTTAATAATATTAGTTAGATGGATTATCTATACATTTTTTCTATGGATACTTACCCCATACTTGCATGCATATGGTGTACGTGTATGTTTTCTTTATGTTTGACATTTTTGATGTGGTTGAGGAAGGGAGTTCTAAACACCTGCTAGTCGGCATCTACATGATGCACCACTTCTTGCCATTGCTTATTTAGTTTAGAATATATGTGTTTGTACATGCGTGGATTTTATGCAAATTGGAGGTACTAGGTATTGACTTCCCTGAATTGCTAGGATGAGCATACCCTATCACAATATCTCAATGGTAAAAAAGGGGAGATAACTCTTGAGTCTAAATCCTATCCTTAAACCATTTATCCTAAAATGTAGGGCAAGTATCTAAGATGTTTACCCTTCCAAATTCATCATATGATGTAAATTTGTGATTATTACCCTTGAGTTTGATCTTGTATGTTGTATTTTATGATGAGCTTTCATAGTTCATCTTGTGGGTCTATATTGATTTTTCTATTAATTAAATCAAATTCAAAGAATATTTAATAATTTAATTTAATGGAAAATTATTAAAATAATGTCAATATTTAATTATAATTAATTAATTATGAAATTAATTAAATTAAATAATTAAATTTAAAGATAAAATTATAGTTCCAATTTTAGAGTGTAATAATATTTATTTAAATTAATAATATTATGTATTTAGGAGATCATTTTAAAATAAATGCTAAATATTATTATTACGTAACTTAATAAATATTTTTATTAAAAATGCTTCAAAAATTAATTAAAGAGAGCAAGAGAAATTAATTTAATAAAGATATTTTAAATTTCAAAAAGTGTGCATGAATTTTCAAAAAGTAATTAAATATTAAAAAGAACGGTGATCAACAAATTCCCTCACGTGATTGTACAATCAAAGCCCTAGATTTAGGGGAGAACTCTTTATCACAAATCTAGAGCTCATTTCATAGGGACTAAGGATTTGAAGAAGGGATCTTTGGAAAGAAGGGTTTCAGAAGAAAGAGGATTTCTTGTGTTCTTCGTGTGATTGTGTATTAGCAGTAGATTCAAGTAGAATCTTGTGGTTTATTCACATCGTGATTTCTATCTTTGAATTTCTTGTCTTCTTCATGTTTGATAAATCTATTTTCTTAGTTTTATTTAGGATAAATCCTTCATGGTAAATTTTATTGTTATTCATATCAAATTTATCAATATTTAAGAAATTGAGTTTTAAAACCCTTGTTCTATGAAATTTTAATTAGTCAGGTATTTTAATCAAAAAGGGTTTTGAAAAGAAATTGAATTAAAATCTTTTTTTGTTTGGGACCAAGCTGTCAAACCCCCCACCCCCCACTTAGCACCTACCGCCATAGTAATCTATTGTGCTCACAAGAGGTACTGCTGCTAATATAGTAGTACTTTGCTACAATTGTAGTAGTACTATCTACAACAACACCCTTTAAATGCTTGACCATTAATGTGATGACATTTTCCCACTTGCATAGTAGATTCCCTACGTGTCTTTGTTTGCCTTTGGGTTTAGATGTCATTTATATCTTGGAACCCTAAATTTGATTGCTCTCAGGTTTTTCCTTGACCTAGATATTAATTTTGACATTTGAGATTGTGATCCTATTTGAGACTTGAGCCTATGTCTTTAGTGTGGTGGGAGTGGACCCTTTTTTAGGTCACCACAAGGTTGGGTGGTAATGCATTTTACTTTTACCATTGATATCTATCAATTCGATACTGTGGTTGGAGTTCCTTGTTTTGTATTTCCTTTCATTCTATCTTTGTGTATTATGATGGATGGTTGTACCTATTGTATTGTATTTTAATTTCATGGATCTTAAAGAGATGATGTAATCTATTTTATGATGTATATTCTTTTAGCCTTTCATACCTTGTGACATGTATAGCGGATGATTGTGCATTTTGAGTATTGCCAAGTGGTATTTGGGACAAATGCATATTATTTAAATGTATTTGTAATTGTAGTTAATCTTTAATGTGGATGTTTTATATATTGGATTTAGTATTATTTAAATTTAAATGTGATTCAACGTCTTTGGATCCTTAAGGAATGGTAACATGTTTTTGTATTGCTCATGTATGAATGTATGTTATTGCTTCCATTGTTCTATAATTATTGTTATATGTTATCATTTAAAAAAATGTTTTACAAACTTAGTGAGAACTTTTAGATCCCTTGGCAAGGCATTACATCTAGTATTAGAGCTTGAGTTTTTACATTGGGAGGTCTGGTATATTGGAACAACACTAGTTGTTAACTATTTGAACTGAAATGAAACTTAAATTGTTATGTATATCTATTACAAACAAAAAACTTGAACTAGTTGAACTAAAATATAACTTAGACTATTATTTGTATATCCTCAAACTTGAACACTTGAACTTCAAAACTAAAATATGCTTAAACCTAAAATAGGTAAAACTGAAAATTGAACTCGTACTATTTTCAAAACATGTTTCTTATGTGTCTTCTTAATAGTACTATGTTTTTATGCTTATTATAGCATCTTTCTATCTTGGCTATTATTGTAGGATAGTATTTGGGATGAGATCTTGAATTAGAGGCGATGGACAAAGAAAAAACCTCAATGTACATGAGTTTTTCCGTGAAGGCCTTATTTAGGAAGAGAATAGGGAAGAGCATATCAGTGAGCATTAGAAAGAGAACCATAGAGAGCAACAGACCAACTTAGAGGAGGTTGACCTAAGACAAATAATGAGAACCATTATGGATCATCTATGTCCTCTACAAGGTGTTGGTTAGGAAGGAGCACACCAAACATGGAATGAGAATAAACCTAGGTCTACAATCCCTCAAAGGGACTAATAGATATCAATTGTAGCTACTCGAATGAAGGACCTTTAGAGGTCCAAGGTCAAACGCTTCAATGGGCTGGGTTTGGGTTATGTGGCTGAGCAGTGTCTTATTTCTCTTGATAGGGTTTTTACAATACATGAATTTGATTCTAATGTCAAAATGAGGTTTTCTATCACCAACTTAACACTCTTTGGAGCCACATGGTGGACTATCAAAGAGAAGAAATTGGGTATAAACATGAACAATGTAACATGGGAGTTATTTCTAGAAAACTTTCGTGAGTGATTCCTACCAAAGGAATGGAATCAATAGAGAGCATATGAGTTCCACAACTTGAGACAGTTCATGATGATCATAGTAGAGGATGAGTGCAAATTCTATGAGCTCATGCCCTATGTGGGAATTAGTGATAATTTGACACATTTGGCACAACATTTCATTAGAGGTTTGAACAACTATCTAGTTGGGGGTGTTAAGGTATTTGAACCTAAAACCCTCAAAGATGTTTTACACCAATCCATACTTGTATAGTAGAGTACCACTCTAGGACATGGGGGCTTTGTGGGAGCACCTATACTATCAGGATCTGAGGGTAACCACAACTTCGGTGAGAATATGAAACCCCCTTTTTCTAAGGGAAATCAAAACCAACAACAACCTCAGCAATAACAATAATAGAAGGGATCATGTTAGCTAGCACATAGTGGTGGCAGTGGTTCTATGTCTAAGAACTATCATAACACATAGCATAATTTCAAAATTAGAACACTCAACCTACATAGAGAAACCATTCTTTTTCTATTAGGGATAGCCACCAGTAGTTAAGTGCACCTCCAGCAAGGAGGGGATCTAGTGGAGGCATGAGATGTTATTCTTGAGGACTATTTGGACACATTTCAACCAACTACCCATAGCATACATCTCACTATTTAGGTTGTAGGCTAGCAATTTCTGAGCCCATATTTAAAGATGCTAGTAGAGCTCACCGAGTATTTATAGTGGTGGACCACTGTCAAGCAGATCATTAGGGGACCATGGTTGAGACTACAAGAGCTATCCAAGGTATGCCTCTCTCCATCTTGTTTGATTTAGGTTGCCACAAACTCTTTTAATTCACCACCCATAGTTGCTAAATGTAAGCTAGAGTTAGTAAAGTAGGGTTTGGGTTAGCAAGTGGAACTAACCTCAGCTACTAGGGTTTACAAAATTTTTTTATTGCAGTAGTGTGAACTAAGCCTAAGATGGTTTGTTACATTAGTTTACCTTTAGGTAATTCCTCTTGGCTCTTATGATGTGGTCTTAGGTATGGATTGTCTTGGCTCTCATAGAGCTAGTATAGATTGTAGAAAGAAGACCATTTCATGTAAAGGTGATCAAGGGAAGGACTCACAGATTATGGGTACCTAGAGCCATATATCTTTAAAGATAATATTTGGTATGCAATTAAAGAAAAGCTTTCATAAGGCATGTTAAGTGTTTTGCATTCTGGTAACTGAACTAGAAGAAGAAGACCTTGCAGGAAAGACTTTAGACTTCCCTATTCTATAGCAATATGTGGATGTCTTTCCTAGTGAGATTATGGGTCTACCTCTGAAGAGGGATATTTATTTAAGCATTGATCTTGTTCTAGGAGCAGAGCCTATTTCTAGAGCTCCTTATATTATGAACACTCAAGAATTGAGTGATTTGTGCTGATAGCTTGAGGACCTTCTGGCCAAGGGTACTATTTAATTGAGTGTATCTCCATGAAGAGCACCAATGTTCTTTGTGACAAAGAAGGATGGTTCATTGCACCTGTGTATTGATTATACATTGTTGAAAAAGATGATGATAAAGAATAGGTATCCTTTACCAAGGATTGATAATTTATTTGATCAAATCAAGAGAGCCACAGTTTTGTCCAAGATTGATCTAAAGTTAGGATATCATCAGCTTCACATTCAGGATGTTGACATTTTCAAGATTGCCTTCTAAACTTGCTATGTGTACTATAAGTTCATAGTAGTCCCATTTAGGCTGACAAATGCTCCATCAATTTTTATGTGTCTAATGAATGGAGTGTTTTGTTCCTATCTTGATCAATTTGTACTTGTGCTCCTAGATGATATTTTGTTATATTCTAGATCCTAGAAGGAGCATGAGAAACATCTTTATTTGGTTTTGTAGTGCTTGAGAGATAATCAACTTTATGCCAACTTGGAAAAGTGTGATTTATTTTCATAAGAGATATAGTATTTAGGGCATATTAAATCAAGTGATGGTATCTATGTAGACCCTATGAAGATTTAGGAAATGGTAGATTTTCCTACACCCACTTCTGTGTCAATTTTTTTTTAGCTTCATGGGTCTAGCTAGTTATTATTGTAGGTTCATCCAGAACTTTTGCAAAGTAGCATATCCTATCACTTCTCTCTAGAGGAAAGGAAAGAAGTCTATATAGATGGAGAAATACAAGGAAGCATTTTAGAAGCTCAAGGAGCTTTTAACCAGTGCACCAATATTAGTAGTACCTAATCTAGTAGGTGACTTCATGGTGTGTATAGATGCTTCTCTAGAGGGGATTGGAGCAGTATTGATACAAGATGGACAAGTGATTTCTTGTGAATCATGAAAACTCAAGGATCAGTAGTTGAATTACCCTATGCATGATCTTGAGTTAGTTGTAGTAGTTCATGCCCTAGTGAGATGGAGATACTTCTTTCTGGGACATAGATTTGAACTTCATAGTGATCATCATAGTCTATAGTAAATATTCACATAGCCTAATCTAAATGCTAGGCAAAGGTGATGGATGGAGTTTCTTTGTGAGTATGACTTCGAGATGAATTATATTCAAGGAAAGAAGAACATGGTAGCTAACACTTTGAGTCATAGGAGACATGTGGCACTATCTTTAAATCTTAGTGTGGATTTGAGGAGTCATATACTTCAAACACTTCCCATAAATACTTGGTATCAGGATGTAAGCAGGGAGATAGATTTAGGGAGACCTTTGGAGGGATGGGTTTCTGGTTATGTTTTGAAGTCAAATGACCTTTTATGCTATTAGGATCTATGTACCACTAATGGATGAGCTTCATACATTGATCCTATTAAAGGCTCACTATGCACCTTACAACACATCTAGGTGTCAGGAAGATGCATGCATATTTGCAACATCTATACTATTGGACAGGGATGAAGCATGATATTGCTGATTTTGTGGCTAGGTGTCTTGAGTGTCAAAGAGTCAAGGTACATCACTAGCATCCAGTAGGGATTTTATAGCCTAATCACATTCCTTCATAGAAGTGGGATATCATCTCTATGGATTTCATTATAGGATTACATATGACTACTCATTGACATTATGTTATCATGATCACCATTAATCTGTTGACTAAGGTGGCACACTTTTCACTGATGGGGTCATCCTACACAACAACTTCTCTAGCTAATGTCTTCATGCATGATATCATGAGATTACATGGTATTCCCCAGAAGATCAGTTTTTATAGGGATCTTATATTCACCTCTGTGTTTTGGATATTGCTACCACATGGGCTTGGAGCATAGTTGAACTTCAACTTAGCTTATCACCTAGAGACAAATGGTCAAATTGAGAGACAGAATCAAGTATTGCATGATTTTTTGAGGATTTATATGATGGATAGACAGACTTTGTGGGAAGAATATCTTTATCTAATGGAGGTTTCTTATAACAATGGATATCATAGCTCTATTGGGATGGCACCTTTTCAAGCTTTGTATGGTCATTCTTTTTTTACACCTTTGAGTTGGGATAGTTTAGAGGATCACATGTTGTTGGGTCTTGAGATGCTTCAAGATATGGATTAAAAGGTAGTGTGCATCCATGAGCACGTACCTATAGTATATGATAGACAAAAGAAGTATGTTGATGCTCATAGGATAGATAAGAAGTTTGCAATGGGTGAGAATTTTTTCTTGAGAGTGCGTCCATAAAAGAGTCTAATCTATTATGGAAAGGGTTTGAAGCTAGCACTAGCTTTGTGGGAGAGTTTGAGATTCTTGAGAGGATAGGTCCAATTGCCTACCATCTTGCATTACCACCCAACCTAGTTTGTGTTCATGATGTTTTCCATGTTTTTTTACTTAAACAATATATTCTGAATGTGATACATGTTCTTGAATGGAATGTGCTACTGGTAGAGGATGGGCAGCTAGATTTGGAGAAAAAAAGGTGCAGGAAATAAAGAATAAATACACTTGGATCTTAAAGTCACTAAAATGAGGTCGGATAGGTCCTACATCATATAATTAAATAGCTACTAACTTTTTAGGATGTAACATTTAGCTCTCTCTTTAGCAAGTGCATGTGACAATCTCATGCTCATGGTAAAGTAGATCAACTACATAATATGATATCATTAAGGTCAAGGAGACAAGGAAACATAATGGTCCTAAGTAACTTAATTTTTCATCAAATCTAACAAAAAGATAAAATATAAAGGGAGAGAAATATAAAAAATTATATATATGACCATTTAAAAAATATATAAGAACATTTTTGTTGTTTAAAAATTGATAGGGTTTTGGACAACTCATTAGTTATTTCAAATTGATCGAGATTTGGAGAACTTTGAAATGTAATTTGGTTTTATTTTATATATTATTGGGCCAAGCTTAGTTATCAAGTCTATCCCCTTTCTAAAATCTTTCATACCTCAATTAGATTATTGGAATTTTGCAATTTTTTAAGGAGTTGTCCACTTTTATATCTACCAAGTTGGTGCACACACCCTTCGTATACCATTATGATTTATTTTTTAATGTACACCTAGTGAGTGGATATAAATCTCTTATATCATAAGGATTTTTTGTATATGTGCACCCCATGGATGGGTATGGATCTCTTATGCAATGGGGAACTATTGTATGTCACATAAGAATGTACAAGGGGGGATCTATGTATGCCCCCCTCCCCTTAAGATGGGAAAATAAGTACCATTTTGATAGCTTAATGAAAAAAGAATAATGATGAAGAACTCCTAAAGACAAGAAAATAACCACAAATATTGTCCATTACAAAGAAAAGAGGGACTCACAGCTCCCATGAGGTCATGTAAGGGATAAATGTGAATAAATACCATGCAAAAATTATATAATAGATTTGTGTGTAGGATGACACATTTTTTAGTCTCCAAGGTAAGGGATTTATATTACATGTAAATATAATAGAAAATAATGAAAAGGGTTATGATCAAGGTTGCATATCCTTAATGTAAACCAACATGTATATGTATGATTGGATCTCACTTAAGAAACAAATACCTCATAACCAATGGATAAGTGGATCCTTGAAGAGAATGAGAGATATTAAAATAATAATATTTCTCCCAAGTATAGAAACAATGATAAAGGGGACCTATTATGCTACTCAGAAAGTGTTCTACACTATGCATAACAAAGAGTCCCCAAGGAGTAGGCAAATGATGTTACATAGTCTACACCAACTTAATAGAGGCTTATATATTAATTAGAAAAATTACTATTGAACAACAATTGATTACAAGATGGTATACAAACATTATCAATGAGTTGTTTGATTTTGTAATATAAAACTTTATAGTTATTCTTAGAGTGATCATGATATTTGTGACATGTAAAAGGAGGAAAAGTCATAAGATGTTGGATACATTTATTTTAGTGCTTACGTCCAGTAATAACCTTAGCATGAAGAAATTTAGAAAAATTATCTCTTCATTAAATGTGAATCTAGGAGAAATTTTAGAATATGAGGGAGGGGGCATGAATAAAGATGTCTAGGAAAAATTAATTGTTCATTATATTTTTTCTTTAGTATATGCAAATAAGATCTATCTAGGTACATGTGCATCTTTTTTTTTTCCAAGGTTGCGTTTTCTTCATATAAATCTCTTTGTAATTACTTTTTGTAGCAATAATAAGATATATTTACATAGCATTGTTTGAGAAATAAATATGAAGTATTTATTCTTATTTTATCTACTATTGTTGTGTCTTTTCTTTATGATTGATTTTATCATTTGGCTAATAGATATGGGGTTTCATTTTTTAATCCACATTTGGGTAGAAAAACACCCAAATAATTGAAGCTTAAATATAGCTACTCCAACCTTTTTAATTGAAACAAGTCTCTAGCAAGTCTACAACTAAATATCCTACGCCAATAATTTTCTTTATTTTCCACATGATTGGCAAGATGCAGATTGACAAAATTTTGAGTGATAGAGTTGCATTCCTCTCACACCCACCTCCCCCAAATTTGTAATGCTTCAAGCCTTGGCATGAACACAATAGAGGTTCATAAGATATTGTAAGTGGTTCTTGAAGGAAACAAGACCATCTTTCTCATTTAGCTCATAGTATTACTATTTATTATTTTGGGACCTCATAAGACCTCCTTCTCCTAAAAATATGAAGTCCAAGACTCCATAAGAACCCATCCATAGAAACCTTAGTATGTAGGGAAATATGAGATTATGATAAGGAAAATAATTATTCAAATCAATAATAAAAATTATAAACTTTGACTTAAATAATGTCAAGTAGATATTGAATGAGTTGATTACATGATTTGAGAAAAGGTAATGGTAAATTTCTTGGAAAGCTTAATATAATTATAAGATATTTCAATAAAATGCTATCAACTTTTTAAAAATATTGAAAGCATACATGATTATTTTTAGCATCTTGAGTCTAGGTTATCTTTAAAATATTTATATACATTAAGGAAATCTGAGTGAATGGGAAAAAATGTTTTTAATTAAATAATTATTTATGATCTTTTCTTACAACTGTTTACAGTTAAAATGTGAAGAGTGATGAGTCATTTCATAATTGAATATATACTTTTATTAATAAAATTTTATGCATATAGAAAAAATATTATACTAACGCAATAAAATTAAAATGAATAATGCATTATATCTTAAGAGTGTCCTTAACAAACTATTTTTAAAAATATCATCATAAGAAATTGAGGTAACAAAAATATACAAAGCCTCATGTTAACGATTTAATTAGAAAACATTGGTTTCACACTCTCAAATCTAATTTATATGTAATTTAAACATAAAACTTTGAAATATTTTTTATTTGAAGAAAGTATATATATTTAACTTTTTAAAAACATATTTACATTTATCAAAAATATAAATTAGTAATAGGATTATAATATTAATACTTATTAAATATATGATATGTTATTCTGGTAATAATGTTTGATTAAATAACTTTAGAGATACAACTATACTCTTATAGTATTAATATTTTCAAACATAATTACAACAAATGATTTCTACCAAATTTATTTTACAAGCATAACACCAATATTATTTTATCTTGGCTTTAAGGAATGTGCCACATATGGTTTTGTTCTATTAGGATGTCCTTAAACCTCAATAACACACATATCCTTGAATAATACAACAAAAATGAATTGAAATATTTAAACAATTTACTTATTGAATTCATATACTAAGAATTGACTGGTAATTTTATTTTACTTAAATGAAAAAAATTACCATACAAACATATTCATGGAAATACTAAATTGAATATTTGTACTTCTATGTTGAATACAAATACTTGATGTTTTAATTTAAGATTTCAAACCATAAAAATTGTACTTGTATTTTATGGATGACCTGCTCATAAAATTATAATAAAAGTAATGAGTTAGCTTAGAATTTATTTACTATCTTATTAGACATTTAATTTCTCTACTTATAATAAAATTACAAGATAATCTTTTTAGAATGAGAATATTTGAGTATAATGATTTTACAATTTTTAACTAGATCATTATCTATTTGTCAATCCACTCAATAAACTTATTGCCATCTCATCTAATGCATGAATGAATCTTCTCCTCCAATGCCTTTTTGTAGCCAAGGTTCAAAAAACTCCCCAAAATCCAATAGAAACACTTGTCATCCACTCTACATACCAATGCCATGGAATTTCTCCTCCCTTGTTATCCACATTCTCAAGACAAGGGGTTTGTATGCTATAATTCAGAAATTCTCCACATTTACATGATTTGTTGTTAATTGGGAATCTACAAAGATCATGGTTCTGAGTGAAATAAGTGTAATTGAATGTATTGAATTGTCTTCCTTCTAGTATTCTTCCACAAAGATTATTGTGGACTACAATGAAAAAACTTAAATAGGAAACTTGTAATCTTTCATTTGGAATCCCTCCTTTTAGATTATTATTTGAAAGATCAAGAAAATCTAAATCTACAAGTAATCCAAAACTACTTGGGATCTCTCATGTAAGACTATTATATGATAAGTTCAATGTGTGAAGACTTTTAAGATCTGCCACTATTGAAGGAATGTTTCTTGATAGATTATTTACAGTTAGATCAATGCAAGTTATAAGTAACATCACTGAACTACAACACATCATTTCAAATCCTTTATTGAACACTTGGATCTCTTCTTTGTACTAGTAAGAGCTACCACCATTGTCATGTGATTTTCTTATTTTAGAATTCTTCATACTTTTCAATGTTGCTAATTGTTGTGGGATAAAAATAATCAAATAATTTTGTGAAGTATACTAAACATGGAGACTTGATAGATTGCTAAATTGATGTGTAATGTTTCCTTCAAACATATTAGACCTCAAAATAAGTATCATCAACTTGGAAAATTGGCCCAATCAAGATGGTATGTTCCTAGAAAAATGATTATTGGCTAAATCTAAAATTTGTAAGCTAGAATAGTTGTTAGTGCTTGATGGCAAGTTTCCCTTGAACATATTATCCTTGAGGTGAAGTTAATTGAGTTCACTTAGCATTTCCATATGATATTGTATCTCTCCCATTAATCCATTGTTTGCTAAGTTTAATCATTTTAACCTAGAAAAATCAATTATGTTTGATGGTATTATACAAAATAATTTATTGGTTGAGAGATCTAAAACTTCCACATATTGTAGAAGACCAATTGAAGAAGGTATATTTCCATGTAGATCATTTTTCAAAAATGACATAAATTGAATGGATGGTAGAATATTTCTAATATCCACTAGAATAAATACTGAATCTATTCTAAGAAAAATCCAATAGCTCCATGATTGATGTTGACAATAAAGAAAAAGGAAGATGGTCTTGTAATCAAGCTTGAGGGAACATTTCCTTGCAAGTTATTGTATGAAAAGTTGAGATATTCCAAAGGAAGCACCCCTAACCAATTTGGAAAATTTCCATATAGACTATTATTTGAGAGATCCAGATCTGACAATCTATATTGTGTTTAAATGAATGGTGGAATTATACCCCTCATATTACTTGAGCCTAAGCATAAGGAAGCAAGGTAAATTGTGGGTATCCAATCTGGTTCAATCGTGATAGCCAACTCATTATAGGATAGATCAAGTTCAAAAATATTGGTCATTCTGTTAAAAAAAACTAAGAGAAATCTCTCCTTGAATATTGTTTGAGGATAGGGCGATGGACATGAGACTATGAAGATTTGCAATTGAAGTGGGAATGCTACCATGTAGTCGATTAGAGGAAAGACCTAGATATGCCAAGGAGGAAAAAAATCCCAACTTATAAGGTATATTTCCACTTAAAACATTGGAGGATAGGTCTAACTCTACTAAAGAGGAAAGATTACCTAACTCTGTAGGTATATATTCACTCAAAGAATTCCAAAAGATATCTAATTTCACCCTAGAGAGAAGGATACCCAACTTAGAAGGTATATTTCCACCCAACATATTTCTAAAAAGGTATAAAGTTGTCAAAGATTGAATTTGACCAAATGATGGTGTAATCTCTCCATTCAATGAGCTATCATAAAAAATAAATGGTGCAGGGTGGAGAGATTTTGAATGAAAGAAGGAATAGGACCTTCCATATTTTTCAATCTAACGTAGATGAGAGAGGTAATATTTCCAATACAAGGTGGCATACTTCCTTTTATATTAGACCTTGACAGAAAAAGGACATTGAGCTAAGACCATTCTTGACATAATATTTGACTTGGATTTCCACAAATTATGTTTTCTCCCCATAATATAAGCTCTTTTAGACAAGGTAGATGAGAGAGACTTAGGGGAAATGGACCACTTAATAATGGGCTTTTAGACAACCAAAGTGAAATTGACCTAGTCATATTTCCTAACCACAACTATATTGGTCATTCAAAATTGTTGTGACCCAAGTGGAGGTGGGTAGCAAACAATAGGTTTAGTCCATAACTACCAAATATTAGATAGATAAGAAAGGGGTGCTTCCAATTGCTTTCCTATCATATTCAACACTACTTCACTAAGGGACAAGTATTTCAATTTTTGCAACTTTTTTGTCCACACTAAATTGACACTCCATACTTCCCCACCACTAGCATATATAAATCTACTCTAATAACATCCACCTCTTCCATCGATAGGTCCAAAAACTCTACCTTAGAGAGGATCTCCAATTGGTAGGGAATTTTAGCATTGAGGCCACTGAAGGACAAATTGAGATACTCTAAACTGTGCAAGGAACAAAAACCCTTTGATATTTCACCTTCAAACTCATTCAAGCTCAAATATAGATGCCTCAATTCTTCTAGGGAAAATAAATCTATACATGTAAAAAACAATGCTAACCACTCAAATTTCTATAAGAGGAATCTTAAATTGTAAAAAATACCTTTTAGAATTGTACCATTGAACTCATTCTTGGATTAATTAAGGAAAGCTAAGTTGTGCAAGGAGTCAAAATGATTTGGTATTTCACCTTCAAAATAATTGACCTACATGTTCAACAACAAAAGAATCTACTCAAATTAAAGTAAGGGAAAGAAGATTAAAATAGAAAATATGAAAGATTATTTCATTAAACATACCTTTAGGTAGAGCACCACTCAAATAATTGAATGGAACAAATCTCTAGCAAGTCTTCCATTAAATGGCCTACCCTAGTAATCATGGACACATAACTATCCACATTCTCCACATAATTTTCCAAAGTCCTATCATCATCTTTGTATTTTGAATGTAGGCATACATCTTATGCTTCAAATATTTAGGGTATTCACTTACTCATGAATTATTTATTTCTCCAAGGGAAACAAAAATATATCATCGTGTAACCTTCTCTAGTATATTATGGCATCCTCGTATTGTTTTACACCTTCACCTAGGGATCATCCTTGTTTCTAGTATTAAACATTCATTTATGTGTTTCATCATCTTTTCCTTTTCTCTTTTGTTTCTTGACATATTAGTATCCTTTGGAATTGTAGAGCTAAATACCTTTCTCTTACCATGCACACCAAGGTATTTCTCTTTTGCACTTTGAATTAGTTCCTTAAAAAATTATTTGCTCTCTCATTTTTTTTGGTAGTCTTAGAAAAATGAACACTAAGTGCACATGCTCTTTTATGCCTCATTTTGAATTGACTACTAATAGAGACTAGAAAAGAAAAAGAAAAAATACATGAAGGATTGATTTTCTTCTTTTCTCACTATATTTTGAAGTATTTTTTTAAAAACTATATTAATTCATTTTTTCAAAATTTTGGTATATCTAGTATGTTTTTTTGTTTTATGTTTCATTTTTATGGTCTATATATTATCTTGGTATGGAATTTTGAAATGTGTCAACACATTGACTAGACAATAGTATATTGTGCTAGAATCTTTTTTTTTTATAGGTAATTGACTGAAGCCTTGATGTAGGAGCATGAAGCTTGGATTTTGGTAGATTCATGCTTTTCATGGTTAGGGATGTTGTGGAGACACATTGGGGAACCTTTCCTCATGATTGCATACAGATTAGATGGATTGAGTTGAAGTTTGAGCTTTTTTTTCCCTTGCTGTTGGAACTATGTTGTCTAGTTTCTGGGTACATATTACAGATTGTGTAACTAATTTTGTGCAATGAGTGAGAGGATGCAGATTTGAAGGATTCAAGAGGGCCTAGATTAATATCTATGGTTAAAGGTACAAATCCTAATGTTTTATATGTTGGGAGATATGACAATTCTCCTGCAACATCAACTTTTGGTAGTTTGCACGATAGGTTTTTGTGCATGACTTTCTAGATGAATAAATTCAAGGAATGAGTCCTAATTATATTGGAGCTAGGAGATATTGTGATTATTTCTTAGGTATCAAATTTTTGGAATTTAATTATTGTTGGAGGCCAACTTTTGGCATTTAATTTATGTACGGGTATTTAATTTGTTTTGTAGCTAACTTGTCGCTTAGTTGGGTATAAGTAGGATATCTTGTGGAGTCTTATAGTCATTCATTTTTGAGGGATTCATTCGAAGGAGGAGGAGGAGTGAATGTGGAAGCAACTAAATGGAAATTTTTCCTAAGTTTGTGGATAGAGCGTCGAATGCGAGGCATTTTGCAATAGGATTGTGATGAAGTTGTGAGTGTCTAGACAGAGTTACATAGATTACACTTGGAACTTGGATAAGTTGGAGTAGAGCTAGTGCTACAACTAGAAAACAAGGAGATTTCTTGCTGGGTTTGCGAGAAAAAGTTGGGATTTCCTTAGTGGTTTCTACTAGATTTTTGTTTTGTTACAAATCTAGACTAGCTCAAATTAGTGTTGTAGATCTTGAGGGATCTTGTAGAACTATTACTTGATTTGTATTTGGCTGTAACAAAGAAGGTCTTACAGCTTGACATATTGCATGTAATAGTTTTTTTATCAGTAAAGTATTGTAATTTGGTATCAGATCTTACATTTTTTATTTTTGGTTATTATGTTTCCACTATGTGGTTGTTTGCTAGGAGCTAGAACATCTCCTTTGGGGATTCTTTCTGCCCTGCATTGCATTAAATGACCACAGACAAGGCCAACTAATGATTTGTGCATCAACATTGCATCAATCACGTGGATATAGACAGTCCACTTAATGAATCATCCCACTGCAAGTTAATGGTCTATAACTCAATCAAATAGACATTCTAGTACTGAATCATAACTCTTAGCTGCCATAACTCTTAAGTTACAGGCATTGCCACTATTTCATCACTCTCATAATCAGGGCTAATGGTGGAAGAAGATTTGATGTTTTTTAAAGATACCGATTTGTTCAATCCCCTTCTTTTTCTTTCATTTCTGTGCGAGATCAAATTAGGGATCTTCATTCACAGCAACAGCAGTATCTGTCTTGATATTTTGAAGGAGCAATGGAGTCCTACATTGTCAATCTCAAAGGTTTTTCTTTCAATTTTCTCTTTATTGACTGATCTACATCCCCTGCGAAGATCCACGGCGCAGCAGTGAGCTGAGTCACAGAGATCACCACTGCCCTCTTCCCAAGGAGAAGCTCTGTTGCCTCATCCCTTCGCGTCCGCTGTGAGTTCAATCTGCGGTTCCCTATTTGCGACATTGATGGCGGTGCGAGGGCCCTTTGTTTTTTTTTGGGGACGTCTTTTATACGCTGAAGGCGATTCCTTGCCCTCCTCGCCGCCTTCTTCTCTGGGGCGTGTCGGAGGATGAGTTTGAGCCTCTTTTTCGGGGGGTTTTGCCATGGGAGGGTACTATGATACCGCATCGCATGGGGCTTCCTGCTCGCGATTTACACCTGCCCAGACAAATCAAGCAATAGCCATGCCCTCACGCCTTCGCCCTTCTTTTCCCCCCCTACTCTGCTTCCTGCTCCGCCACCACGCGGACCGTCCTCAGTATCTTCACCACCGCCATTAATGGCTGCCTTGATTGCAGTAGCCCTCACCCTCATTATCTTCAAAACTTTTTTCAACTAGCTTTGAAAGAACTAACAGCATTTTGAGCATATTTCGTGCATGTACCTCTTCTCAGTTTTAGTTGTCATCGATGTTTTTTCAACTTTTCCACAATTATCTCCTCACTCATAATTGAGTCTGTCGGCACAGCTCACGTTCGCAGGAGTGAAGGATATAATTGAAGGTTTGACAACTTGCTTGGCTTTAAGCCAGATCTTATCAGACTGGGTTTTAAGTCTCCTCCTAGGTTTTGCGGGATTTTAAGAAGCTCAAATTCTCGTTAATACAGCATTGTGCTTATGACAAAACCCGAGTCCTGTGGAGGAGGAGGTTCTAGTTTTCATGCCAAACTTAGAATGTTTTCAGCGTCTGAGAACTTTTCAGTCTTCCTCTGGAAATGGGTATGATGTGTCTTTGAAGTTCATTGAATCTATGACTGCCAATGGTATGCTACACTTCATGCACTCTACCTAAAGTTGATGCTCCCGGATTTGCCAAACGCGATAATGCTCCGCATAACTGAAAATCTCCCCATAAAGGACCTGCCGACATTGTCAAAAAATTTCGCTATTTTTTTTCGATATCGTATCATTTTCATCCTCAGATTCTATTTTGCCAATTTCCAGTACGGCTGGCTGTATGGTTTGTTTGTGCATTCAAGTTTTACCAAAGTTTACAATAATTTTTTTTTCTCCCTGCTGCATTGAACTCTAACTCCACCGAGTCCATAAATGGTCTTCATAAGCACTTTATGGAGAGCTTTTCACGTGGCAGATGCCCTATCAATGGAGGCTCGTTCAGTGCGAGAATTCGCAGGAATATGAATGGCATGTTATTGTGTTCATTTATGAGTTTTTGTTTTATCAAAAAAAAATACTATGTTTAGAAGTGCTTAATTTGGAGGCTACCGAAGCCGCCAGAAGAAGGACCACTAAGCTTACGAATTTGATTTAATGGGGGATGCTAAATTTAGGAAGCCTATCTTTTCATGCAAGATTCTTTTTCATTTTTTTTTAGCTCTTGACAAAGGCATCATTTCTTTTTATTATTGCCTCTTGTCAACCTATTTTTGGCAGGTAATCATTCACTATCAGACAAGTGTAATATTCTATCTCTCATGTTTTTTTTAGAAAAGTTTCTTAACTTTTTTTAGTATACTCTTATCTGCCAGCTCTGAACTCTATCATTATTTACTAACCTTTTTTGCAGGGTTAGTTGTAACAAATTTTACATGAACGTAATTACTCTTAAACAAGAAAAATGGGGAGATCTTTTCTTATTACCTTGAGGTTATATTTTTGAACCACGGTAAATATTATGACTTTTTATAAATTATGACTTTCTAAAATATTAAGTATGGAAAGGTGATTATTTTCTTTAACCAATCTATTTTCGTATATTTATTTGAGTATATATGGGGGCGCACATATATGCCCAGATAAATATATAATTTATGACTATAATATTTCAAAAATTAATATATACCTTTGCAAAATGAATTAAGTACTCATGTTTACCCTCAATGGAGTTTTATACCTGATATCTATATTTAGTTGATCTTCCTTAAATCATTTTACTTAATTGGATTATGAGTAATCTTACACTATTGCCTTCATTATTTAATGATTTGATTTTATTGATCTATCTGCACATGGTTGCACTTTTATGCTTTTATAGCATTGTTCTATGCCTGTGTTGGCACTTTATGGTTTTATACCATTGATATACATGATTTATATGATATTTGTTTTGAGTTGCATAGGGAGCCAATTTTTTCAAGGTTAACTATGTAGGTCCCCTCAGTTTAACTGATACATAGTTTCCTTATCTGGCCCATGGAGTATTCCTCCATCCTATATTGGTATGCACTCATTTTATATGGAGTTTCCCTCCAATTTATCCTATATGTTCCATTTTGATAGGATAATATTTTTATGGAGTTTCCCTCCATGTTGTTCCATTTTGTTCCTCAATGAAGAGGATACTATTATTGGAGTTTTCCCTCCAAATTCAAATGATTTGATCCAATTTGAAGGCAATATGTTGTTCTATCCTCATAATCCATTCTTTTGATTATCCTAACAAAAATTATGATAATTCTAATTTGATCAGCATGTCTCTCATTTATCTTATTTTCATATATTAATGTGATAATGATCTGCATACATTATTGCTTAGATCATGAGTCATGCATGTTATGGATTGATCACCCATTAACTTGCAGTGGGATGATTCATTAAGTGGACTGTCTATATCCACGTGATTGATGCAATGTTGATGCACAAATCATTAGTTGGCCTTGTCTGTGGTCATTTGTGCATTAGTATAATATACTTTTCATGAGAGCATTGATCAAGTTTTTTACTCAATTTGTCCTTGTTGACAATTTTTTGAGCATATACTTTATCTTGATATCAGGTTATCTCCATTGTTTTGTGGTAACATGTTTTACTCATTGTTTCTCTATGAGAGTTTTATTATCCTTATTCAAAAGGATTTCGAATTTGCATATATGATGGCATTCTACTTGTGGATATTTGTCTTGTTGTTCTTTTTTTTCAGGTGATCCATCAAGGAACCTTCTTGGAGGTGTCTATGCTTCCACATGATCACATTCAAAGGACTCATGTACTTCTCTTGGATCTACAAATGTTCCATATGGATTGAAGACAATCAAATTACTTCATATTGAAGATTAAGTTGCAGATTTTTGTAAATTATGGGTTTAATACCCTTTGATGTAATTACCCCAAGTAAAGATTAAAGGGGGGTGTTAGAAGTTGTAATCTTTCCTTGGTGTATTTATAAACCAAGGTTAGACCTCCTTTATTTATTATTATAATATATTAGGATATAAGCCAAGGTATCCTAATATATTTCTTTTTTTGTCCTTTTTTCCACTACATCTTATTTTGTCATCTAGTGGAATATGTGAGGACAAATATATATTGTAATTTCTAATTTTAGATTATTCCTCCTTAAGAGGAATCTCACACTTGGCATCACACACTTATGAATGGTGGCATTCATAGACATGGGAGTTACATTCTAACTCCTCTCTCTCATCTCTATTTAAGAGATGACCCTCCTCTCTCATTCAACAACAATGAGGTTTCTTCCTCTTCTCAATTATTGTATGAGCATTGCTCTCTATCTCTATCTCTCCCCCTTCTTAGGCTTTTGATGCCTCATTCATAATATCACAAGGGGTTTTCTTTGCTTTCCCCTTTCCAAATATCTTGTCTCATGGTGTTGGAGCTTGAAGCTTTCTCTCTCCTATTTTATGGTAATATCTTTTCATGCATTTACTCACTTAGATTCTTTCCTGGTATTTCTTATTTACAGATTTCTTTTTCCATTTCTAACAAAGTTGTTCTTGATTTGTTGGTGTATTTTCTTTCTAGGGTCCTAGATCTCTTGTTTGCAAGGTGGAATTGTTGACATTTACTCTAGTTTGTTACTAGTGACAACACTTATTCAGATTATGTATGGCTATCAAGCTCATTGAATAGTCTATAATGTTTGCCATGTAATTCAGTAGCCACCAAGCACTATAGTTCCTACCAAGAATTTCAATGATTATCAAGCTTTGCAGTTTCTACTAAGCTATAAATTCATTCAAAGAAAAGTTAGTGTTAACCAAGTTGTATGGAGATTAGTGGTTACCGAGTGTACTCATGGTAAACAAGTAATTTAGTTCTATACCAAGTTAGACAGTATCTACCGAATCACCAGTGTAGACTGACTTCAATACTATATTGAAGTGATTAGTATGGACCAAGCTTTTACTTCTATTGAGTGCATGACAATGCCAAGTAATGTCAGTGGATGCCAAGTATCAGAACTTCATCAAGTCAGTCTTCAGAACTTGAGTATCTACATATGGTCTGACTTTATAATATTGGTGTTAACTTTTATGATGACCAACTTTGTAATTATGTAAATTGGATTGATATATCTGTAATGTATTGTATCATATCCAAGTGTGACAATTATGTGAAAAAGAAGCATGTTAATGTGAATCAACATAGTCAAAGCACATTGCAAAGCCATATCAGAAAAGGAGTAGCAAAAGACAAATCCATCGCATAAAGGTGATCAATACTTCAAGGAATCTCTATCAACAATTCATTTGTAAGTTAGAGATTGACTACTTAATCCTAATAGGTGAACTAGTCCAAATCCTTTAAAAAGGTAGACTTAATAGTCTTTTCTCAAATCTCTTTACTAAGTGCATACTTCATTGTGTGTGTTGTAAAACCTCTAACAAGGTGGACCTAGAAGCCCTAATTTCTCTTAATAGGGTAGATCATCAGAAGTGATCAATGTAAGCCTTAACTGGCCAACTTTATGCTACAATATTGAATTTTTGTGGGTATTATCCCCACCCCAGTTTTACTTTCTATTTGGAAGGTTTCTAGGTCACCAAATCATTGTGTTTAAGTGTTATGAATGATTTATGTTTCCCATGCATGCAAGTAGATTGGAGTTGATGAACTAAATGGTAATTGGATTATTACAATTAAGATCTAAATTTGATAAATTTTTTGAGGTTACTTATTCACCCCTCCCCTCTCAGTAACCTAGCTAGTCTTGAATATTTCCAACAATTGGTATCACAACTTTGTGGTTCTCAAGAGAAAGTTTAACATCTTGAGCAAAGATCACAAATATTCAAATATTTAGACTTGATAACGCAATTGATAATGAAAATTTGGATCTAGAAATGACCATTACACAACTCAAGAAAGCTAAGGAGCAACTTTCCCAATCCCTAAAAGGAATGAAGGAACTTGCAAATCAAATGAATGATCATCAGTACATTGAAGAAAGAATTGAAGACTTTTTCCCTTCAATATATTCAAATGAAGCAATTGATGCAATCAAATAACTCCTAGACAAGAATGGTTCCTTGCAAGAAGAAAGAAAGCTCAAAAGAAAACAAGAAATTCATGCAATAAGCCTCTATGAAATCTTGGAATGGAGGAACAAGATGAAAGAAGAAATGAATGGAAGAAACAATGAAATTCAAAACCAATCCCATTAGCATGCAAATCTTATGGATCAAATCTCCAATCAAAATGAGGAAATAATGAGGAAAAGATAGATTAATGAAAGATTAAGAAATGATCTAAATTTGGAAAGAAAAATCAATGAAAGAATAAGAAATGAGATGAGGTCTGAAAAGAGAATCAATGAAAGATTGAAAAATGGCCTAAACGTTGAAAAGAAAATCAATGAAGGAATGATGAAATCTCAAGCAAACATCAATCAATTAAATTAAATTAATGAGAAAAATTTCTATAGGCAAAATGGTAAAGAAATAGTTGGATACAAAGAAGAAGGTGAATCCTCTAAACTTGTTGCTCAAAGGAATCAAAGACCCACTTTGAGCCACTATAGTAAGATAGGTCATACAACAAACAAATGTAAGAGTAATGGTAAAGAAAAATTCAATGGTAAATGCTACAATTGCAGCCAAAATGGTCACAAGGCTAATCAATGAAAAGAAAAATCAAAATTTGAAGGCAAGTGTCACAAATGGAAGAAACAAGGTCACAAAACATTAGATTACAGAACTAAGTCATTCAACCCAACATAACAAAATGTGAAAGAAATATTTGGTTGGTACTACAACACTTGGTGTAGATGTCATTACTATGGAGAATTTAGACACATTGGCATGAATTGCATTAAACATCACATGAGAAGAAAAGATACCACCATAAGATGTTTCACTTGTACCAAACTTGGTCATCTAGCTAAAAATTACATGAATACAGGCATAATTGATGATGAAAAGGAGACAAAAGAAGATAAAATCAAAAAGAAGATGAGACAACAATGGATTCCTAAATCTACTAAGCATTCCAGTTCAAGCAATGATGGTCATGTCACTCAAGAAGTGGGTACCTCCACCATTTCCAACTAAGTTATTAAGGAAGAATTGGAACTATGTTGTCAAGATCACATCCAAATAGTTCCAATTGAATGGAAGCAAATATTAAAATTAGTATTCAAGATACAAAAGGATTATCAAGTGAGATCGGTATTAGTTATCACCAATTTGACTTCTCTACCGAGCAAGGTTGGCTCATGGACTCTATTGAGAAAAGTCAGGAATAACAAGAACATGTTTGATTACCAAGTTCTGAAGCCTTTACTGAGAAATCTAAATAGATAGTTGATGACATCCTATCAAGAATGATTTCATCACACCTACCTTCATACCAAGCATTAATGATATTTTTTTAACAAAAGGCAGGAAATCAAATTCATTTTCACCAAGAAATCTAAGTGTTATTGCGAAGAAGTGAATTATAGAGTGACCAAGAAACTTTGAGTGGAATTTGTAGCTAAGTTCTTCAAAGTTTTCACAGCTTACCAAGTACCCATGGCATCAAGAAATAGAAAAAAAGAAAGGAAAGGGTCAAAGATGTTGGTCTAAGGAGTAGAATGGAAAACACCTAATTTCAAACTTGTGCCAGTGATTACTGAAACCCCCGACCCAAATGGAGCACAATCACAAATTCCTCTTGAGGTACTTCTCATTAACGACATCCAAACTCATTTCAAGTGTGTTATTTAGGAAATTGGAACCCTAGAAATGGATGATTCCCTAAGAGAATTGTGTGTTAATGGAGTTCTCAGACCCAAACATAAACATTTGAAAGACAAAGGTTTAACCCACATTCCTCACATGCCCCGAGGTTTCCAAATCAAATGGATCAGATACATTCTAAGTTAGGTGCACAATGGTTAGCTATGGCTTGATCAACCAATTTTGATTACCAAGAAAGTGATTCATCATATCACCAGCCTTTCGATGCTCACTAAAGTGAAAACAACCAAAACCATAGGTCGAGCTGAGCTAGAAAAGCAAATCCTAGCCAAGTGGGATAGTAGAGGTATGAACATTAGTAGCATAACTAAAATTCAACATACATGTGATAGCTCACAAGATTTATAGTTCTAGCCATCTCAATAGTGTGTCATGTGAAGCTGTTGACTTGGCATACAAGGTTGTGAAGAACAACTTGTCATATGATCTTGTAGATTTGTTGTTGAGGCAATTCAACAAGAACATGGAAAGTATTAGGACTTCCAAAAACAACCCTTGCAAATTTGATTCTTTGTTGACTTGTTTATTTTTCTATGTTTAGAAATTCTTCCCTTCAAAAGGCATAGTAGTATGGAGAAAGGATTTGCTAGTATTATATTAGATTAATGAATATATTTACAAATTCGATTCTTTGTTGACTTGTTTATTTTTCTATGTTTAGAAATTCTTCCCTTCAAAAGGCACGGTAGTATGGAGAAAGGATGTGCTGGTATTATATTAGATTAATGAATATATTTCTGAAATGGTAGAGAATTTTTTTAGCATAATGGATAACTATTTTGATGTCTTCAACGAGAAAATGAATAATAGATTTAGGATACCTAGGAAATTGGTTGAAGACTACAAAGATGATGTTTGTTTCATGGTAGACAGTGATAGAATCTACATTCAGGTAGTAAAACTTAGATTTGTATGGGTAAAACCTCTTTCCTATGAGGTAAACATTAATAAAACCAAAGACATTATTGAAGCCCTAGTGAATGAACCTATTGATCTAAAGGCACCATACTTTGGAACATAAGATGAGGCTAAGGCAAGGATAGAGCTTGAAATAAAAATTCCACAAATAGTTAACAAAGGTAAGAAGAGGATAGCTAAAATCAAGCACCTCTAATGTTAACCAAGGGCAAAGGAGAAGATATAGATGAAGAGGTAGGGGATGAGTCTAAAAAGGAAGAACCCTTGATGAAGAAAGGTAAGGTGATCATCACCAAGCCATCCACTAGAGTTTTTACAAGGAGGTCTATGAAGAAAGGTAGTGAAATTGTCTTTAGCAAACCTCCTCCCACCTTCCAAGAATAATTGAAACAATTGGAAGAAGGTGTAGGTATGACAAACTTCAAACCTTTGAAGTATGAAACAAGATTAGAGGTAGAAAAGAAATAGGTTCAAGAACTAGTGTTAACCAAAATGGGAAAAATGGAAGTATTCATCATATTAGATAGCCTCCCAAATCTCTAATGAATTATTAGAGAAAATAAAGCCAAGATGGGACCTTTCAATGCAAACATCAAAAGATATCTATGCACAAACCTAGAGGCAATTGCTACTTAGCATGACAGATACTGAGGTAAAAGTGTCCTTAAAGAAAAATGAGGATAAGATGACTCTTAGATTTAATACTTGTTCAATTTTGATCAAGGATATAGAGCATGTGGTTAAGAATGCCAAAAGTATGTGGAAGAATGTTTATCATTTGCATAAATAAAGTGAGTTCCCAGTAGATGTTAAGGATGATGATACTGATGATGAGGAAGAAGAAACTTACAATGAGCCCACACTTTGAAAATGAGGAAGTTGAAGAAGATAAAGAGGAAGAAGCTACTAATGAAGATAAAGAAGATGATGAGGAGACTGGCCCTATGAAGATAGAAGCCACAATCATTACCTCACTTCCTCACTCTCCAAGAAAACTAGCAGCCATATCAAGCTCGAAGACAGCTTTCAAAAGTTTGAATGTGACAATTATAGGTACTTCAAACATCCAATCACTCTTTTCCCCCACACAACTCAGCATGTCATTGATAGAAGTGTCTACCACTTCATCAACCAAGCTGTAGCCTCCCTCTTCTTTAGCTACCGAGTCATCAAGCATGAGTATAGTGGCTTCTACAATTTTGAGCTCTTTTGCAGTAAGTACTACAATTTTGGCTACTACAATTTTGGATACTTCTATAAGTACTTAAATTTTGGATTCAGTAAGCATACTGGTTAGTATTCCATCTATTGGCACTGTAAAAATTTTCATTGCTAGTCCCACTATCTCTACTATTGTTTCCATACCGGATTCAAAGGCATTAAGTAAAAGGGTAGCTGAACCTAAGGCTCAATTGAGTACAAGATTTTTGAAAAGAGGAAAGGAGATAGAAGAGGATATAGACTTAGATGAGGAAATAGAATTTCCCAAATGGGACTTTGATAATCTCAGTATGGATCAAATGCATATAGCTGGTCAACTCCTCCAAAAGATGGCAAAGTAGAAGAAATTGAGAGAAGAAAGAGATAGGGAACATAAAGTCATAGATGATGCCAAGAATATTTTGACTGAGTTGATAGGTGTTGAAGTTGATACTTCTCAACACATTTTGTTGCAATTAGAAGAGGCAATCCAAAAGTTTAATGAGGACACTAGCGGTCAAGATAAATTGATTGAGAAAGAAGATAAGAAATTTGATAATAAAGTACTTGAGCACATTTCTCAACAAATAGCTATCCAACAAGTGAAACTTTCCTCAATTTTGACCAATCTTGAAACCTCTTGCACAAATGTAACATCACTTTCTAGAAAGTTGTGTGATGTTACTGAGTTCACAAAGGAGATAAAGAGAAACCTGACAAAGATTGATGAAGATCTAAAGGCTAGTGCACAACAGTTGTAGCTTGCCTCTAGTTCAAGCTCTGTACATCATATGAAAATCAGATTCTTGTTAGATATGTAGGTATAGTTGTTTAGAGAAGAATCAAGGATTTGGTCTACATTGATAGATATTTAGAATATGGTCCTTACCATTGTGGATACAATGTAGAAGCAAATTGTTTATTCAAAAACATTGATCCATGACAACAACCTCTACATTGTAGATCACATGATACAACTATCTTTAGAAGTGCAAATTGCTCTCCATACATGCAAGATTTTGCAAGAGAATGGTATGTGCAGGATCATGGTGTGCCAAAAAGTGGCAATTTAAAAAATTTGTAGTTCTAAAATATCTCAAACCATTTTAAAATTTATTCCAACTTTTTTCCCACCCACCCAGATACTAAATGAAAACAATTAATATCTTTATAAGGTCTACTATATCTTTTGATACCAAACGTATATGGTCAACTTTAAAAACATCTTAAAAATCTGCTTTTGGCCTATTTTTATGTGATTTTTACTTCAAACATGTAGCTGACAAATTATTTTTCATGAAAATTTGATAAAATGAAAGGGGTTCTGAAAAATGTTCTTATCTTTCCATAAATGTAAGGTTTGTCAAATTATGAGTTTAGTAAGTAATTATTACTTATTTTCTAATGCAGTTATGTATAAAGTGTTGACTGACACACTACTTGAAAAATAACTATAACTTTTAAATGGTACAACATTTTGTAAATCCAAAAGATGCATCACATTCTATGTTTCTTCTACTATAAGGAAAGAAAATGAAAATTTGATTTTTGTAGAGTTTTGAATTAGTTAAGCTAGTCAAACATGAGAGTTTTTAACTCCAAAAATACTAAAGTCAAAAACTAATTAATTAATATTTATTTAGAATAAAAATACCAAAAAATATGTGTAACATCTAGGCATGAGTCTACTACTTATATCAAGAATATTATTTAAAAACATTATCATTTGATTTTGATTAAGGTGGTTACACATACGTCTACTTCTTATTTTTGTTCTAAATTTTTTGTATTATTGCATTAAAATTCAAAATTTTGACAAATAAATTTTTATTTTATTGAGATAAGTCCTAGTATTTTAGAAACTAGATTCAAATTTTTAGAGATTATTTTCTCTCAACTTTTTGATATAAAGTTAATAACAAGTAGAAAATTGCACGACAAGTTGACATAACCCTGATTTTTTGAGTTTTTATTGCCACTTAAGAGCATATTTTGGTTGACCATGATCCTACACATACCCAGAATTGGGATAAAACTCTAGCACTTGTACTTAAGGTACATTCTAAGTTTCTATCTCCTATCTCCATGTAAATAGGTTTTGAATAAATCTTTGGCATTATTGTCAAAAAGGGGGAGAGACACTTAGTGTGCTATATATGGAAAGAGACAGTTATTATGTTATGTATAGTGAGATACTATGTATATTGTATGGGAGAGAATCATGCAAAGGGAGAAAGTGTATATAGTAGAGAATTTTCAAATACAGTATATTATATATACTTACAAAGACAAATTTTGAAAAATCTCAAAAACAGTATACTATACCGAGCTAGTATCACATTGTGATGTATATAAGTTTTGACTGATAAGTTTTTTTGTCAGTAATGATAAAGGGGGTGATTGTTGAAATTTAGTCAAGTTTGTTATTAGTGAAAACACTTATTTAGATTTTGTATGGCTACCAAACTCATTGAATAGTCTAAAATATTTTCCATCTAATTCAATAGCCACCAAGCACTACAGTTCCTACTGAGCATTTCAGTGGTTACCAAGCTTTTAAGTTTCTACCAAGATAGTAGTTCATGTAAAGTGAGGTTAGTGTTAACTAAATTGTATAGAGATTAGTGTTTACCAAGTGTAGTCATGGTAAACAAGTAATTTATTTTATACCGAGTTACACAGTATCTACCGAGACACCAATGTAGAATGAGTTCAAGAATAAATTGAAGTGATTAGTATGGACCAAGCTTCTACTTCTATTGAGTGCATGATGATGCTGAGTAATGATAGTGGACATCGAGTATCAGAACTTCACCAAGTTAGTCCTTAGAACTCAAGTATCTACATATGGGCTAACTTTGTAATATTGTTGTTAACTTGTATGATGGTGGACTTTGTAATTATGTAAATTGGATTGATATATATTTAATGTATTGTATCATATCCAAGTGTTACAATTATGTGAAAAAGAAGCATGCTAATGTGAATCAGCCGCAGAAAAAGTATATTGTAAGGCCATATCAGAAAAGGAGTAGCAAAAGACAAATCCATCACATAAAGGTGATCGGTACTTCAAGGAATCTCTATCAGCAATTTAGTTATAAGTTAGAGATCCACTACTTCATCCTATGAGGTGAACTAGTCCAAATCTATTAACAATGTAGACTTAATAGTCTTTTATCAAATCTCTTTATCGAGTGCATGCTTCATTGTGTGTTTATAAAACCTCTAACAAGGTGGACCTAGTAGTCCTGATTACTCCTAATAGGGAAGATCACCCAAAGTGATCAACGTAAGCCTTAACTAGCAAACTTTATGCTACAGTATTAAAGTTTTGTGGGTATCATCCCCACCCAAGTTTTAGTTTCTATTTGGAAGATTTTTGGGTCACCAAATCATTTTGTTCAAGTGTTAGAAATGTTTTATGTTTCTCATGCATGCAAGTAGATCATATTTGATCAACTAAATGGTAATTGGATTATTACAATTAAGATCTAAATTTGATAAAGTTTTTGAGGTTACTGATTCACCCCTCCCCTCTTAGTAACCTAGCTAGTCTTGAATTTTTCCAATAGGAAGATCATGTTTCTAATTTGCAATTGTAGAGAGCTTGCAAATGGACTGGTGGATGCAAAGATCGAAGACTAATCTTGTTGAGGCATGATCATAGAGAGCTTGTGAATTGAAAATCCATGGTCCTGGTCTTGTCTTTTGGTTTCTAATTGTTCATGTGAGGTGGCAAGTTGCGATCTAACTTGCAAAAAATTTAGTTTTGTCACAAGGAGTGTAGGAAGGATTTTTTGCAGAGGGTTGGACCTTGAGATGATTGTGAATCTTCGTGATGTGGTGGAAAGGAGGTTCTCTAAGATATCTACTTAGTTTGAAGCTTGTTTGGTTGATTAAGCTAAGGAGGTAATTTCTCAGTTTGAAACTAGTTTGGCTGATCTAGATAAGGATAGGATGAGGAAAGCATTTTGTAGATGTTTGTGGAGTTGGAGTCTATCAATCCAGAAGAGAGTTGTTTGGCCAGTTAAGAGACTTGTTTGTGAGAGAAGATGTCATAGCAAGGTTGAGGTGGAGGAGTTTGGTTTTGTTGATTAGTTTGTGGAGTTTGATATAGAACCTATAGAGAAGTTGGAGGTTGTTGCTGAATATATTGCTAACCTTGTTGATGTTGGGATGGAGGTTGGTTTTCATGATCAGTTGGTTGGGTCTGACATGGAAATTCCAGAGAACTTGGTCATGGATGATTCAATTTCTATTCATGGTGAGTTGTATATTGTAGAGCATCTTATTGTGAGTAATGAGATTACTAGTGTTGTAAGTTTGGTATGTGTTGATGGAGATCTACATATTGCTACTGATGTGAAGTTTTTGCTGCTGGTGTGGATTCACTATTTGCTGATGTGGATGAGGGTTTGCTACTGAAGCATTATGTTTAGTTTGTTCTTAGGTGTGAGCATGTTGATTGGGTTGTTGATATGTATTTGATTTTGATGTTTCTGTGGATGAAGCATAGAAGTTTTATTTTCATATTTTCTCTATTGACTTTGATCAAGTGAAAGCCTTTGGTAATGATGAAATTGGTTGCAAATCTTTCTTTGGGCATCAAAGTATGGGACATACTTTTCTATTTACCTGGGAAATTTGATGCAAGAGCATAAAGCTTGGATTTTGGTGGAGTTATTATTTTCATAGTTAGGGATGTTTTGGAGACACATTAGGGAACCTTTCCTCATGATTTCATAGAGATTGGATGGATCGAGTTGAAGTTTGAGATATTTTTTACCTTGTTGTCGAAACTATGTTTTCTAGTTTTGAGGTGTTTGTTGCAGGATATCCAACTAATTTTGTGTAATGAATGAGAGGATACACAATTTAAATATTGAAGAGATCCTAGATTACTATCTATGGGTAAAGGTAAAAGTCCTAATTCTTTATAAGTTGGGAGATATGGCGATTCTCCTAGAGTATCATTTTCTAGCAGTTTGCGCGACATATTTTTGTGCATGACTTTTAGGATGGATGCACATACATCTTTGTTGAATCAACCTTTTTGAATTTAAGAGTTTGTACAAGAGCTAAAGTACTACCTATGGTTCAAATAACAAGTTCTAATTCAATTAGAGCTAGGAGATATTGCAATTTTTCTCAGGTATCAATTTTTTGGGCATTTAAATTATGAATGGTTATTTAGTTTGTGTTGCGGATGACTTGTGGCTTAGTTGGGTATAAGTATGGGTTCTTGTGGATTATTTTTGTCATTCATTCATGAGGGATTGATTCATTCATTTAGATGAGGAGTGAATGTGGGAGCAACTAAATAAAAAGTTTTCCCAAGTCTATGGATAGAGAGTCGAATGTGAGGTAGTTTACAATAGGATTTTGATGAAGTTGTGAGTGTGTGGATAGAACATCAAATGTGAGGTAGTTTAGGCTTGGATCTTGGATAAGTTGGAGTAGAGCTAGGGCTATGGCTAGAAAACAAGGAGATTTCTTGGTGGGCTTGCGAGCACAAGTTGAGATTTCCTTGGTGGTTTCTACCAGATTACTATTTTGTTATAGATCTAGACTAGCTAGAATTAGTGTTGTAGATCTTGAGGGATCTTAAAGAACTATTACTTGCTTTGTATTTGGTCATAACCGAGAAGGCCTTATAGCATGACACATTGCATGTAACAGTTATTTTATGAATAAATTATTGTGATTTGGTATTGCATCTTGCATTATTGCTTCTTGATTATTGTGTTTCCACTGTGTGGTTGGTTGTTGGGGGCTCGGACATCTCCTCTGGGGATTCTTCCTACCCTACACTATGTCAAGACTAGATAGATTATTACTCTTTTTATTATTATTTGTTAGCTTAATTATTATTATGTGTTAATCTTGAGTAGATTTGAACCCAAGTCCTCCCCAATGACAAGCTCACAATTACACCATGCCTTGTAGGCTCTTGGCTATATTGTGCTAGATTCTTAACTAATTGATCTTTTCACATTTTTTTTCAATGTATAACCTAATGCTTTATGTCATTAGTTTGGTACGAAAATGATAGATCTTAATATAAATAAATCAATGTCTAATATTAAATCATCTATCTATTTAAAACTCTATATATGACCATAAAAGGATTTTCCTTACCTGAAAACCACTATTTATCAAAAAAATAGAAGTTTGAATGTAAACTATATTGATTTAAAAATAAACATGGTTCATAATCATATTTATAATTTTATAGAGTTTAAAAGAAATTATATTAATAAAGAGAAAATTGATTCATAATAATTTTATGATTTTAAATAGAGATTTCTAACTAATAAATCAAATTGAATATCATTCAAATAAATATTATTTAATTACAAATGTGTAGATATAAAGAGAATAAATAACAAGGTTGATCTATATTACATTTAATATCATGGTTACATATTTCATTGCATGGTATCTTCCCACCATCTCTTGATAGTATTTGTAGCTAATTTCAAGTCTTATAAAGTCCTTCACACATTATTCAAAGTACAATCAATGAAGATAGGATTAATTCATGTATGATAGTTTTTCCTTCCACCCAGGCAATTATTTTAGGTGGGTTTCAAACATGGAAATAGTGAGAGATGATGAGAAAATGAGTGGAGCAGAAAAAATCAAATGAATGATTAGAAATGACAATTTGTATTATCTTTTCAATATGGAAAGGAAGTCATGTTTTTCCTTAGAATAGATAGAGATGATAATTGTCAAACTATCATGTTAAGGAAGGTGGAAATATATGAATCTATCATTTCCAGCATGAAAATATGGATAGATATTTGAGAAGGGTAAGAGAGACTTAAGGTTGGGTTGATTAGGAGTGAATGAAATACAACACGTCAAACTGCATGTGGAAATTTAGCATTAGAAATAATTGTGACCTTGTGAAAAGTTTTCCATATAGTATTCATTGCAACTACACCTATAATGATGTTGTTTTATATTGTATCATTAATGTTTTAAATGCTTTGTAATTCTTAGATTCTTATTCCAATAAAAAAACAAAAAAAAACAAAAACAAAAATGAATGAAGAGAAGTCTTTAATGAATAGTAACACGTAGTTAAAATGACTTAATTTAATCACAACAGTAAGAGTTTGTCTTATACAAAAGTTAACTTAAAATCTGATTTCAGTGTGCAATGGCTTGGATGGTCAATTTAATAGAGTATATTATTTAGTTGGTGTAGATGGTCAATTTAATAGAAATACATTGTTTGGTAGTCTAATTTTGTGAAGATCTGTTCAAGAGTTATTTTTTATCTTTATCTTTATGGGGCTTCAATATATTAAGAACCACAAAAAAATGTATTGTAAAGGAAAAATTATCATAGGTGTTACAGCAACATCTAATGTAAATATAGTATCAATTTATTGAACATTGAAGAATAGATATACACATAAATTTTGAATATGTAAATCTGAGGCCATACAAGTAAGAACCTAAAAAATAATCACTATTAATTCTTTCAAACTTGAGCAAGATAACCTAGATGTATAAATGAAATATTAGTTCTATAATTTCTTTTGAACAATGCATGTGAAATAGAATTTGATGTAAAATGAGGAAGAATGCATTCAATAAAAACAAAATTACAAGTGGGGCATAACAAGATGTGGTTTGGTGGGCTTCAAGCATTTGAAATTTAAGAATAAGAATGGATTAAAACACATTCAAATGTGTAATTGTGTGTTAATGAACAAAACACAAGTAAAGATGTGGATCTTTAAACTAAAAATACATAAAGAAGAAAAATAATCTCCATCAAGGTTGCGAACCCTTCTGGTAACAATCTTATTAATGTTGATAGACATTCTACAATGGCAAAATGAGTAGAGTGGGATGGTGTGAGTGTATTAATCTTAACGTTTATTCTTCTAGGTTAAATTTGACAACTATCTACATGTCAAAAGTTTAAATCTTATTATAAACAAAATATAGTTTTAATAATAATTTAATAAATACCACATAAAATATTTGTTCAAATTATAATATTTGAAGGTATAAAACATCCATTTTTTTAGAAATAAAAATAAAAAGCCTAAATTAGCAAAAAAAAAAACTAAATAAATGGAGATAAAGAAAATATAAATAATTTTAGATGTACTAAATTAAATTATAATTATTATGGAGTGGATATCTATCAACATTTCTTTAGATAGATTTAAGGTTAAATTTGACAACTATCTACACATCAAAATTTTTAATTTAATTAGAAAAATATATATATTTAAAAAAATAATTCAATCAACACCACATTAAATATTTGTTAAAATTATAGTGTTTGGATCTTAGGAAATATAAATTGTCAATTTTTTTAGAAATTAAAATAAAAAGATTAGGTTAGTGCAACAAAGTAAATGAAGATAAAAGGAAATATAAATATTCTTGGGTGTATGTAAACTAAATTTTAATCATTTTTTAGTGGATATCTATCGGCATTTCTTTAGATAGATTTATTTAAGATATCTATACTAGTTTTACAACCATCAAGAAGTAGATGACCAATACCCTTGTCACAATAATCTAACACATCATATTGGTGTCCCACTTACCTAATAAGATAGCCTCATCTTTACCAAATTACTTTCAAGTATCAATCAAGATATCTTGTTTTAACATGCATTACCAAAAACTTTGGCAAGACTAAAACATAAAAGTCTTATACTATTAAATTTCTAATTGTTTTATTTGATACAACTATGAAGATAGCTTTCTAATTGTTTTATTTGATTTAACTATGAAGATAGCTTTTCATTCAATTTAATAGCATATGAAGTTCAATTAACCAGTTCACATTTCCTTGCATAGTGTCCTTGTTAAGTTTAATATTGTCTCATCTTAGTCTGAAGAATAAGGTTCCCCTAAAACCACTCAATACTAAAAAAACCATGAATACATTAATTAATAGTGCTGATTTATTTGTAGTGATGGTAAGAATATCCTTAGACTTATAATCCTAAGCATAACTCTGCAATATCAAGAAAACTCCATCAATATGCCAATTTTTAACATATAATTTTCCATACATCATTGTTTCTTTCTACAATATATAACTCAATTCCCTTTTCTCCAATGTCATTCCTACAAAAGCATTCATTGAAACACTAACCCCCCTAAATCTTCTCAGAAATATGATAAAATAACAACATGCCTTGTGAAATAGGTCAAACTAGTGAACAACATTGATGAGTAAGGATCCATTGTAGTTTAGTTCCCTTTGTTTATGTCCTTCATGACAACTGAAATATGATCCTTTCAGGAAGCTTGCCAGCTAAGGAAAGAGGTTTGGTTAACCAAAATGCCAATTTTGGTGAGAACAACATTCCAAATCTTAGTGGCCGACCCATGAAAAGAAAATGCAAAGTCCAAAAAGTAGAAAACTTGGCCATGGTGAATTTATTTCTAGGTATACTAGAGAATCTATTATTGGGTGGGGAGGAATGATTGGTGATACAAGGGACTTTTATGTCATTTGATAGAAGAACTAGAGGCCAAAAAAGTCTTAACAAATTGGATGACATTTTGAATTTTATTTTACTCCTCCAATAGGGTAAGGAAATAATCATCGACAATGTTACCCTGCTTTTAACACCCACATTCTAAACTCCCAAGTTATCTCTGCAAAGTCAATTTTGATTGGTCTTTAAGTGTTGATGATGGTTTATTAACTATGATCTATGAAGAAAATAGTATCTTAAAGAGATTTCAAAGTTGAATCATCAAATTCAGACCAAAGTTCAGCTTCAAATTCAGAGTTAAGTTCAGAGAAATAATTATAGGTGTAGCATACTTGTATTAAGTTGAACTTGAACTTGAAGCAAAGGTTGCAACTTCAACTTCAAGTTCAAGTTCAAGTTTAGGTGTGTAGAATCCATGTTCCCATTTGAAGTTCAAGCATTGAGTTTGAGGTCTTTAGCATGTAGATCTATCAATCCAATTGCAGGTTAATGTTCAGGCTTTGAAAAACAAGTAACCAATGCAGGATTCATAACCTCAACCTCCAAGTCCAAAGTCATACACTCACGTCAAATGGTGTCAATGGTTAAGTGGTCCAAGCTCAGTTACATAGATGAACAAGCTAGTGGCATGATTTGCAAGCATCACCCAAAACACTCTCTTTACATTAAGAGCCCAAGTAAGTGGGAAACCATAATAGTCATAAAGCTTGACTAAGCCCTTTACTTTCTTCCACATTACTCATCTGTACTAAACCTCTGATAATAATCGATAGCCACATATATATCGGCCAAAGGCATTGAGTGAGTAACATTGAAAATGGAGATATCAAGATTAGTGACTTCACAGAGTTTCATCCTCGAATGTAAAGGTGACCGGATCTAAAACTGAAATTATGCCAAATAAGAGTCACCAAACAAGTGACATGTTTTAGATGTGCTGTCAACAAAGAAAAACAAAAAAAAAAACAAGTGAGATGAGAAGACACAGGCTGGGCAAGGAAGATCACCGTGAGAATGACATGGAACACAAGTACTCTATTTCTATGTAAAGCTGCTCCAAACATAACAAGAAGAAAAGTGCTTGAATAAGTCATCAATCGGGCCATGTGTTAACATAAGTCTAAGACAGTCGATTGATTTGGTGACCACCAAATATGTGCAAATCATAAGCACCTTGAAAGAGTCGCACGTAATGATAAGTGATACAAACTACAAGCGATGTGTCGGGTTGCATGGAGTGCAATAATATTACAATTAAAAACATCTTGCATGCATAGTGTTGAGCTTGACCTTTATCGGCATCTCCCAATGTCACCTCCAATATTCTTGGCTACCATCATGTGGTGTCTAGATTGGAGAAAACTATCATCCATACCATTCAAGCCACCTCAAAACAGAGACTATGACCACCACGCCAAGATGAAGGCTCTTCTATTATCAGTTTTTGTAGAATTTTGTTATAGGTATACCATGAATCGAATCTCTCAGTGCTGCATGGAATGAAATGGGAAAGCATATCAGTTATTGTCACATTCCCAATTTCCAATGACACTCGCAGATAGGAAAATAGAAAAGATCAAGTTGAAGTTGACAGAGAATATTGTTTGGAGGTTTTTGTTTTGTAGATTGTGGAGCGGATCTTTAAGAACATATCTCCACATCCATACAAAGTGTACTCATATCACCTAAGGTCGACTATAGCTTGTTTGGCAAAAAGATCTTGAAAGACAACTACAGATCCGATATGAAAATTTGCTTGTGGAACATGATAACATGCAAAAATGTATACAAGAACACAAGGAAAGAATAGCTGAACAAAATGATACTAGCAAAGGGGATGGAAAAAAACTTGAGCTGGCGCAGTCATCTTCTTACCAGGTTGATGTAGGTGGATTAGATACTGAGAAGGTTGTGGATGGCAGCAACCCCAAGTTAGCACAGTTGGCTTCATGCTAGGTCAATGTTGGGGAAATAGAAACTAAGGTGGTTGTCACATATGTATACACTAATCTAATGTGCTAGAAATACTAATCTAATGAAAGCATTTGCACATTAAACTAACATAACATATAAGAGAGATAAAGAGAAGACAAACTCAAATGAGAATGTGAGCCATGGATAGGCTCTCTCAATGCGATTTGTTCTCTTGTTTTTAAGATGTGTCTATGTGTAGATTGGGGATGTATGCTCAAATGCTCAAAGTTGCTTCAATGGTGGAGATGGATAATAGCAAATTGGTAGCTTTGTGAGCTCTCAATTTGGCATTATAAGGGTATGGGTATGGCTTTTGGCTCTCAAAAGGGCATGGTAACTTTAGTTCAAAGATTGTTGATTTGAAATGGCTTGGGATGGGATTCAATTTATAGGCTAAGGGCTTGAGGGATGGAGGGCTTAGATGAAAGGATGGGGAGATGGTGAAGGAGGGCTAAGATGCACTCAAAGGGGAGCACATGGATTGTATTTGTTTAGCACCAATGGAAAGGTGACACTTGTCACAAGGAGGATGAGTGTGAGAGGGTAGGGTAAAGGGTTGGTTAAGGGCATGATGAGTGGGGTTGAGTATGTAAGAGAGATGTAAGAGGAATGAGTGTGGAAGAGGGAAGAGTGTGGAAGATGGATGTAAGAGTCATGAGTGGGCTTGTAAGAGTCTTTTATGGTTTGTAAGAGCACTCATGACTTGGTGGTTGGGATTTTTGAGGGGAGACTTTGGTTTGGATTAGGAAAGTCTTAAACTTTTTTAAGGAATGTGACAACATTAGGGGGTGGATTAGGCTTGGGTTTAGGATTAGATTAGGAATGTTAGAGATGTGCAAGTGGATGGCATTAATTAGGTTGGGTGAGTTAGTGGCTAAGCTTGGTTAGTATGGGTGGATGGGGTGGATTAGGCTAAATGGGGGATTAGAGATAGGTTAGGGGTTTTTAGATTTGAGGATTTTATTTATCAAATAGATTTATTTAATAAATGAGGATTTTTGGAATTAGATAGAAGAATAGGATTTAATTGATAAATGATAGGTTATTTGATTTATCAATTAGGACTATAGATGATTAATTAAATTAATCAACTAGGGGATGACAAAGGATTAATTAAATAGAAATTTAATTAATGATGCCTTTTTAGATAACTAAATAGGATTACTAAAATAGTGTAATCAAATTTAGGTGTCTGCAACATATACCTTGGAAGTTTCATGTGAAGGCAATCATATTGCAATGCAAGACAAGAGGGCTCTTAATGATCATCATTCTTTTTCACCAGTCCAGGATGGTGTTGGGGAGGCTAGCACTTCTGGTCGAAACAAAGATAAGGTAGAAGATTCTGAAAAGGCTACAGCTATGAGGACTAAGCATGCACTTAAGTTGGATGGACCTAATGCTATTTTAGAGGATGAAAAAGCTGATCAAATTTGACATGACGAGGCCAAGCAGGTGGTTGTTTTAGATGAGAAGACTCTTGTTTTCCTCGGTGAACTTGAACAAATTGTTCAACATCAGAGTGACATAATGGACAGATTTCATAGCCAAATTTCTATTACAGATGATATGGGTGCTCAACATGAAAAGAAACATAATAGCGATATGGTGGCTCAGGCAATGGGTTCAAATATTGTTTTCTTATATGATAATGTTGAACAATCAGACCAATAGAATAAAAACATGATAAATCAATCAAATGGTGAGAATGGTGCTTCAATCGTTGAGAATGTCGAACAAGAAAACCAACATGAAACAAGGCATATTAGCAGTAGATAAGAGTTCCCTCATGATAGCTCATTATAGGAACGACATGTGTCATGAAAGAAATAATAAATCCTACACCTTTGGTTTCATAAATAACATAATATTGATAAACATGATAGATATTATGGGCCTAATCCGAGAAAGTGAAAAATTATGAATTGTTAATAATGCCAAGTGTACATCTCTATCCACACATTTGAGAAGGTGGAGGAAATTGGTTATTCCCAAGAATCAGTTACAAGGAAATTCAAGGGAGAAAAAGAAAGGAAATTACTTGGAAGGCAGGGGGTATAAAGGGAAAGGAGAAGGTTAAACAAAGGGTTCTTCTTTTCTGGGCTAGAAGTTCTACAGCTGTTGTAATAGGTGAGAAGACAACTCTGGTTGGAGAAAAAGGGAGGGTTGTTCTTTTTCTATTTTGGGAGCAAGTTCTACAGCTGCTTTAGGGGAAGAGAGATTGGTTTTGCAATCTGTTTATAATGGAAGGATGTGATAATACTATTGTCATTCCATTATGTTTCTGAAATAAAGAGGATATGCATGTGTTTGATTCTATAGTCTATACACTCATATTTCTGGTTTAAAGGATCTTATGGTCTTTTATTTCCCTATTTTAGACACAGTGATATCCATTACATCAGATTTGTGATGTATGTAATCTTATGATTGATGCATTCACATTTTTCGCATGCTAATACCTGCAACCCCTCTTAACTCTTCTGTAATGCAATGTGGGAAGTTGAATAAGCAATCATAGGGTTATTTATTTGTCTTCCTTTCTTTATTAATAAATTTGATAATCACATTCACCTGATGTTGATGGGCGGATGTTAGAAACCCTTTTGTGTCTTCAGGTTAAAGGAACAACCAAGTATCATATTCATTGAATATCATTTTTGAGGGAGTTGTACCTCTCAATTTAGAGGAGGATTATCAATAAAATGATAATCCATCCATCTGTTAGTATATTTTGTCTTTCTTTTTGGGTGTATTGAGTCATGTTCTATAATTCTTGTTGAAAGGAAAAACTGTTTACTAATAGACAAAATGGCCATTAACCAGCTAAGTGTTTGTGTTAGGAAGTGAAGTTTCTTGAACCCAACTTATAGAAAATGTATAGGCCAATAAATTTCCAAACTAAATTCTACAATAAGCACATATAATAAAGGTATAAGGAAGCCTTGGCGAATTGACCTATGCAAACCAAAAGTATGTTAGAGTAATTAGATATTTTCTAATTAACTCTAATTCGCTTAAGCTAAACTTTAGGTATCTAATAATTAATATCTTTTATTAATTATTATGTACAACCTAGATTAAATACTCTTCCTATATTTAATAATTATCTTGTAATTATTAAATACCCTAAAGTGTTCTACGTTACCCTTTTATATTTCGATCTTATTTATAAGGATGATCTCTCTTCATATTTTTATCATATATCTTTACTTTATCTGAGAATACAATTTTCATATTTTCAGACCAAACTGTTGCCTCCTCTTGCCTTTTACTTCTTTTTGACAAGTTTTCTACATGCACTTATTCGAGGGCTTCATGGATTTGAGTTGCATATTTGCTCAAATCCTACATGGTATTAGAGGCAGATCTATTGTAGCTTGTCTAGAATTTGGAGAGAAAGGGAGAACAAGGGTTTGACTGATTAGATCGAGATATTTTTAGGTATTTCTTGAGAAAATAGGGGGGTCACTAATTTTTAGAGTATTTTGAGGCAAAATGGACTTCATGGATGGATCCATAAGGTGCTAAAACACCTATGTCTATATAAAGTTTGTCCATTTTGAATAAAATTGATTTGGGAGGCAAGAAACACTTTTCCTAGAAGGTTGTACGATCTCCTACATGTGTTACGACGTGATTTTTTCAAAAAAAAAATTAAAAAGTTGGAAAAACGGCTGTAGCACCATTTTTTGGCACCGCAGCCAGCTTTCGGCATAGGCAACTTCTTTTTCTAGGGACAAAAGCTTTTTCTGACATGGACTCTATTTCCCAGGTGCAAAAGCTTTTTTTGGCCAAACTCTATTTTCTAGGCATGAAGTATTTTCCAGCATCATCATTCATTTTTCCTACCTCTGCCTGTCAATTTTTCTTGCTACTCTGGTGTCACCACCCACAAGCCACCACTCACCTCTTTGGCTGCCACCTCTAGCAGCACCACCACCTGTCACTCTTTGGCCACTTCTCCTCTACTCTATGGCCTCCCCACAAACATGGCACATCTAGCATTTGGGCCCATACTACTATGTGGATTCCATCTGGTAGTCCTTTTTTGCTACAATGGTTGGTTGGCCATCAAATTTAATGCAATGAAATGATGCCATTAGCATGATGTCAGCACTACATCAACCCTCTTGCAAGCCTTTCAGGTCCTTTTTTGACCTACTATTGGTTTTTATGCTGTAACTTGAGCATACAAAGGTCTTTTTTCAATCTAAAAAAAGCATCGAGAAGTTGGTTCTAAGATGGAGACAATGATGTGGGATTTTTCTAGCTTTGATGTAGGTTGGTTGCCTATTTTGGCAGTCAAAGTTGGATGTTCTATTTTTCACTTTGGTAGGCATATCTTGAGCATCCTATCTCCATTTTTCAAGAATGTTATATTTTTGGAAAGTTGGTCTAGTCCTCTTTTCATAAATATTGTAATTTCCTACATATCTTTCTCTATGATCTTTCTATCATGTTTTTCTTCTTTTTTGCACTATGGTGGATATCTTGGGTGTTTTAGGTCTGGGAATCATTTTCATGGCATGTGATCTTTTCTTTTGGGTTGTAAAATCTATTATATCAACTCTTTTCTCTTTCTGATCAATGTTGATATCATTTGTAAGCATTTTTATGCAAACAAACTAAGATAAAGTGCCATATTGCATCTGTATTTTTATTTCAATTTTTTTTCCTTTGTTTTCCTTCTAATTCAAGTAGTGTCATCTAAGGAAACTCATATAGATTGTTGTATTCTTGATATTCATTATGTATTGTGCCTTATTGTACATGCACTACTTTGATAAAATGCCATGGGGGATTGATGTTTTGCCTTTGTTTGTTATCTTCCTTTTTCCAATGAGTGTCCCTTCCATGACATTAACCTCATGATGTGTCTGAGACTGATCACCTCAGTATACACATATGTACTCTTTTGTGCATCTTGATCATGGTTCCTTGAGATGTAGTTATTTTGGCCTACTTTTCTAGTTTCCTATCACCTCACCCTTGTTTTCATTAGGGGAGGTTCTTCTATTGTTTCTAATGCTTCCTTGGTTTGTTGGAGCAAGCTATGTATTCAATATTTGATCTTATTTACTAGGTGATTACAGTGGCTAGATACCTATGCATTTTAGTGAGATGGATCATTTACCATTTAGACACTCTTATTTTAGTTCCTACTTTGGTTGCAACCTTCCTTGGTTTGATTGATCAGCTCTGCAAGCTTTCGTGTTTCATTTCATCTATATTTTTGAGTTTAGTTTTTTGCCTTTATTATTTGATAGAGCTTTGTAGCTTCTAAATACTTTAGTGATGTTCTTCATGATCATCTCTTATTCCTATCTTTTGGGACACTCCTCTAGTTGGATGCTTCTACAGTCCTTCACTAGTTTTTCAGCATCTTTTCCATCTCCTTTTGGAGTAGAGTTTCTCCCATGTGGTTTTATCTATTTCTTCTCTTTTCAAAGATTTGGTTGCGCTTGGGTACCTCATCAAGCCTTTTTTGTGAAGACCCAAATCTACTTTCAATAGTATTTTTTAGGTTTTTAGCTACTCCCTAAGTTTATCTTAGGGGGGGGGTGTTAGAGTAATTAGATATTTTCTAATTAACTCTAGTTCACTTAAGCTAAACCTTAGGTATCTAACAATTAATATCTTTTATTAATTATTATGATACAACCTAGATTAAATACTCTTCCTATATTTAATAATTATCTTGTAATTATTAAATACCCTAAAGGGTTTTACGTTACCTTTTTAGGTTTCGATCTCCTTTATAAGGATGGTCTCTCATTGTATTTTTATCACATATCTTTTCTTTATCTAAGAATACAATTTTCATACTTTCAGGCCAAACCCTTCCCTCCTCTTGTCTTTTTCTTCTTTGTGACAGTTTTTCTACATGTAAGTATTTGAGGACTTCATGGATTTGATTTATGTATATGTTCAAATCCTACAAAGTAGTGGAGTGGTGGTTATTAATGGTCATACAAGCATTGACATTTACAAAAAAAATTAAATTGAGAATATAAAATGTGGGCCAAATTCATGATCTTTTAGCATAGCTAAAATAAAAGGACATTCAATATGATCATATATATTATATTCAATTAATAAAAGTGTTTAATATTTTCATTAGAATTGATAGAAACCTATGTCAAAATTGATAGAATTCAATCACTAACAAACTAGTGTACAAAATTTTTCATTAAATCACCACCCTAGAAAATGGGTTGCAAATGAAAGATATGATCTTGGCCAAGAATTGTAACTCATTGATAAAATTCACTTCTTATGAAATAAACTGTGTACTATACACTTCAAACATAGGTGAGTGTTTGAACATAGAAAAAATATTACCATTAAAACTTCATGAAGAAAAACACTATCACATATAACTTTGAGAAAAGCTCTACCATTTTTAGCTTGCAAGATTAAAAAATTGGAATGAATTCCTTAGGGAGATTGTAGGGAATTCTTTGGAGATGATTGATTTCTAATGTGTTACATTCATGACTTGGTTTTTCATTGATGTCAATATATCAAATTTCTAAATAGTTCTGGTAGAGTAGCAAGAATAGTATTGTTTAGCATAATTCGAGGTTACTGATTTTCTTCTAAAGGGTTAGCAATATGTTATTCAATATTTATGGATTCTATGTCTATCTTCAAGGAAATAAATATGAATTTTCTACTGAGTTATAGAAGATGTGCAAAGGACTTGTTGTAGGACAATTTACAAGAAACTATATGTTGTTGTTCATGTTGTATCCTCTTGTCAAGGTTGAAGCTTGTTTAGAAAGTTTAGATTTTGGTCAAAGACATGTTTGTGATTCTATGTTTGAGTTAGAAGAACTAGAGGATCATTCTCTAGAGGTCATTGAAGTGAAAAACATTTATTTTTCACTATTAGGTTGAATATGTTATGTAATTGATGTAATTTGTAATATAATGTGTGGAGCCTAATTGTAATATCTTATGATGGTTCTATATTATTCATTGTACATTGGGAAATATTCAAGTTTGACTCAATTAGTTATTAGGACTTGGTATAAAGGAAAGAAGTTTCCTTAGTTGTAAAGTTTGTGTGATTTGTGAGAGAATATGTGGTCATATGTTATGTAATTTTATGGGTGTTTTGCATGGAAAATTGTGAAGGTCAAAATAGTGAGTAATGTTGAGAATAATTTATGGCCTTCAAAGGAACTCTATTAGAAAGATTATTTTTTATTTTAGTCAAATCAATTTTATTAGATATGTTATCATGAATTGTTTAGTTATAATAATTCTAAAGCAATTTGGACATTGGGTTCAAATGTCTTCCTATTAAATCCTAATAGGCTTCAAATGTATTCTGGAGTGTGTGCACCAAGTTGGTGTACAAATTAGTGGACACTAATAAAAATGATAAATAAAATCTTCAATAACCTGATCTATTTATTTTGAATTTAAAATAGTGGCCAAGCTTGGTATCCTAGACGTATGGCCTTTTATATTTTAATTATAACCTAATCAGGTTAGGTAGCCTAATTGGGTTATTAAAAAACATATTATTTGATGAAACCTCATTGATTTTTATAGAACTATATGTTTTTATTCAAACTTGTTGCCAAAGGAATTTTTGTGCCGGTAAAAATTAACAATGATTAGAAAAGGAGAAAACACAAACCCAATTGGGCTTTGAAGCTTTTAGTGAGATTTTTGTCATTTTCAAGAATGGCTTTATAAACAAGATATTTGTTCAAGTATTTTTATTTTTTATGTTTATATTTGTTATAAAATTAAGGTTTGTAATGTTTTTTCTTTTTTTTAAATATTAGATGCATCAAAGAATCCAAGAAAAGGAGCTAGAGTTGAAAAATCACATCCTACATAAACAACGCAAGCAATCCTTGGAGCACAAAACTCTCCATTGATTGTGAGATAGCCATAAAACCCTCCACCTTCTATGAAAAGCCTACAAAAACCTCCACTCAATGTTCCCCCTTGACATCCATGACCACCTATAAATCCTCAACTAATCCCATTAGATCATGTAAATGTACTACCCAGGAGGACCTCATCAACCTCCTTACACAAAGTACCTCTTACATTTCCTAAATAATCAATAGGTTGAGCTCATTTACTCTTAATCACCACTCAAACCTGGTGGATATGCTAGAAAGAATGGCCAAAAGTGCAAGTGAGATGTCTAGGGTAGTTACAAAATGTAGTTCATTAAGGGATATGTGTCATGCATTTTATGTTGATGGGTTATCATATCAATAAGTGAAAGATGATGTCATAAAGAAAGGTGATATATGCACTCTTTTAACTGATCCTATTAGTAGAAACTCGCTATAAAAACTACTAAAATATTTCCTATTCATTTGTGCATTAACACTAGGATGAGATTAGGCTTTTGGAATGGGTAGTCTATGGTATTTGACCTATAACCATGTAATAATTTTTAGGTGCCTTTAGTTTTTGAGAAAGTTGTATTGCAAGTTCATCCTTAGCAAGAAACCAAATTACTTTGACATCTACCAATTCTAGGGTGAAGGGAAAGGCTTTGCACAGGATAGACCAAGGGCCTATGTAGGGTGGTACCAACACATGAGAGTAGGTGTACAACATGAAAAACTATTTCTCATGTCATAGTCCTAGCAGTCATAAAGGAGTCTATTGATTTATAAACCCTTCATGTAGTTTTATCATTGACCAATATCATCATTCACCATGGTACATAGTTATTTGGGATAGTGGATGGATCATCACCTACAATACCTCCACCATCATCAAATGTGTCATTGGGGTCATCCCAAGCTATGCCAACTCCATCATCATCACCTATGCCACAAATGCCACCCCCACTTCTACCACCTATATCATCATCAAATGCATTATTAGAGTTATTGGGGAACCATCAACATATGTGTTTTAGTTGTCAGCATATATGTGATGGGGCACATATTGAGGTAACTGAGTATGAATTGGCATCCCATCCATGTATACAAGGTAGAGAGAGAGAGATAGAGAGAGAGAGAGAGAGAGAGAGAGAGAGAGAGAGAGAGAGAGAGAGAGAGAGAGAGAGAGAGAGAGAGAGAGAGATTTGGGGTTTGAGAGGGGGAGAGAAAGGTGGAAAGAGGTAGGGTAGGGGTCAGTGAGAAATTGAGGCTATGGGTTAGGAGTTAGATTGAGAGAGAGGAGTTAGGGGTTTGAGAGGGATGGAGATAGGTAGGTTAGGGATTTGTGTGTGTTTGTGAGGGGTGTAGGGGGTCGTTAAGGGTCAATTTGAGAGAGAGAGAGAGAGAGAGAGAGAGAGAGAGAGAGAGAGAGAGAGGTTAGTAAATTTTATAAAAAGGTAATAGTAATTTTTTTTGAAAATTTAATATAATTATAAGATATTTCAATAAAAATCAATTAACTTTAAAAAAATAGAGCGCATAGTTTATTATTTTTAGGATCTTGAGTCTAGGCTATCTTTAAAATCTTGATATAGATTAAGGAAATATGAAAATATATGAAAAATATTTTTAAGAAATAATTACTAATGATCAATTTTTACATTTTAGATTGGAGGAATGGTGAGTGATTTCATAATTGAAGGTACTTTTATTTATAATACAATAAAGAAGTCTTAAGAGTGTCCTTAATAAACCATTTTCATTAGTCAATTTTATACCCAAAAAAATTATCATCATAAACAATGAGGTAAGAATAATATACAAAGTCTCCTATTAATGATTTAATTAGAAAAGGTTGGTTTGACACCCTCAAATTAAGTTTTAGTGTGATCTAAAATAAATCTTAGAAATATTTAGAAGATAGAAATAAATATCTTTTACTTAAATTGACTTATTTTTTATTTGAAGAAAGTATATATACTTGACATTTTTATCACATATATCAAAAATATATTTGTGATAGGGATATTATATTAACTAATATTTCTTAAATATATTATATGCTATTTTGATAAAAATGTTTGACTTAAAAACTTTGGACATACATGCATACTCTTTTAGTATTAATATTTGCAAACACATTTACAATAAATAACTTTTACTAATTTTATTTCAAAAGCATAATGTCAACATTATTGTATCTTGGCTTCAAGGCATGTACAACATATAGTTTTTTCTATAAGGATATATTTGATCCCCAGCAACACACATAATCTTGAATAAAACAAAAAATTGAATTAAAATATTTTAAAAATGCATATTCTAAGTATCTATCGGTCATTTTTTTGAGTTGAATGCAACAAATTATTGTCAAAACATATTCATGAAAACAATGAAAATAATAAACTAAGTATTTGTACTTCTATTTTGAATACAAATACCCATTTAAAATTTCAAACCATTAAAATTGTACTTTTATTTTATTGATAACTTTCTCAATAGTAATGAATTAACTTTGGATTTATTTATTGTTGTATAAGACATCAAATACTTTTAGTATTTTTCTTCCTAAATCCAAAAAGTAAGATATCAAATTTGTCTAATTACAATAAGATCATAATGTAATTGTTGATGCGTTTTTTATGATTCACCAAACAATAGAACAAAATATTTAAATGTCTTATCCTCTCTTGAACAAAGTCTCATGTATGCTAAGATTGCAAGAAGATCATACGATGACCAATGTTTGTTCAATATCAAGTTGTGATAGTGGATAAGCTTGGTGGTTGATGTGATTTTTTGATGATCATAAGGGTCCTTACATGTGTTTACTCGGATTCATTTCAAATCATGTTGGATGTGGGAGCTATCTTTAGTTTTTTGCAATGAAGTACCTTTTTGGGGTTTTCACAAAAGATGCCAAAATAAAATAGGTTAGAGTTTAGAGATCCTAATCAATTCCTAAAGTAAATTATTATAATAGATGGTATTTTGGTGGAAAATTCCTTAATTTACCAAGCACCACTTTGCCAAGTTATACTACAACTTCACATGAACTAGTGCAATCTTTTTTCTTTTGTCTTTTTGATATGTAAATGGTCAAAGCGTTAAGAATTATATTAATAAAATAAGTAATGTTATAGGTATCTCTGTTCAAACAGGTACTGGTAGGAAAGGATGGAGAAGGAAACCTTCAATCTTTCCTACCCCAGGACTTTTGTCTAATACACTTTTACATCTTGAAAGGGGAATACACTTGTTTACATATATGTTAAGTTCATCGTCATTTTAAATAGTAATATCATAAACATCCTCTTTACTAGGTAGCTACAAGAATTTTAATATATATCTTGATAAGATCAATGATAGATTGAAGCAATGGACTTGAAACTTTTGTGTTTGAAAGAGATGTTGTGATCCCTCCCTCCCTTCCTACTGACATGGGCATGAAACTTATTTGAAACATTAGTACTATAAGAAATTAAAAATGTGTTTAATCTTGTGTAGAAACCATTTTATGACTAGTTAATTTGTGTCCTTTTTCTTAGGTAGTTGTTTCTAAGATTAGAAGTTTTTAGAATATGTGTTAGAGCTTTCTTTTAACATCTAAAATTAACCTTCAACCTATCTAGTTTGTGGATACTTTAATGAAATTTCATTGTTATTTGGATTATTTCTATGTCTTTGTTTCAAATTTTTGTTTTTTGTGCTGATTAGGGATGAAAAGATATCAAATTTACATTGCTTCCCAACATTATGTTAAACTGAGAAAAGGATACTCTTTTATTCTAATTAAATATTTATGACTATATTGCCAAAATTGAGGGTGTCAAAAGAGTCAAGTCAAGAAGTTTCAAAAATGTTTCATGCTTGTGATCATTAAAATATTGAGTGAAAAAATGTAAATAGGGCCAAAAAGAAAAGGTTTTCTACTGATTATATAGTGGTAGGATTAATGCAAGATCTCAAACCATTGAAAACTTAAATTATGCAAATGATAACAAAGATCTATATATGCAAAGAATCCATAGTAGCAAAGAAAAACAAGACACTATTCTAAACCTTGTCTGAGATTAAATTTTTTTATATATATTACTAGATTCAAATGTACATATAGGTTGATCATCAACATTAACATCAATGTCTATAGAATCTTTACACCAAGGGAGCCAACATTAGATAAATAGATCAAATCACATTCTAAACCATAGAGAGAACTAGAAGCGTCAAAGAAACTCAAGCTAGACCCAGATATAACATCCATAAGAAGAGAGAGAGAGAGAGAGAGAGAGAGAGAGAGAGAGAGAGAGAGTCTTAGTGAAACTAGAGAACAAGCTACCCAAATAGAAACCTAACATAAATAAAATATAAGCATGATACATATATTTATCTTGGTTATAGAGATAAAAATAGATTGCAAAGGAATTACAATGAGAAGCTCTAAAGCAAAAATGGAAGTGAGCACTGCAAAGAGTGAGACAAAAGGAAATGAAAGAAGGAAGGGAAAAACAAATGAACATAAGAAAAAGGGAGCTAAACTTGTAAGATGTCTTATGCCTTATGGTACCACTCCATGCCCCTCCAATCAACACAGATGAGTGTGTTGGTTGTGGCCAAAAGACACATACAATTATGGGTGATTTGTTCCATGTGATGCATAAAATACCTCTTGTCCTTCAAAATCAAGATTGGAAGGACTTCAATTGACATGTCCAATACATTTTACTCACTCCTTTTTGGAATGTAGAGGTCATCATCAATGTTCCCTAAAACTAGATCTAGCTTATTGAGAAAGAGTTCCTTAAAAATAGCCTTGCAGAAATCCCTATGAGCAAGTTTATCCCTATCCACATGCAAGATAGTTACAATGAACATGGCCAAAATATGAGTGTTATGCTTGGGCTTGTTAGCTAAAGCTGAAAAATCCTCACCTAGGATAACTTTGATGGCTTGATCAACTAGGTAATCCTTGGATTTGACCATCTTACTAAGGCTAAGGATAGATATTTCCCCTCAAAATGGCATCTCTCTATGACTAGGTTTCATCCTAATGGGCGTATCCATCCCATAGACCACAATGTTGAAGAACTCAAAATAGATAGCAAACTAACCCCTACAATGCATAATGACCTCAGCTACAAATTCATAGTGTTTACCTTGAAGAGTCTTAAATAGTTGGAGCAACATCATTAAAAGATGCCATCCCTTTTAGTGCTCGTGTTGAAAATTTAGGAGATCTTAAAAAAAGATATCTATAACTATTTGATACCATTAACTTGTCCTTCACTAAATACATTGTTTGTTACTCAATAATTTGTAAAGAATAGGGTACAATTTACTAAATTGAATGTTAAGTGGTACATGTGAAATAAATATTTAAGTAGGTAGATTAAAAGAGTCTTAAGTTTTAATGATTGTAGAAGGTGTAGAAAGTTTTAATTTCACCCATAGCTTGCTTAACAATTGGGTCTAAGTTATATGGTTACGTAGTTAAATTAATAAATGACCTCGCTAGAGACTAGAGCCAAAGATTTGATAATTTAAAGGTTAATAAACTAGGTGATTATGATATAAAACTCCCTAAGGATTGAAAAACTAGCCAATTAGTGCACATATGAAGTTTCATCAGTATTATAAATAGTGAAATTTTATCCTTCAGCTTTAGAGTTTGCTAAAGCATATGTTATTTTATTGCCTTCCCTATATATATATATGATGAAACCTAATATCTTCAAATTTGTCCACAATGCTTAGTGTTGTTTTGAGTTTTGAGTTTAATGTCCAATTTTGTCTACTTTTTAAGAGTGCATTAAGGATTATTTGTGGATATCCTTCTACTATTAGTTTTCTAATTCCTACATCCAAGCTTAGTTGAAGCCCTTCTGTGAGAGCTTCCAATTCTGCCAAGTTATTAGTTATCATCCCTAATAGTTTACCCCATTTGAGGATCCATTTGTTAGAGTTGGACATAAATAATCCTAACCTAGGTATACCTAAGTTACCCTTAGAGGCACCATCAAAATTTACCTTTGACTAGTCTAAAGGAAAGGGTTCCCATTTATAGTTCTCCCTAGCTTTCTTATTAGTTTTGTGTTAGGATTAAACCTTAGAAATCAATAGAAATTAAATGCAAATATAACCAATAATAGAAAATAATAGATCAAATAGAAAATAAAACAAGACACTAAGATTTAATATGGTTGACCCAATCCTAGGTCTAAGTTCACCAAATAGAAAGTCCAATATTTTTACAATCTAGCGGTTACAACTTGATTATAATCCATAATCCCTTATAGCTCAATACTACTGCAAGAACTGAATTTTGCATCACCTTATGAAACAATCCCTAACCCTAAGCCCTTTTATACAAGTATTCTTACCACTTTAGGGTTACAACATGCAAGCCATATGTCAGCCATATGTTAGGCACAATATCAGCCACAACCCAATTTTTTTTTTTTAGGGTGATGCCCGAAACCCCAAACAATTTATGAAGTATGTAGAGAACTTCCCTAATTAGTTACCACAAACTAAAAATCTACCACATGTGGAGTGATCAAAATCCACACTAAACAACAATATCCCACCTAGAGACTGATCCCATAGCAATATCACTACCACATGAGGCTCCCATTGGATCAAACTACCCTAGACTTTATTGTTCTTTTATTAACATTTAGTCTAGAAGACCAATCAAAGCTAAAGAGGAATGTAGCTTCTCCCTTGTCACTACCTTTGTAAACATATATGTGGGATTGTCATCTATATGTATCTTCTCTAGCTTTCTTTATCCATCATCCAAAACTGACCGAATGAATTGGTACCATAACTATATTTGTTTGGTCTTTGAATGAAAAGCTGAATTCTTTGCAAGATGAATGGCACTCTGACTATTTGTAAAAAATTAATTATTCTTCTGAGGGTGTCCCAATTCTTCCAATAAGAACTAAAGTCATATCATCTCCTTGGCTACCTCTATAGTAGAAACATACTATGCCTCTGTAGTAGATAAAGCATTAACCTTCTATAACCTAGAAACATAACTCATGGCTATCCCACCAGCAACAAATACATAACCTATAGTACTCCATCTGGTATCAACATCGCCTACCAAATTTGAGTCAACATAGCCCTGTAAATCAATAGGACAACCCCCAAAGTGTAAACACTTACTAAATGTTCCACTCAGATATTAGCGAATCCATTTAATTGCATTTCAATGCTCAATTCCTGAATGAATCATATACCTACTAATGACTCTCACTGCATGTGCAACATCTGGCCTTGTACATACCATAGCATACATCAAGCTTCCTACAACTAAAGCATAGGGTACCTTTGTCATCTCCTCCTCTACTTGTGTCCTACAATACATCTCCTTAGTCAACTTCAAATGACCAAGTAAATGTGCGCTTACAGCTTTAGCATTCTCCATAGAGAAACATTGCAACACCTTCTCAACGCAATCAGCCTGAGATAGTGTAAATTTCTTGTTCTTCCTATCTCTATAAATCTTCATACCAAGGATTTGTTCCATTACCCCCAAATCCTTTAAAGGAAATGTATGTGCTAACTAGTATTTTAGCCCCTTAATGTGATCCATGTTAGACCCATCTACAAGCATATCATCAACATATAAACATAAAGTAATGTAGTTATCATCATCAAACCTCTTAAAATAAACACAATGATCTAAATGGCATTTTCTATATCCATGCTCATGCATAAAACTATTAAATTTTAGATACCATTGCCAAGGTGCTTGCTTCAAGCCATATAAACTTTTCTACAATCTGCACACTACGTTCTCCATACCTTTGACCTCAAAACACTTTGGCTGAGCCATATATATCTCTTCATCCAAGTCACCATGAAGGAAGATTTTTTTAACATTAAGCTACTCTAAATGCAAATCTTCATTAGCCACAATACTTAAAATAGTACAGGTAGAAGTCATTTTAACAACATGAGAGAATATCTCATCAAAATCAATGCCTTGTTTATGTGCAAATCCTTTGACAACTAACCTATCTTTAAATCTTTTCTTACCTCCATCCTCTTCTTTTAACCTATAAACCCACTTATTCTATAAAGCCCTTTTACTTGCAAGAAATTTGCATAAATCCCAAGTCTTATTTTTTAGCAAAGAGTCCATTTCATCTTTCATTGCAAACTCCCACTTAATCTTATTATCCACCTACATAGCTTAATCATAACATTCAGGTTCACCAACATCTATTAGTAAAATAGAATACAAAGAAGGAGATAATCTTTTTGGAGGTCTAATTTGCTGTGTTGACCATCTAACATTCATTGGTGTCTGTGGTATTTGTTGTTGTTGTTGCACATCATGAGGAATGGTTGGAACATCATCTTTTGGAGTATCATCCAACACTACATAATCATCTTCTTTCTTCTCATGTTGCTGCAATAGATCTTTGTACAACACATTCTCATTGAATATGACATCCCTGCTTCTTACAATTTTACAATTTTCAAAATCCCAAAGCCTATAACCAAATTCATTAATGTCATACAGAATAAATACACATTTCTTTGACTTAGCTTCTAGCTTGGTTCTGTTAGTGTTTGAAAATGTTACCCATTTCCAATTACCCTGATGAGAACAAAATGCATCTAGGAGCAAATAACTCCCATTATTAACACATCCATTCAAACACCAGGCCACCTATAAGGCTATACTCCTTCTGCACTTCAGGCTCTGCAAAACCTAGGTGGGTGAACCTCTTTAGATCTGACTATGCGACCAGTGCAATACCCACTTTCAGGATCTAGAAAAGCAGATGAAACCCCTAATATCTCCTAGTGGTTTATGAAACAACATAGATTCTACAATAGCTAGGTGCAAACCAATATTATTCATAAATTGAGTGAGGGTTTAAAACTTTTATGTCCACTTCAACATGAAGGGAAAAAGATTGATTTATATTGAGAAAAGATAGCATGTTCAATATGCAGCAAAAACTTTAATGATCCTACAAACGACCAGTGCCTTATCCATTGGGGCAATCCTACACTCCAGAATTATGCATCCTTGAACATCAATCAACATATGGAATACGTTATTACACTCATGTTCAGTCTGTTCACCTTATGAAATAGACAAAAATATCCAATATAACCCCATACTTTCTCAGATCCTTCTTAATTGAATCTACAACCTTGTCTGAAACCACAAGCAATTATATGACTCCTTGAGTTAAAGGCAAGAAAACTTCAAACATACAACTGGGCAATTGCAAATAGGTTCAAGATCTTTGTTCTTGAACATATAACATTAAAAACTCAACAAGAAAGGAGACAAAATTATATTGAAATTCAAAACTTTCTGCACATTGTATTTATCTACTTGAAACAAGTACATTAGGAATGCATAAAACAAGATACAAGATCACAGTACTATATTAGAACTATCTATGAAATCCATATGCTATTCATACAAGCCATGCTGGGTATGTGGTTTTCATAGCTTGAGTAGAGCTCTAAGAACTGGAAAAATAGAAAACCAACCAACCCCTTCTCTAGCCTTGGGATCTCACTTAAATACTATGAGATGCAACAAGCCTTAGGCATAGAGAATTGACAAGTGTCCCTTAAAAAAGATATCACAAGTTTGTGATGGAAGAAAGAAGAAAAATGATTAATAGAACATCATGTAGATCAAATATTCTCCTGTAAGCTCCTTTTTTGTTACCACTTTTTGTTGATTCGGCTCTACCACTAATTTTTTGTGTGCGCAATTGCTAAGAGCGCCCTATCAATGACAAAATCAACTGTGAAAAATATGCACCAACCTAGGCCCATGGGTTTTGTTAAGATGACTACTGAATGAGAATCATCTTTACTTCCCACTCTTTACTGATCATGCCAGGCTTCAGAAATAACAAAATCATTACTTAGCATGCAGTACAAAAGCTAAAAAACAATGTGGTTTTTAAAAATAACAAAATAGGGATGCTCTGATCCCCAGCCACGTCTTCTTTCTTAACCAACTTCTTGCCATAATTTTCCATCTACAGACACAAAAAGGGGCGATGCGCACAAAAAGTGAAAAATACTATACCCAAGGGTATCAAATCTTCCTCAGCCTTTTCCAAAACTATGCACAAGGTCTCAAATATTTCTGCTACCCGGGCATCAAACTAAGATGCTTTGAAAATTTTTTTAAAAGATGATGTTTTTGCTGAAAAGGTTGTTAGCTTACAAAGCCTATTCCTTGTTCTTCTTAGCACCTTGGTGACTTGACTATGACACCTGATTACTAGCTTTCCTCTATCAAAAAACCATACACAGGCATACGAAGCTAACCATTTTACTTTTCTGAACCATCCTCTGAAAATAAATAAATCATTTTTCAAAGTATCAGTGTCCCAGAACCAACTACTCTTAACGAAAAATCCTTCCGCTATCCATACCCTCAGACTTAGTGAAATCTTTGGAAGCATCTTTTGAATAAATCACTAGGACTGAAAAATGCAGAGACTATGGTATAAAAACTCACCTGAAGCCTTTTCTTTTATCTCTGTAAGTTCTGCAATTTATCCTTGAACCAACTACTTAACACTTGTGCCAAATTTATCTCAATCTCAGCAGTATTTTTTTCCATTCAGAGATGACTCACGAATTTCTACTCGCACAAGTTGATATTGGGAAAATCTCACTTGTTACACTTTGTTCTTTACTTTCACATGTGAAGGTTTTCATGTCTCCTTAATATGCATAATGATACCACCTTCAATAGTAAAATATGCACCGTCGATCTTGAAGATCTTATAAGTTGAAACTGTGAGCATGACGGCTTCAAAATCCACTAGGCAAGCTGGTCCGGGATAACCCAATCATAATTAGCCATGTGTGCAATTTATCTTTTAGTGGGTGCTTCTTGCTTCTAATAAATGCAAACGTGCAAGAACCATAGATCTTAATTGAATCAATGACCTGAGTCTGCCCCACATGTCAAGCTTGCACACTCTCACACTTCTTATCTTGTGAGCATGTTGATATAGCGGGCCACCGCCCTTTGGTGAAAAAATTCTTGAATAACCATTGCACTGTTCCTCTATCACAAAACATGTGACACTTCAAAATGGCATGATTTGGTTAATTGTGATACGTGTCCACAATCCTTTTACCCACATTATAAAATTATACAGAGATAAAACAATGCGGGAAAATGCTAGCCCTTGATGCTGGCTTAGATCGACAGTGATTCAGAATTTCAATAATAGGCAGCCCATCACAATGATCCTGACCAATGAGAAAATACCTTTTATTGCACGTGTTTTGACAAACCTGACCGCAGCATTCAAAACTTTGGCGCCCATGACATCGTTACTTCCTTGCATTTTGGTCCCATTGTGCCATGTGTCGCAAAGTGGCACGCCCGCAATATTTATCTGCCTCTCATCTTAAAAATGCGGGTATGCCTCATTTGTCGATCTCACATAGATTGACGATGTTCATAACTTGTCCTCTTCACTTGTACGAACATCTCCTTGTGTCTTCATAAGGGACAGATGTCACTTATGCGCTTGCCCGCATTTTGTAACTTCCTCACATTTTGAAAATGTAGGCCAGCGCCCTCCGTTGATCTGAACAAGATCTTCAATCGGCGAGACTTGCATTGTAAGTTTGAAAAACAACTTTTTGGATTTAAAAAAATGTGTAAACCCTGATTACCTTAAACTTAAAATAGATTTAAGCAAAACATTATTTCAAGTTTGCCTAAGCTTTAAAAAGGCATGCCCTGAGCAAGAAAATGAGAAGGGGCTAAAGGATTTCAAAGGATGTGGTAAATTTGTATAAAGTAAAAGGTTCTTTGGTTAAATTCTGCATATTGATTGGGGTAGAAAGTAGATTTAGGATTTGTTCAAAATAAGACTTTGTCATATAACTCAGAATGACAAATTATCATCATGGAAGGCCTAGGAAAACTGAATGAAAAGTGTTAGAAACATTGAACACCTTAAGGATCTCAAATGGACAGCTGAGTGCACATTCAATTATGGGCATTCATAAGGCTTGAATTTCTCAAAATTTCAAATGAATGCTCAAAATGGGAATGCAATTTTGAGTGCCAACAGTGGCTCTGTCTGGGGAAGCATGTCCCTTGTGGGCATGGTAAGATTCTAGATCTCTAGGAGAAGCAGACCACATACCTGAAACAACAAAACTTCTCTCGAATAGCTTATTGAAAGCAAGGAAACAACTACTTCTACTATTTACAAACGATGACCCTGGGCCACCGAACTTCAATAAAATTGTTTACCTCTATCATAAACATGATTCTCATCTAAAATTTCATGAGGTAAACTAAAATTTCTTCTCCTATCAGTTTCACCAATCATATTATCATTATATAACAAATCACTTGGCAGAACAAAATCATCACTCTTACTTTCATAATGCATATAAAAACTTACTTCATCCTCAACCATTTTCTCATTACGAAAGTTCTTATCAGCATGCTTAAACATATCAGACTGAAACTGAAAACTCTCTTTATTTAATGACTCATGCATGCTATCATTTTCGAATATGAAGGCTTCATATTCAACTTGGGGAAAAGGATCACACATACCTTCAAACTGTGTATCCCTTTGCATAACTTGATAGGAATCAAATGAACAATCTAACTGATACTCACATATGTCATCAATATCAACATCTGAAACTAATCTGGGATCTTCAAATGATTCTTTGAGATCAGCAAGTGGATTAGTCATCACAGTAAAATATTCATCATAAAAATCATTGCAAGGTATAGGCAAATTTTCAATAACCGTCTCATCAAACACCTTGTTATCATAATCAGATGCAACATCATGATCATATTCACTGTCATATTTGGACAAAGAATAGTCTGACCTCTTACAATAGTAAGACAAAGTATCATCATAAAACTTATTCTCTACTAAATCTGAATCGTCCATGTGCTCTTCAAAAAGAGGATTGATAATTCCATGCAAAGCGCCATCATAGACATTAGGACAAGTGATGTGTTGATCAACATCAAACTCCTCACCATATAATAGATTAGTGAAAACTTTAAAACTATTTCTAACATCACTGTCATGGACACTTTCAGCATATGAAAAAGAAAAATTAGAATCATATGAAGACTCAACATCTACTCCGTCAACGAAGCATGTAGCAAAAAAATCTAAGTTATTTTCATTGTCTCCATATAGGTGATTCAAATGTCTTGCAAGAAAATCATCGTTTATCTTACCAATAGGTGCTGATGCATTAATCTTAGGATCAATCACATACTGATCATCACTATGCGTATCTTCAAGACATTTTTCTACACAATTAAGTACTATGTCCTTATAGATAACCTCTTTGTCTTCATATTGTGTAGACACATTTTCTTCATAACTTTTAATCTCAAACTAAGTTACAAAATTTTGAAATGGATACTCACTTTCAGATTTAGAAATGGTACTCATACCTTTACTAGCAAGAGAACACTCACTTCTATCATTGCTCTCTTCTTCCCAATCAACATCTGATTCACATAAAGATGCATATGTACTATCACAATCCTCTTCTTGACCTAAGCAAAAAGTGTCGCCATTGTCTTCACATGATGCTTCTTCACAATATGTCAGATCAGCAATTTCATCTTTATCACTTGATGCATCACTTCCAGGTTCTTCATCCTCATACTGAGATAAATACCTTCCCTCTTCCTGATTCGTTATGTTTTCAACACAATCTGAATCATCAATGGGAAAATGAATGACTGGATTTATATCTTGCCTGGATAACTCATCAAATGAATCAATTCTATCATTCGCTGTTGCAATACCATAAACATGTGCATTCAATTCAGCATGAATGCAATCATTTCCTTTTTGCAACAAAGAGATATCATGTTCACATGTTTTTATTTCTGAATCTTCAACAAAACTATTTACAACAATAGGAGTGCTTATTTGCTGATCTGAAATTAAACATTCTATATGACATTGATTTGTTCTTTGCACCTCATCTTGCCGGCAAACATTTCTAGAGAAGTGACTCTGAGTTAAGCCATATTTTATGTTATTCTCAATATCTATTGCTATCATAAATGCCTGATGCAAAGTTCTAGGTTCCTTATCTCTCAATAGATAGTTCATCGTTTTATCAAATGCACCAAGATAAACCACTAAACACATTTGATCATCTGGCTTGTAACTTTCAAGAATTTCATTTAAAATCTTTGCAAATCTCATATTGAATTCAGGAACTAACTCACCATTCCTGATTTGAATTGTCAAAAACTTATCAAAATAATTAGAGATGCTTACTCTTTCCCCGAACTACATCATGAAGGCTATCAGCAATTCATCACAAGATGAAACTTAACATGATGGTAAGAACGAAAACTAGTCCCTAACATTATCCTCTAAAATTTGAACAAACAATTTTATCTGAATGTCTTTATGAGCAATTTCAAAATCACCAACCAAGTCACTAAACAACTGAACATGCCGACTAGCTGAAATTTCATGGTTTCCACTAAACTTAGGTAAATACTTTCTGAGATCATAAGGCATAATATTTGGAAAACCATGAACACCATTAAAATTCAATGGCATATATCACCTGGTAGAGATGGATCTAGGAATTTCACTAACAGGCTGCATACTAGATGAGATGAAACTTGACATTCTTCAACTCAAGACTCGTTCATCATTAAATACTTTTAGAATTCATAATTTGCAGCAGATCTTCACAACCCTCTACCAAATGAATGCTTCAAATACACTTCAGAACTTTAAAACAACAATTGAAACCAAATCCAGCGAAATGTATAAAACATAAAACTATTCTCCTCTTCTTAGTGCTCAAACTTCACTTGATGGAGAATACATACGTAGAACTAACTTTCATGGGAAAGAAGATTGCATGAAAGTATAAAATACCTCAAGTGTTGCTATATGAAACCACTGATCTGCTGATTGGCCTTGTGCTAACATGAATTCTTCACACCACTGATCATAACCTTATAGAGTCGCCATCTCATTGAAGAGAGAAATGAAATCATAGCTGTGATTCATCTTTATCATTACAAATTCTTGTGACAATAGATCAAACAACACTTCCAGACTTATTTGTCAGAAACTTATAATAGATCTCTCTTCTTGCTTGCAAATTCATCTAATTTTCAGATCTACTTGATTCCAATGAAAACTCTTGAAAACAATTTATACATCACTGATCTACAATGATTCAGAGATCCTTTAGATAGAGTTGCTACTCACTATTGTGAGAAAGATTTTAAACATGATTCATAACACTACAGATCTGAATTGAAAATTCAACTTGAAAACTTTGTAAAACTTTTAAAAGCATTTAAAAGAGAGAAAACATCTTTCACCAATTCTGACTTTGAATTACAACAGTATTCTGAAAATGACAACTGGTTGACATGATTGAAGATGAACACTCTTACCAACACAATCTATATTCAAACTTGAAAAATACTACTGTAAATGGATAAAACTTACTGGGGTGCATGATTTGGAGTAAGAAAACTAAAAAGAACATCAGAGAACTTACTACTGAAACTTTTTAATGCACTTCTCCTGCTGTATTGAATCTCTTCTTTTCAAATTCTCAAGGTTTGTCTTAAATCTGATTCAATACATTCCCCAGCAGAGTCACCATTTTGTTGGTGACTCGGATGGGCCAAACCCAATTGAGAATAGGACTGAAATTTTCAATGAATGCCAGAGATTCTTGTCCTTTCAACAAAATACATTCCATCTTATCTCCCTAGCAGAGTCACCATTTTTTTGGTGTTTGAAAATGTTACCCATTTCCAATTAACCTGATGAGAACAAAACGCATCTAGGAGCAGCTAACTCCCATTATTGACACATCCATTCAGACACTAGGCCAACTATAAGGCTATACTCCTTCTGCACTTTAGGCTTTACAAAACCTAGGTGGGTGAACCTCTTTAGATCTGACTATGTGACCAGTGCAATACCCACTTTCAGGATCTAGAAAAGTAGATGAAACCCCTAATATCTCCTAGTGGTTTATGAAACAACATAGATTCTACAATAGCTAGGTGCAAACCAATTTTATTCATAAACTGAGTGAGGGTTTAAAATTTTTATGTCTACTTCAACATGAAGGGAAAAAGATTGATTTATATTGAGAAAAGACAGCATGTTCAATATGCAGCAAAAACTTTAATGATCCTACAAACGACTAGTGCCTTATCCATTGGGTTTAATCCTACACTCCAGAATTATGCATCCTTGAACATTAATCAACATATGGCATACGTTAATACATTCATGTTCAGTCTGTTCACCTTATGAATTAGACAACAATATCCAATATAACCCCATACTTTCTCACATCCTTCTTAATTGAATCTGCGACCTTGTCTGAAACCACAAGCAATTATATGACTCCTTGAGTTAAAGGCAAGAAAACTTCAAACATACAACCGGGCAATTGCAAATAGGTTCAAGATCTTTGTTCTTGAACATATAACATCACAAACTCAACAAGAAAGGAGACAAAATTATATTGAAATTCAAAACTTTCTGCACATTGTATTTATCTCCTTGAACCAAGTACATTAGGAATGCATAAAACAAGATACAAGATCACACTACTGTATCAGAACTATCTATGAAATCCATATGCTATTCATACAAGACATGCTGGGTATGTGGCTTTCATAGCCTGAGCAGAGCTCTAAGAGCTAGAAAAATAGAAAACCAACCAACCCCTTCTCTAGCCTTGGGATCTCACTTAAATACTGTGAGATGCAACAAGCTTCAGGCATAGAGAACTGACAAGTGTCCCTTACAAAAGATATCACAAGTTTGTAATGGAAGAAAGAAGAAAAATGATTAACAAAACATCATGTAGATCAAATATTCTCCTGTAAGCTCCTTTTCTGTTACCACTTTTTGTTGATTCGGCTGTACCACTAATTTGTTGTGTGCGCAATTGCTAAGAGCGCCCTATCAATGACAAAATCAACTCTAATAAACATGCACCAACCTAGGCCCATGGGTTTTGTCAAGATGACTACTGAATGAGAATCATCTTTACTTCCCACTCTTTACTGATCATGCCAGGCTTCAGAAATAATAGAATCATTACTTAGCATGTAGTACAGAAGCTGAAAAACAATGTGGTTATTAAAAACAACAAAATAGGCATGCTCTGATCCCCAACCATGTCTGCTTCCTTAACCAACTTCTTGCCAAAATTTTCCATCTACTGACACAAAAAGGGGGGACACGCACAAAAAGTGAAAAAGACTATACCCAAGGGTATAAAATCTTCCTCACCCTCTTCCAAAACTATGCACAGGGTGTCAAATATTTTTGCTACCCTGGCATCAAACTAAGATGCTTTGAAAATTTGTTTAAAAGATGATGTTTCTGCTGAAAAGGTTGTTAGCTTACAAAGTTCATTCCTTGTTCTTCTAACCACCTTGGTGACTTGACTATGACACCTGATTACTAGCTTTCATCTATCAAAAAACCATACAAAGGCATACAAAGCTAACCATTTTCCTTTTTTGAACCATCCTCTAAAAATAAATAAGTCATTTTTCAAAGTATCAGAGTCCTAGAACCAACTACTCTTAACGAACAATCCTTCCGCTATCCATACCCTCAGACTTAGTGAAATCTTTAGAAACATCTTTTGAATAAATCACCAGTACTGAAAAATGTAGAGACTATGGTATACAAACTTACCTGAAGCCTTTTCTTTTATCTCTGTAACTTCTACAATTTATCCTTAAGCCAACTACTTGACACTCGTGCCAAATTTATCTCAATCCTAGCAGTAATTTTTTTCGTTCAGAGATGACTCACAAATTTCTACTCACACAAGTTGATATTGGGAAAATCTCACTTGTTACACCCTATTCTTTACTTTCACACGTGAAGGTTTTCATGTCTCATTAATATGCATAATGATACCACCTTCAATAGTAAAATATGCATCGTCGATCTTGAAGATCTTATAAGTTGAAACTGTGAGCATGATGGCTTCAAAATCCACTAGGAAAGCTGGTTCGGGATAACCCAATCATAATTAGCCATGTGTGCAATTTATCTTTTAGTGGGTGCTTCTTGCTTCTAAGAAATGCAAACGCGTAAGAACCATAGATCTTAATTGAATCAATGACCTAAGTTTGCCCCACATGTCAGGCTTGCGCACTCCTGCACTTCTTATCTTACGAGCATATTGATATAACGGGCCAGCGCCCTCTGTCGATCTAAAGAAGATAAATGGTTGATGAAAAAATTCTTGAATAACCATTGCACTGTTCCTTTATCACAAAACACGTGACACTTCAAAATGGCATGATTTGGTTAATTGCGATATGTGTACACAATCCTTTTACCCGCATTATAAAATCATACGGAGATAAAACAATGCGGGCAAACACTAGCCCTTGATGGTTGCTTAGATTGACGGTGATTCAGAATTTCAATAATAGGCGGCCCATCACAATGATCCTAACCAATGAGAAAATACCTTTTATTGCATGTTTTCTGAAAAACCTGACCACGGCATTCAAAACTTAGGTGCCCATGACATCGTTACTTCCTCACATTTTGGTCCCTATGTTCCACGCGTTGCAAAGTGGCACGCCCGCAATATTTATTTGCCTCTCATCTTGAAAATGTGGGTATGCCTCATTCGTCGATCTCACATAGATCGATGATGTTCATAACTTGTCCTCTTCGCTCGTACGAACATCTCCTTGTGTCTTCATAAGGGACAGATGTCACTTATGTGCTTGCCCGCATTTTGTAACTTCCTCGCATTTTGAAAATGCGGGTTAGCGCCCTCCGTCAATCTGAACAAGATCTTCAATCGCCGAGACTTGCATTGTAAGTTTGAAAAACAACTTTTTGGATTTAAAAAAATGTGTAAACCTTGATTACCTTAAACTTAAAATAGATTTAAGCAAAACATTATTTCAAGTTTGCCTAAGGTTTAAAAAGGCATGCCCTGAGCAAGAAAATGAGAAGGGGCTAATGGATTTCAAAGGACGTGGTAAATTTGTATAAAGTAAAAGGTTCTTGACTGAATTTTGCATATTAATTGGGGTAGAAAGAAGATTTAGGATTTGTTCAAAATAAGACTGTCATATAACTCAGAATGACAAATTATCATCATGGAAGGCCTAGGCAAACTGAATGAAAAGTGTCAGAAACATTGAACACCTTAAGGATCTCAAATGGATAGCCGAGTGCACATTCAATTATGGGCATTCATAGGGCTTGACTTTCTCAAAATTTCAAATGGATGCTCAAAATGGGAATGCAATTTTGAGCGCCAATAGGTTCTATTTTCAAAATCTATATGAGGAAAAGGTTCACAACAGAAGGTCTTGAGAAAAGAATAGCTCACCTTCTTACCATTCCATGCTTCCTTTGGAATACCACAAACCAAAGGAGTAGAGGGACCTCTATTAATCAAATATACAACAATATTGACAGTCTTTTCTCACATATATAAGGGCAACCCAACATGCAACCTCATGCTCTATGCATGCTCCATTATAGTCCTATTCATGCATTTAACCACTCCATTTTCTTGTGGAGTCCTTGGAACAATTTTCTATCTACAAATACCATTAGTGGAGCAATAATCTTAAAACTCATGACTACAATACTCACCACCATTAATAGATTTGAGACATTTTAATTTCTTACCAATCTCATTTTCAACCAAGCATTTCCATTTCTTAAAAGTTTGAAATACATCAGATTTCTATCTAAGGAAATTAACCTATACTTTTCTAGTTGCATCATCAATAAATGTAACATAATAATGAGAGCCACTAAGAGAAAATACCTGAGCCGGTCCCCATACATTGGTATGCACAAGCTCTAATTTCTCCTTTTAAACTTCGTTCCCAATCTTCACAAAACTCCCTCTCTTTTGTTTTCTATACACACAACTCTCACAAAAATCCATATTAACACATTTTAGACTTGGTAAAACTTTCTTTGAATGAATTACTTTCATATCTTTCTCACTCATGTGCCCAAGTCTGTTGTGCCACAACATTGTATCACAAGTTACAATAGCTATTTGTTCTCCTTGATCAATTGTAGCAACTATTCCTAAACATTCATTTTTCTCTAAAATAATTAAAGTAGAAGGAACAATATCACCTATACAAAGATATAAGGTGCCTACTTTCACACCTTTTGCTACTACAATGGAACCTATTGAAGTGTTCCAATTTTTATCGTTAAAATTAACTACATAGCCCTTATCACCAAGTTGTCCTAATGAAATTAAATTCCTACTCAGCCTTGGGACATGGCTTACCTCATGTAGTAGCCAATGATTGCCATTTTGTAACTTAATCTTAACTTTTCCCTTTCTAACCATTTGGTAGGGTTCATTATCCCCCAAAAAAACTAGTTCAAAATCCCCTGAGACATAATCAATGAAATAACTTTTATGAGGTGTAGCATGAAATGAAGTACCAGAATCTAAAACCCATGAATCGTCAACACTTTCTAGAGATAGAAACAAAGCATCCTCTTCAAATTTTATACTTACCACATTTGCCTCCTTGTCTCCATCTGGTTTATCTCCTTCATTTTTCTTTTGAGTCCAACAATCTTTCTTTTTATGCCCTAGTTTTCCATAGTACCAGCAGTCTTTTGGTCCTCTTGATTGAGACCTTCTTCCTTTTGACTTTCCTCTTGATTTCCCACAATTTCCAAAATTATTTCCTCTCTCAGTTGTTCTGCCTCAACTTTGTGAGTTCAAAGTACTTCTTGATGTAGATCTTCTTGAGGATTTCCTATGAGTCTTCTCACTCAAAATAACACTGATAACATCATCATATTTTAGGGTACTAGATCGAGGAACATAATTACTCATAGTCATTACCAAGCCATTTTGGCTTTCAGGCAAAGAACACAAAATGAAGAGAGCCCTAATTTTTTCATCAAAATTGATACCCATAGAAGATAACTGACTAGTAATAGTATTATACTCATTTAAATGATCTACAATAGATCCACCTTCTACCATTTTCATATTAAAAAAATCCTTCATGAGAAATACCTTGTTTGAAGTGGATGACTTTTCATATAGTTTCACTAGGGTTTGCATCAATTTTTCTGTCATCTTCTCTTTTGTAATAGTAAATGCTACTAATGGTGCCAAGCATAATCAAATGCTTCCAAGTGCCTTTTTGTCCAAAATATACTAGTCGTCATTTGACATAGATCCATGATTCTTGGTTTTGCCTCCCAAAGGCTTCCATAAATCCTTTTGATAAAGATAGTCTTCCATTTGCATCTTCCATAACTAAAAGTTTTATGCATTAAACCTATCAACCCTTAGCTTACCCTCATTTGCTATTTCTCCCACTCAAGTGTGAGACTCCCACTTAGTTGTGAGACTTTTCTATAAAGGATAACTAAAAATCAACCTTGCTCTGATACCACTTGTTAGGATTAAACCTCAGAAAGAAATAACAATTACATGCAAATATAACCAATAATAGAAAATAATAGATCACATACAAAAGAACACAAGGTACCATGATTTAATGTGGTTCACCCAATCCTTGGGCTATATCCACCAAATAACAAATCTAATATTTTTTTGATCTAGAAATTAAAAACTAATTACAATCTGTAATCCCTTACAACTTAATACCGCCACAAGAACCAATTTTTGCATCACCTTATGAAAAAATCCCTAACCCTAAGCCCTTTTATACAACTATTTTTATCACTTTAGGGTTACCCCAAAGAATTTATGAAGTATGTATAGTGCTTCCCTGATCAGTCACCACAAACTAACAATCTCCCACTTGTGGATTGATCAGACTCCACACTAGACAACATTTTGGACTAAACCCTAGTAGATTTGATTAGTTTATTTCAATTATTTTTCATTAGAGCATCCCATTCTAAGAAAACTCTTTCTTCCTTGGTATGATTCCTCATATAATTATTAATAACTTCAATGATATTAGATTCTATTTTTTTGAGGAAAAATTTAGGTTTGTTGAAAATAATTAGTCAATTGTATATTGTCTTTGATGTTACAAAAAATGCCAAGTATCTACCAAGCTATCAATGTATGTCAAGCTCACTCATGTGATGAAAAAATTTTGTAGTATATGATGAGATGATTTAATGTCTACCAAGCTCATTCAGGCATCAAAGGAAAGTTAGCATAGATTTAGTGTTAACTGGGCTCACTCGGTTAACAAAGGAAAGTTGGTGTGGAACTACTATTAACCAAGCTCACTTGGTTACCAAAGAAAGTTTGTGAAGATGCAGTAATTACCAAGCTCACTTGGTTATCAAAAGAAAACAATTTTTCAGTTAGTGTCTACCAAATTGGGTCAGCTAACAAAGGATTTTTCCTATGATAGCATATTGAGTTTGATGAATTTATTTGTCAATTCTAACTGACTCAATGGATGAATATTAATTGTTTAAATTTGTATTCAAGCCAACTTGACAATGTACATTATATAAGTATAAGGTCAAGTTGTGGATTGAAGAAGAGAATTTGTGGAAGATAAGAAGATGAATTGATGCATTGCAAGGTAGGATAATGCCCAAAGGAAATGTCTTAGCCCCCAAAAATAACCATACAATTGAAACACACAAAAAAAGTAAGACAAATGAAAGATCTGATACCAAATCATAACTCTTTATTAATAAAATAACTATTTACATGCAATATGCCTAGTTGTAAGCCCTTCTGGGCTATGGCCAAATACAATAGAAAATACAATAATAGTTCTATAAGATCCCTCAAGATCCAATCCAAACCCTAATCCCATATAGTCTAGATCCACACTCTGGTAGAAACCTCCAAGGAGTATCTAAACTTGTGCTCGCAAGCCCACCAAGCAATCTCCTTGTTTCTAAACTACAATCACTAGCTCTTCTCAAAAACTTGTAACCCCACCACAATATTGCTATAAATTGCCTCACATTTGGTGCTCTATCCAAAGACTTAGGAAAAATCACCCTTAAGCTACTCCCAAAGTTTCTTCTCTCTCATCACTACTTAACACTAAGCCTAAACACCCTATTTATACTTATCGAAATGGCTTACAAAACATTCTAGATCATTAAATAATAGAGATGCTGACCCAACAATGGTCTAGACACATCCCAACATAAGGTATTATCATAAATTTTGTGATCAAAATTAATCCCACAAGTTGGCTTGCTTCAAAAATTCAAAAAACTCATCCAAAATGCTAACACTCAGCATCAACAAGAAAACTTAGCACATGAAGGATAACTCGGTATGCACTATGGATCTCAACACACACTGTAGAGGAAGATGGAATAACATGCTAACCCAAGTGTTAACATGACATGGGATAAATTCAACTCGGTATAAACTACAAAATTATTGACACTTGGCAATTTTTGTCACTTGAAAATGACTATAACTCAACAATAACTAGTAGAATGAACACAAATGAGCATGATAACATGTCAACCTAGGATGCTCCTACATTAGCCTCCCTAGGTAAATAGAAAAGTGTGTCCCACACTTTTGTACCCAAAGAAAGAGAAACAACCATCTTCATCTTTACCAAAGGCTTCCACTCCAATAGGGATAAGAACCAATCTGCACATCATCCACATTTGCATTAGTCTATCAAACACTAGAATCTCAACCATCTGATCAACATGCTCACTCCGAGGAACAAATTGAACATAATAGTTTAACAATAAAACATCATTCACATTAGCAACTAGTGAATCCACACCACCAACAACAGACTCCACATCAACAACAATATGTAGATCTCCATCAACACATGCCAAACTCACAACACCAACAATATCATTACTCAAAACAAGATGCTCTACAACATACAACTCATCACCAACAATAATCAGAACATCCACGACAAAGGGCTCTACAATCTTAATGTCAAAATCAACCATTTGATCATGAAAACCAATCTCCATCCTAATATTGACAAGGTTAGGAATTTTTGGTCTCATATTGGTTTTGACAATTGAGTGTCAACACACTTAATAAATTTCTAAGTTGATTATGACTACAATATAGACACCAAGCTACAATATGTGTCGAGCCAAAATTTTAACAAGTGATGAGTTATTCAAGTGCTAAGAAATTTTCAAGTGTCGAGTGATAATTGATGCCAAACCAGTGTATGTGCTAAGAAAAGTATAAGAGATGAGCAAGATAGAATTACTATAGGAGTTGAACAAGATAGAAATCATATATGTGCCAAGCATCATCAATAAGTAAGTTTTGAGTAAAATAGAATTAGCATATGAGTTTGTGCCTTCACAAACTCAAATGTAACCAATTTTTTAGCCGACTCAAGATGAATCTTGAAGGACCTAAAAGATAAGATCGAACCTTTTACATTCCCTATGCAATCAGCATGAAACCAATGAAAAAAAAATGAGAGATCATGCAACCAATTGGAAAAATGGAAAGAATTGAGGGGGAAAAGATGGATGAATCTCGATCATAGATTCATACCTAACCCTAAGTCTCAAAGCCTTTATAAGGAGGTCAAAACCCCATAATTTAGTGTAGAGTGGAAGAGTAAGAGGTAATATGGGAATGCATCAGTGAATGATAGAAAAATTTTAAGGGGTTTAAGGACTAGGAGGAAGAACAACATTGCAGAATCAAGTTGTTTAGAATAGAGTATTAGCACTACAAATAGAGTTATATCAAATCAAGAAGGATCAGATTAGATTGGATAGAATAAGGATCTAGAATTAGCAATTGAAGATTTTATGTCATTAGGTCAACACATTCTACTATACTTTCTAGCCATTGTGTTAGGAGGATAAAAAATGTATGAAGATAGGTTGACTTAACAGCGATTTTGTAGAACCTTTAACAAGGTTTTAAATCCTTTAACAGGGTGACATTCCAAGTGAGTGTTTGTAAATCCTTTAAATAGGTCACTTTTAATAGGGTTTAAAGCCTTTAATAAGGTGGGCCTTTTATAGGGAAAACTATTGATGATGGTCAAACTTTGTAACCTTAACTAGATACATATTGTTGCAGTGATAAGTTGTGGGTTTCATCCCCACCCTAGTTTTACCTTCTCATTTTGGAGTTTTTTTGGGTGACCAACTCTTGTGTTATGTATCTTCATGCATCTCTTTACTTTCATGTTAATTAGATATGTTATATGCATGTGATTGATCTCAGTTAAAAGTTTTAGAGGTTAAATATTGTTACTTCTTATTCACACCCCCACCCCCCCCCCCCCCCCCACTCCCCTCTCAGAAGTAAATCTTCCCAACTATAAATTCCAACAATTATTATCAGAGTTGAGATCTTCTAAGAAGAAGCCTTATAGATTGAAGAAAAGATCTAGAAATGGAAGTCTACAAACTTGGGAAGATAATCAAGAACTAGGAGATTGAGATACATCTCATTCTACATTCTCTAGAAAAAGTTGAAGAACTGAGAAAATACTTAAGGAGAATAAGAGAGGTTCCAATAGCTGAGAATGATACATAGTACAAGGAGATTGACACGTCAAAAGTATTTGCAAATGGAGATTCCAAAGAGTTTGATGTAGTCATAGCGAACCTAATGGAGAAGAATAGAGCTCAAGTAGAAGAGATTGGATCTCTCAAGATTAAACAAGAATCTCAAGCCATGATGCTTTGTGAAGTGACTAAATAGAAAAAAAAGAGCTATTGAAGATAAGGTTATGATAGAAGAAGACAAGATAAACATTGCTAATAGATTGGAGGAAAAGTCAATTGAGCTTGCAAGAATTTCCAACATGTAGCTAGACACCCTAAGCCAAACGATGAATGCTCATCATGGGCTAAATATCAAGGACATTGAGATCTCCACACTAAAGATACAAAATGAACAACTGAAAAATGATTTGAAAAGAGAAAAGAAAATTATAGAGAGTTTCAAAAAACCTAATGAGGCTATCAAGTATTTTGAGCAACTACTAAAATCACCAAGATCTAGTAATGACACTGTAGGACTAGGATACACCAGCACTTAATAAGGAGAATCATCCAAGACTACAAAAGAAAGAAGTGACAAAGGTAAGATTACTAAACCTACTTGACATTTTTATGGTAAAAAGGGACATACCTCTAATGTGTGAAGGAGCAAGAACACCCATCAGCATGAAAAACCTAAAAATATGGGTCACTATCACAAGTGCAACAAGCAAGGACATCAAACACATGACTACAGAACTAGAACCATCAGAACACCAAGATTTGAAGTTCACTACTACAATTGCAAAAATTATGGACATAGAGCTTTTGAGTGTAGATCAAAGCCTATGTGGACACCTAATCAACTAGAAAGGGATAATAATTATGGACATCACTATAATTGGGACTACAACACTAGGTAGAGATGTCACTATTGTCAAGAATATGGACACATCCCTGAAAATTGCATAAAAACATGTTTTTAAGGAAATTATAGTAGATGGTTGAGCCAAACTACATGCTTCAGTTGTTTGAAGGCTGGTCACATCAACAAAAATTTCCCAACAAAATCAAGGCACCCAACTTAGAGTTCAACAAAGGAAAAGAGAAGACAGAGGAGCAATGAATAAAACATGGAATAAGATAGATGGAGGTAGCACATCTAATGAAGGGATCACTTCACCCAAAAGGTCAAGTGGTCACACTTCATCTAACTAATTAAAAGAAGGTATGTGGAACTGATTTACAAAAGCTTTATCATACATCAATTCTAAGACAAGTAATAATTGAAAATGATAGATTAGCAAGAATTGAGATGCAAAGTTAAAACTTCAAGTTTTCACAAGTGTTGCCAAGTGAGACAAGTTTCCTTCAGATGTCAAGTAAAGATCTAGTACATGTCAAGTTGTCTACCAAAGTTAGTAGAAGCCAAGTGGTTAGTTGTAGCCAAATTAGTAGTGGATGTTGAGCGAAGGGAAATTCTAGTTGAAGCTGAGTAAGGGAAACTCAAGCATATGTTGAGTAGTTGGAAAGATAATGGAAGCCGATTAAAGCATAAATTCTTTAAGGAGCAGAGTAGACATCTGTAAATGCACTAAGCATTAAATGTTATGAAACAAGGCTATATGATTTCATTTTGAATCATTTTTCACCATCGCAAGAAAAAGAGCAAAGATGAGAAGAGTGCATAATGATTTCCAAGTAGAGTTTCAAGCATTTGAGTAGACTTCTACATAGATTCAGCATAATTTTGAAGATTCAAGGTATTTATACGTGTGCCAAGCTATGCATTTTCAAAATTTCTTTGCGTAGAAACCCTATATTACACAAATGGCCTCTAGTTCTAGAAAACTTGATGATAAAGAGCCATTTGAAGTTTAGTTAGTTTCAAATGAATTTTTGCAACTCAATTTTTGACCTATCCCTAAGGTTGCCTATAAAAATGACCTTGTTGGAGCCCTATCTATAATTCCTCCTAAGGTTATAATCATTCTAGAAGTTAGAAGTCATTATTATTGTAAAATAGGTGCTATTGGAGACATGGAAATTAGAGAGGCATATGATAGATTTTTTTAAAATGGAGTCTTGAAGGAAGAGTTTTGAATCATTGAGAAGAAGGGCTTAACCAATTTCCTAGAGTTTCCTACCATATTTAAGACCAAATGGATTAGAATTGTGTTTAGTAGGATTCATGATGGTAGCTTGTGGTTAGAAGATGGGCCAATTAAAATATAAAAAAGGATTATTCATAGGGCAATAGGGTATCCAACCCTAGATTGACCCAAGACACCGAGGAGTGACTCTAAAGAAGCTATTGAGAAGAATACTGGAGCCAAGTGGAACAAGAGAGGCATGACCATTATTACTAGTAAGGATCCTCTTGTTGATTTTTCTATTATAGTCATTTCCCACAAATTATACCAACCTACAAAACTCAATAGTGTTCCCTATATTGCATTGGATATAGGTTATAAACTTGTTAAAAAGTAACATATATATGATCTAGCAGAACTGCAACTACAATAGATCAATGAAAATTTGGGAGCTATAAGAAGAACAAAGGAAGCTCAATGCAAGTTTGGAGTAATTTTGATATGTATATTATTTTATGTACAGAATGAATTTCCTTCTTTTGGAAAGGTTAGCTAGAAGACAAATAGGTCCATAGTAGCCTAGGTGAATTAATATATTGAACAAATGGAAGCCAATTTTGAGACACTCATGACCAGCTACTTTGAAGATTTCAAGAAATCAATGAAACAAAGACTTAGGATTCTAGTCTCACTTGTGGAGCAGCATATAAAAGACATTTGTTTTCTTGTTGATATTGACTACACCTACATCCAAGCATCCATACCAAGGGTATGATGCCTTAGACCACTTGGGTATGAGATAAATATTGATGAAGCATCATCAACAATAATAGCTCTACTTACCGAAGAAGTAGATAAAAGTGCCCAGCATTTTGGTACATATGATGTAGTAAGATCAAAGGTGACATGGAATTGAAGACTACTTCTAGACTCAAGAATAAGAACAAATTAGTAAAGAAGCTCAAGGCTAAATTTGGAGAAGGGGCTACAGAAGTAGAAGATGAAGATGAAGAGGAGCAAGGGCAAGGAGCACTAGCACTAACCCAAGGCATGGGTGAAGATGGTGAAGAAGAAGAAGGTGTCGAGGAAGAAGAGGAAGTACCTAGGGCAAAAACTAAGAAGTGAAAGGCACAAAAGTAGCTAGCAACATAGCCTAAAGGCAAGAAGAAATCAAAGCCAAGCCCAGCAAAACCTAATATAAGGGTAGATACAAGGGCTACAACAAAGGTGGTAAAAGAACAAGAAAAGAAGAAAGCCACAAAGTAGGGAGAACCAGTAGAAAAGAAGTAGAGGAGAAAATATGTGGTACCTCTAGAGTTAGATGAAGAGAGGATAGAGTCTGATGACAATGAACAATTTAGAGTGGTAAGTCATCGCACTAAATCTAATTTAAAGAATATTTGTGACAATACAAGAGATAATGCATACTTATCTAGATTGAAAAGTATTGACTTCAATAAGTTGACAAGAGAAGAACAAAATATAGTGGAAGAATCAATATACACTATGATGGAAAAGTTCAAGAATACTCCACTTGAACTTGATAATACTATGCCTAAGGAACTATACTCTATTATAGAAAATAAATGGCATTATTGCCTCAATATGGAGAAGGAGATAAGAGAGTCAACTTTGGATCATGTGATGCCTGGACTAATAAAAGGTGAAATAAGTAAGGCAAGTAAGAAGCATGGGAGAAAATTTGTACCCAAATACAAAGCATTTAGTATTTTGCAAAATAAAATTGAAGATGTTGTGAAGAAGTCCACTCTCATGTGGAAAGTAATTTATGGCCTCTAGACAGTTAAGGAAGGATGAGAAAACTCCTTTGAGGGTAGGAATGATGAAAATAATCAAGAAGAAAATGACAAGGAAGAAGAAATAGAGAAAAGAAAAGGAAGAAGTTACAGTGGAGAAAGATACAATAGAGGGTGTAAAGGCAACTATTGAGGAGTAGCAAATAGATCAAAGTGTACAAGACACATAACTACCACCTCCTAGCCCTCCACATGGAACACCCACACCTATAGATAAAATAATTGTAAAGGATGTTCTTGACAACTCTGGTTAGAACATCAACCCATTGACTACAAAGGATCTTAGAAAGATCCTTCACTAGACTACTTTGTAATCACAACTATGTTACTAATCTAGTCTTGGTGAGTGTAGAGGAACTTTAGAAAGCTATAGATGAGATTACAAAGGAGAAGGTGAATCCACAAGAACCACCTTCACAAAATCCAATAACTACAATTGGAAAACCACAAGAGAAAGCAGCACAAGATGCATTTGCTAGGGTTGACACCATAGTTACAGTGACTTCAACTACCAAGGAGAAAGTAAAGGAGCATACAAGATAGAAGGATACCTCTATCACTACAACACAAGGACAAGATGCACCTCCTCAAATCACAATAATTGATCAAGGAAGAACAAAAGAGGATAAAATTTCTAAGGAGAAGGAACAAGAGGCAATTTAAACATTGATAAATTTGCCTACTATAGGGAGTCCCATTGGAACAACACACCAAATGAGCATTGATCTAGTACCTTTACAAATACTAGCTTTAGGCTTGAGCTCTACCAAGGTAGCAAGGGTACTTCACTATGGAGACCCTGCAATTGATGAGGAGATAGTCATACCATGCTATGACTATTAAACAATGAACATAGATTAGGTCAATGAACTACAAGAGGTGATGGAGAAGAAGAAGAAGCAAGAGATACGTAGGAGTGAGTATACACAAAGGCAAGCATTGATAGAAATTAAGGACATCTTTCTTGATGCTTTCAACTTGCAAGTACCTAATGAGATAAAGCCCATCATGGAGCAATTATCCAACATAGTGGACTAGGTACAAAATGAGGACCTAGACACTAATGTCAAATTACTTGAATGGTCTGAAAAGAAATTCCAAATGAAGGTAAATGAGAAAATATCTAGTGAGATAGCACTATCACAGGTGGAACTGGAAAATAAGGTAGAGAAGGTCAAAGCAATAATTGAGAATATATTCTCACTATACTCCAAATTGTATGACTCCTCATACTTCATACAAGAGACTAGCTAGAGGATATTGAGCTTGGAGAGGATCCTTAAAGTATATAGCATACGGCTATCGAAGTATCTAGCTAAAAGTGAGAATCCTTTTTCTACAACACTTCACACACAAAAAGAATTAGTTTTACTTACAATAGATGAGGGAAACACCAAGGCGAAACTAATACAAATCCAGTCTTCCATAACTCCTCACATGGAAGTTTTGCATAAAGAAATGGCCTATGCAGAGAATATCTTGAAGAAATATCCCAATCTTTCTACATTGGAAGGCCTAGTATACCTTGCAACAGAGACAGTCATCCAAATTAAAGCACTGGAAATTGCATTAGACAATTGTGATGTTTCTTTGAAGATCATGATGGAGGTAAATAAATCTTTTTTGGCTAAGTATTCAATTTATTCATAGGACCCTTTGACATAAATTTCAAAAAGGGGGGTTGATAATACATTATGAAGATATGGGGGAGATAATACATTATGGAGATAATAAATGAGGCCCAAAGGGGGAGATAATAAAATTTTGAGTTTTGAGGAGAGATAAGGAGATAAAGCCAAAATGATACAAAAACTACAAGGGAAGATGTGTTAAAGGGGGAGTAACAACAGAGCAGATAGAAATAGAGAAGACAAGGGAAGGAGTGACATGGTAGAGATAAAAAGTATCAAAATAATTAGCATGAGAAAAATTCAAAAAAAGGAGTTTTGGATACAGAAATGGCACATCAGCTTAAGGGGAGTTACAAGTTTTTGAGGTATATAGTCTCCTCCAAAATTTTCAACAAGTTTTTGAAGTTTTGTACATATGTCAAACAAGATGTATATTGTACTCAAAGAAATCAAATTAATAATGCTTAGTTAAGTGTTTTCGAAATTCATGTTAAAGGGCAAGATTGTTGGTCTCAGATTGGTTTTGACATTTGAGTGTCAACACACCTAAGAAATTTCTAGGTTGATGCCAAGTACAATATAGATGCCCAGCTACAATATCTGCTAAGCCAGAAGTTCAACAGGTGTCGATTTATTCAAGTGTTGAGCAAGTTTCAAGTTCTAAGTGATGATTGATGTCATGCTAGTATATGTGCTGAGCAAGACAGAGTTACTATAGGATTTGAGCAAGAAAAAAATCCTATATGTGATGAGCATCATCAATCAGTAAGTGCCGAGTAACATAAAATCAACATATGAGTTTGTACCTTCACAAACTTAGATGTAAACCATTTTTGATCCAACTCAAGATGAATCTCAAAAGATCTAAAAGATATGATTGAATCATTTACATTCCCTATGCAATCAACATGCAACCAATCAGAAAAATCGAGAGAGCATGCAACCAATTGGAAAAGTGGAACAAATTGAGCTGGAAAAGATGGATGAATCTCGATTGTAGATTCATACATAACCCTAAGACAAAAAGCCTTTATAAGGAGGTCAAAACCCCATAATTTAGTGTAGAGTGGAAGAGTAAGAGGTCATATGGGAACGCATGAGTGAATGATAGCAAAGTTTTAAGGGGTGCAAGGACTAAGATAAAGAAAAACATTGTAGAATCAAGTTGTTAAGAATAGAGTATTAGCACTATGAACAAAGTTATATCAGATCAGGAAGGATCAAATTAGATTGGACAAAACAAGGATCTAGAATCAAATATTGAAAATTTTAAGTCATCAAGTCAACACGTTCTACTATACTTTCTAGCCATTGTATTAGGAGGATGAAAATCGTATGAAGATAAGTTGGCTTAACAACTATTTTGTAGAACCTTTAACAAGGTGTTAAATTCTTTAACATGGGGACATTCCAAGTGAATGTTTGTAAATCATTTAGATAGGCCACTTTTAGTAGGGTGTAAAGCCTTTAACAGGGAAGGCCTTTTATACAGCCGACGATTGATGATGGTCAAACTTTGTAACCTTAACCAGTTACATATTGCTATAGTGATAAGTTGTGGGTGTCATCCCCACCCCAGTTTTACCTTATCATTTTGGATGGTTTCTAGGTGACCAAATGTTGTGTTATCTATCTTCACATATGTCTTTACTTTCATGTTAATTAGATATGTTAGATGCATGTGATTGATCTGAGTCAAAAGTTTTAGAGGTTAAATATTGTTACTTCTAATTCACCCCCCTCTTAGAAGTAAATCTTCCCATCTGTAAATTCCAACAAGGAATATCCTCAACAAAAACCTCTAGTTTCTCTTCAAGTTTTGTATCAGACTCCCAAAACTAATCAATAAAACCAATCTCTTACACCTTGACCTTGTTATGCCATCTTCTCGCTCGAACAAGTCCTTTAACTAGCTAGACAACTCTCTTCCATATCAATACAGTCCAACTCCAAAAACATTCACAAAATATCTTCCCCACCCTATCTATAACTCGATTAGCCAAGCTATCTTCAAACTGACCAATCATCTTTCTCCATCACATCACAGAGATTTCCAATCATCTTAGGGTCCAATCCTCTCAAATCCATCTCCCAAGATCTTTGTAAACCCTCAACAACAAATCCTTCCCTTGCTCATTGTGATAAAACTAAATTGTTTGCAAGTTAGATGACAACCTACCACCTCACATGAATAATTAGGAACCACATCACAAGTCTAGGACCATGGATCTACAATTCACAAACTCTCTACAACCATGCCTCAACAAGATTAGTCTTTCATCTCCACATCCATTGATCTATCTGCAAGCACTCTATAATTGCAAGTTAGAACCATAATCTGCCACCTCACATTAAAGAGATCTAGGACTCCAAAAAGATAATTCACCACGAGATCAAGATCTTCTTAGATCTACTTCTCTAACCCAAGTCCTAATAAAAATTGCCACAACTTCAATGATCGATCTACACACTCAAACAACTAAGCTTTGGTACCACTTGACATAGTACAAGGTAGGAGAATCACCAAAGGAGATATCCTAGCCCCCATTCATAACCACACAATGGAAACACAACAAAATAGTAGGATAAATGCAAGATTTAATACCAAATCACAATTCCTTTTTAATAAAATAATTGTTTACATGCAATATGCTTTGTTGTATGGCCTTCTATGCTATAGCCAAATACAATAGAAAATAAAATAATAGTTTTGCAAGATCGCTAAAGATCCAATCCAAACCCTTATCCCAGCTAGTTGAGATCCACACTCTGGTAGAAACCTCCAAGGAAGATCTAAGCTTATGCTTGCAAGCTGACCAAGCAATCACCTTGTTTCTAAACTCCAAAAACTAGCTTTTCTCAAAAAATTGCAACTCCACTGAATTGTTGTTGTAAACTACCTCACATTTAGCACTTTCTCCATAGACTCAGGAAATTCACCCTTAAGCTACTCCAAAAATTGCTCCTCTCCCATTGATTCTTAACACTAAGCCTAAACACCCTATTTATACTTGGAAAAATGGCTTACAAAATATTCTATATCATTATAGAATAGAGAGGCTGACCCACCAACTATCTAGACAAATCCCATGATGAGATCTTATCATAAATGTCATGATTAAAATTAATTTTGCAAGTCAGCTCACATCAAAAATATAGAAAACTTTTCTAAAATGCTAACACTCAACATCAATAGGAAAACTTGACACATGAAGGATAACTTGGCACACATCATGGAACTCGACACATAGTGTAGAGGAAGATGGTATAACATGCTAACCTTAGTGTTAACATGAAGTGAGATAACTTGAACTTGGCTTAAACTAAAAAATTACTAGCACTTAGAACTTACTACCACTCGATAATAATTGTAACTCGACAAAAACTAGCATAATGAACACAAGTGAGCACAATAACACGTTAACAAAGGATGCTCCTGCATCATGAATAAAGGAAGCAAATTGGAAGGATAAGAACAATATCCTAGTTGATTGAGCTACAAAGATTAATCTAATTAAGGAGGATCAAGTATGCAAGCTAGAACTAAGATTTGATTTAGAAAAGATATTTGCATTAGCAATCAGGTCAAGTCATAGTTACTCTCTAACAATTGTAAAATTGAATCAAATCTCTTAACAGAGTTAGCCTAACAATAATTTTGAAAATCCTCTAACAATGTGACAATTCCAGATTGAAGTTTCTGAAGACCTCTAACAAGAGCACTCCTAATAGGGTGAACTAAATATTTTAATAGGGTCGCATATAATAGTGTGTTTCATAACCTTTAATAGGATTGGCTCCTAAGAGGGCTCACTTCAAAAGAGTGAAAAATAGTAACTAGTTGCAATTGGTGGTTTTTTGAAATTGGGTTTCCAAGTTAAATCTTGGTGTCCCTTGGGTTCATTTTATTTCCTTTATGTGTATGAAACTAAATTAATAAAGGTTAAACACATTAAACATCTTAAGAAGTTTTTATTTCAATACTTACTGAGTGATAGTAATTTTTAGTGTTAAAACAAAGTTGTGTTGTGTTGACTGAGAGTTTCTATTCTAATTGAGTTACAACAAGCTTTCAGTTTTAGTAGAGTTTTTCATTGCATTTATATCTTGAGGGATCTTGGATTTATTTTGTGGTAACTAATTCAGCCCTCCCCTCTCATTTACTCTTATATTTCCAACAATTGGTATCAAAGCTTTTAGTGCTTGCAAAGAAGGTTTAAAGGACCTAAGCTAAATATCGAGATGTCTTATAGAAGAGAGATCACCAAGCTGATCATAGATAACTTCAAAGCATGGCAAGAACTCATGAAGCTACATTTGGCATCCATTAGTGACTCGAGCCTACAATACCTTGAGAACAAGTATGTGGCACCTACTAGAACTTTGATTGTGGAAGAAATTGTTGAAAAGAAGAATCATAACATAATGATGATTGTCATTGCTTCTACTCTCAATTATGTTGAATTTGATGAACTCAAAGATTGTGCTACTACTCATGAGATGTGGATCAAGCTAAAAGATATCTATAGAGGAGATGACAGTGTGACAAGAGCAAAGGCAGAAAGTCTAAGAAGTCATTTTGATTAGATGAAGATGAGAGAAAAGGAAAACATTGCAAAATATAGTAAAAGAATCAAACCAAGTGTTAGTACAATTAGAGCCTTAGGAGGGATAATAGTCGATGTGGAAGTGGTCAAAAAGGTACTCAGAACTCTTCTTCCTATTTATGCAATTAGAGTTTTAGTTATTCAAGAAATGAGATGTAATCCTAAAAATGATATAACTTTGGATGCACTGGTGGGAAGGTTGACAACCTTTCAGTTAGATAACTATGACAACTATGTTCCTAAATCTAGTAGCATTGAGTCTACATTTGAAGATAAGATTTCACTCAAAAAGAAATGTGGAAAATCTAAAAGAAAATAGTATGAAAGTGAAGATAGTTTTGATAGTGACATTGAAGCCATTAAAGCCCTACTTGCAAGAAGATTTCCCAAAAGCAAAGGAAAGTACAAAGTTAAAATTCCTCTAACTTATTTTTCCTATGATGAAATTGGTCAACATGTTGCAAGGTGTCCAAACAAAGAAGGGGAAGAAGAAAAGAAGTACAACAAGTACAAAGGAAAGAAGGATTTCAAAAACTACAAAGACTACAAGGACAAACATAAGAAATCCTATTACATGGCTAAAGATTCAGATAGTACTGATGATGATGAAATGGTTTATATTGCTATTAAAGATGATGAAGATGATTAAGATGGAACTTATCTCTCATCTTAGTAAAAATGACACATCAATTATTGATAGTGGCTATTCTCACTATATGACTGGTGATAAAATAAAATTTCAACAAATGGAACACTATGATGGTGGGAGTGTTGGATTTGGAAATAATGAACCTTGTTGTATAAAAGGAGAAGGTTGCATTGCATTAACCAATAATTTCAAATGTGACTATGCCTACTAGGAGGACTAAAGAATGATATACTGAGTGTGGCATAGTTGAAAAATATTGGATTCAAGGAAGAATTCATGAATGGGAAGGCCAAGCTACTAGATAGAAAAGGAAATCTAATTGGGACTGGCAATCAAACAAAAGGTAATCTATTCTACCTACATCTAAGTGAATGTTCATGTTTCATAGCTCAAGTAGAAGAAAGTTAGTTGTGACATAAAAGATTGTGTCATGTGAATTTTGATAACTTCATCAAAATAAGCTAGAATGAAAGAGTGAGAGGTAATCCAAGTTTGAGGAGACCTAGTATGGGCATGTGCAAAAATTGTAAAATTGGAAAGATGGGAAAGACATGATTCAAAAGAAAGAATTATCATTCTAAAGAAGTCTTGGAGCTGGTTCATACAGGCCTTTGTGGACCTATTGGCATATAGAGATATAGTTGAGATAATTATTTCATTTTATTTGTTGATGATTATTCTAAGATGATGATAGTTATGTATTTGAAAGATAAGTCTAAAGCTTTTGAAAAGTTCAAGTGGTATTTGGCTAGAGTTGAGAAAGAAATTGGAAAGAAATTAAAGTGCTTAAGGTTAGATAGAGGAGGAGAATTCATCTCAAATGGATTCAATGAATTCTGTAATGAAAGAGGAATCAAGAGATAAGTATCAGCCCCTAGTACACCTCAAAAAAATGGCATAGAAAAAAGAAGAGATGGATCTATCATGGATTGTACAAGAACCCTAATGATAGAGAAGAATGTTGCAATCAAATACTAGAAGGAAGCAATTAGTACAACAATGCACACCTTGAACAAAGTATAGGTGTAGAAAGACTCAAATCAAACTCCTTATGAACTATGATATGGCTATAAACATAATGTCAGTTATTTCAAAGTATTTGGAAGAAAATATTATATCTTGAAAGAGACTACGAAAGGGAAATTCGATGCAAAGAGTGATAAAAGGCATACTCTGAGGATACTCTAGCAAAATCAAAGCATACAAATATTTAAATCTAACTACTCATAAGATTATCGAAAGTGCACATGTAATGATTGATAAGTTTGCCAAAAAGAGTCAAGAGGAAAGCAACAAAGAACCTGAAAAAATTGCAGAAGCTTATTTTACTTTGAACCTAATACATTTCCTAATGTTCAAACAAACACAATTGGATATGAATAGACTTCACTCTCGAGTCCCCAAAATCTCTAGAAGCACCTGAGTTGTAGGTAGTGCAACCCAAATCATAGTCTAAAGGACCTAAGTCATAGTTAGAAGGACACAAGTTATAGCTAGTGCAACCTAAGTCATAGTTTGAAAGACCCAAGTTATAGATAGTAGGACCAGAGCATGATTCAGAAGATCATGAACTAAGCATAATGAGCCAATGAAACTATTTCTAATTCTAAGGTAGCTATACTTGCAATACATGTTGGAAAGCATCATGCACCTAAGAAAATAAATGGAGACAAATCAAAAGGCACTATGAGAAGGAACAAATTAAAAGGTAAATGTTTGCATAGTAAATTTGAAGCTAGAACTATTAAATATGAATTGGATAATTAGAGTTGGATTGAGGTAATGAATGAAGAGATTGAATAAATTGAGAGGAACAAAACTTGGACTCTTGTACCTAGACCCAAGGACAAAAATGCAATTGGCACAAAATGGGTATTCAAAAATAAGATGAATGAAGATGGAGAAGTATCAAGAAACAAGAAAAGGTGAGTACGCAAAGGTTATTCTCAAGAAGAAGGTATATATTATGGCAAAACTTTTTCTCAAGTTGCAAGATTAGAATGTGTTAGGACACTACTTGCTTATGCTACACATAAAGGATTCAAAGTGTATTAGATGGATTTGAAATGAGAATTCTTGAATAGAATCCTAGAAGAAGTCTACAATGAGAAACATGAAGCTTTATTAGATCCTAGTAAAAAGGATATGGTTTGTAGACTAAAAAAAGCTTTATATGGTCTCAGAAAAGTCCCTAGAGCATGGTATGAAAGATTGCATAGTTGTCTAGTAAAGATTGGTTTACAAAGCACAAGTGAAAATAATAGTCTATTCATCAAAGAAGGACTAGAAAATAAGATATTATTGTTAGAAGTATTTTTAGATCATATACTATTTATTAGATATGATGACTTATGTAAATCTTTTTCTAAAGAGATGAGTTTAAGGAATTTGAAATGTCAATTTTTGGAGAGGTCAAATTCTTTATTGGCCTATAGATTCAAAAAAAGAAGAATAGCATTTACATTACTCAATAAAAGTACATAAACAAGATAATAAAGAAAATTGGAATGGAGGATTCTAGACCAGTTGAACACCTATTTCTACTAGACATAAGATTTCCAAAAATGATGATTCTAAAGAGGTAGATTAGACTAGATACAAATCAATGATTGGAAGACTTCATTATGTAGTACACACAAGACTAGATATTGCACTAGCAATTGATATGGTGGCAAGATTTTCAGCCAATCCAAGAGAAAATCATATGATGGAAATAAAGGGAATCATGAGGTATCTAAAAGGAATTGAAGATTATGGATTATGGTACGAGAATAGAGGTAACTTTGAATTGAAAGCCTTTACTAATATAGATTGGGTAGGAAGTATTGTGGATAGGAAGAGCACTAGTGGTGGTGTATTCTTTCTTGGAGAGAGTCTTGTATCTTGGACAAGAAAGAAGCATAATTGCATCTCTCAATCTATAGAAGAGGTTGAATATTTTGTAGCAGTCGTTAATTATTCCAATATTGTTTGGTTCAAACAACTATTGGTAGGTATGAAGGAATAAATTAAGTATCTAGTACTCAACTTTTGTGATAACACTAGTGCAATTAACATATCAAAGAATCCTATGATGCATACAAAGACCAAGCACATTGAAATAAAGTATCATTTTATGAGAGAACTGGTGCAAGATAAAGATGGGAGATTGGAATATGTGAATACAAAAGAAAAAATTGTAGACATATTCACCAAGCCATTACCTAAGGATGCATTCTTATATCTAAGAGGTAAGTTAGGGGTCATTCCCCTATTTGAAGCTCACTAAATATAGTTTAGTGATGCATCAATTATGTATTTTGAAGATCAGTCAAGTTGATGCAATAGTGTAAGATCATATTTTATATGAATCTGTACATCAACTACATTTATATCCATTAGATGCAGTCTTTGGCATAAGATGTCAAAGAGGGAGAGTTTACTATTGTTATATATTAGAGAAATTTTGTGAAAGTAAAGTTTGATATGTCAAGAGGGAGAATTTCAAAGATGGAGAGCTTGCTAACATATCAAAGGTACTACAATCAGAAGATTTAGAGAATCGTTCTAGAGGGAGAGATTGATGAAATAGGGAGCTCACACTAATAGAGAGAGTTCTCATGGATGAGAATTGTAATGAAACTAAGGATATTATCTTTACTTTTGGTTTTCTATAAAATTTCATTTTATTATGACATGTTGTGTTTCCATCAATGCCAAAGAGGGAGACTTTTGAAAATAATGAGTCAATTGTATATTGTGTTTGATGTTAGACAAAATGTCAAGTATCTATTGAGTTGTCAATGTCTATCAAGCTTACTCAGGTGATGAAGATAGACTACAGTATATGATGACAAGATTTAGTGTCTATTGAGCTCACTTAGGCATCGAAGGAAAGTTAGCAAAGATTCAATGTTAAACTAAGCTTAGTCTATTAACAAAGGAAGGTTAGTGTGGAACCAGTGTTAATTGAGCTCACTCAATTTCCAAAGGAATTTGGCAAGCATGTAATGTAAACCAAGATCACTTGGTTAACATAGGAAAATCATTTTTGAGTTAGTGTCCACCAATTTGGGTCAACTAACAAAGAATTTTCTTTGTGACAGGATATTGAGTTTAATGAATTGATTTGTCAGTTCTAGCTGACTCAAGGGATAAACATTAGTTGTTTAAATTTATAATCAAGTTGTGTTGGCAATGTAAATGATATAAGTATAAGGTCAAGTTGTGGATTGAAGAAGAGAATGTATGGAAGATAAGAAGATGAATAAAGGAAGTGAATTAGAAGGATAAGAAGAATATCCTTGTTGACCAAGCTATAAAGATTAATCTAATGAAGGAGGATCAAGTATACAAGCTCTAACTAAGATTTGAATCAACAAAGATAGTTGCATCACTAATCAGGTCAAGTCATTGTTACTCTCTAACAATTGTAATAGTGAATCAAATCTCCTAATAGAGTTAGCCTAACGCCTATTTTGTAAATCCTCTAACAAGGTGGCATTTCTAGATTGAAGTGTTTGAAGAACTCTAACAAGGCTACTCCTAATAGGGTGAACTAAATTCTTTAATAGGGTCACATCTAGTAGTGTGTTTTGTAAGCTTTAATAGGGTTGGCTCTTAACAGGGATCACTTTAGAGGAGTGAAAAATAGTAACTAGTTACAATTGCTAGTTTTTCCAAATTGGGTTTCCATGTTAAATCTTGGTGTCTCTTGTGTTCAAGCTATTTCCTTTATGTGTATACTACTAAGTTAATAAAGGTTAAACAAATTAAACATCTTAAGAAGTTATTATTTTAGTGCTTACTGAGAGGTAATAATTGTTAGTGTTAACCAAATTGTGTTGTGTTGACCGAGTGTTTCTCTTCTAATTGAGTTACAATAGTATTTCAGTTTTAGTAGAGTTTTGTATTGTATTAACATCTTTAGGGATCTTGGATTTGTTTTTGTGATAACTGATTCACCCCTCCCCTCTTAGTTACTCCAATTATATTTCCAAAACGGTTGTAATTCCTCATTTTTAAATATTCTCCTATTTCTTTGCTTCCAAATCTCCCATAGGACAATGGATGTTGATATTTTGCAGAGGTTATTGTAGATTTTGGATTGTCCATATTTAGGCCAACTTTTAAGATGTTCCCAAAGGTTTGAATGGAGAGATGTAGACCAATTAAGTTTCTTACATGGTCATACCAACATGATTTAGAAAAACTACATTGAAAGAGGATATGATCTACCATCTTTGATTCCTTTTTGCATAAGTGGAAATCAATTTGTTGTGAGGATTCTATTTTGGGACATTGGCCACAAAAAATCCCCACTTTAGGAAGACTAGTTGGGTCCCAGCAAAGAGTGAGGGGGATTTTGATATGTTCCCATCTTTGAGAATTTATGATAAGATCATAGCCTAACTTAACTTTGTAGGTTCCTTATGTTGAAGCCCCCCATATTATTTATCATGACAATTGATGTTTTTGACCAGTCTTTGATTAATGAATTGCTTGTACTAGAATTTTTATTATTTCGTTAAGTTGTTGTTTTCCACTAATTTCTATTTCCAAATTTCTTTTTGGTTATTTATTTCTCTATATTTATAATCTTTGATAATTCTTCCCCATAGCTTTATCAACTTGAGTTTTGTGGGATCCAAGAGAGAGGAGGAATTGGCAGAGGGAAGCCCATCCCATTAATATTCCTAGAATAAAGCTTCTTCTCTCCTTCCTATATCCCAAGTAATATAATTATTGATTAAAGGCCTACATGTTGATCTCAGATTGGTTTTGACAATTGAGTGTCAACACACTTAAGAAATTTTATAAGTTGATGCCAAGTATAATATAGATGCCAAGTAATAGTATATGCTGAGCAAAAAATTAATCAAGTGCCGAGTCATTCAGATGCCAAGTGAATAAAAAATGCCAAGAAAGTTTCAGATGCCAAGTGACTAATAGATGCAAAGCAAAGTTCAAGTGTCAAGAAAGACAAAATTTAGTATGTGTTGAGCATCACTAACTAATAATTGTCGAGTAACATAAAATCAACATAAGAGTTTGTGCCCTCACAAACTAAGATGTAAACTATTTTTGAGATGACATATGGATAAATCTTGAAGGATTAAAAGATAAGATTGAATCTATTTAATTCCCTATGCAATAAAAATGTAACCAATTAGAAAAATGGAAAGATTTGAGTTAGAAAGATAAATGAATCTTAATTATAGATTCATACCTAACCCTGAGTCATGAAACCTTTTTAAGGAGGTTGAAACCCCATAACTCCATAATGTATACGAGAGTATATGAGAAGAGAATGCATGAAAGGAGAGAATACTAGCAAAGTTTGAAGGAAGTGAAAGGGGTGAATTGACTTAGAAGGAGGACAATATTGCAGTATTAGTTAACAGAACAATGAATCAAGATCACAGTAGTTTCATACTAGATCAATAAGGATAAGATTGGATAGAACAAGGATTTAAAATCAGCATTAGCAGATTGCAAGTAATTAGGTCAAGCATTCTACTATACTTTCTAAAAATTGTATTAGAAGAATGAAATCCTATGGAGGTTGGTTTAACAACCATTGTATAAAGCCTTTAATAGGGTGACATTCCAAGTGAGTTTTTTGTAAATCCTTTAGCTAGGTACACTTTTGATAGAGTCTTAAAATCCTTTAACAGGGTAGGATCAAACAATCCTTGTAAGCTTTTGACAAAGCAGGCCTTTCATAGGGAAGATGATGAGAATGGTCAAAATATGTAACCTTAATAGGTGAACTTTATTGCTGAAATAGTGAAGATTTTTGGGTGTCAACCCCACTCGAGTTTTACCTACTCATTGGAGGGTTTCTGGGTAATCATATCTAGTATCAAGTGTTTATATGGATGCATTTACTTTACCTATTATTTTTATATGTTAATGCATGCAATGTTTTTAACTTAAAAGTTTTATTGGTCAAAGTTTAAAACTTATGATTCACCCCTCCCCTCTCAGAAGTATAATTCTCACTTATTAATTCACAACATTACATTATAGCATGAAGTTCCAAGTGTTCGACCCTTGCGGAAGATTAATAATACAAAATAGAGAAAGGTGGTCATTATATTTGAGATATTTATTATATAATATTTTTTCCCATTTACTATCATTATTCATATACATTCTCCATACTAATTTGGCTCCAAAGGATTCATTCTACCAATTGAATTTTTTTATTCCTAACCCTCCTTGAGTCTTGGTTTTAAATATATTATCCGACATGATTAGTGCTTTTTTTTACTTCTCTTCTATCCTCTTCTAGAAGAAATACCTTAATTTCTTGTCTAGTTTGTGTCCAATTCCTTTAGGTAATGGGAGACATGAGATGTGATCAGATGGTATTGCTAATAGTAAATATTTGATCTTAGTTACTCATCCTACCTTGGTGAGCCATCTTCTTTTCCACTTGTCAGTTTTTATTTCAAGTTTATCAATATGAGGGTCCCATGTTTTCTCATTTATAGACCCTTTCTCTATCTATATTCCTATATACTTGCAAGGGAAAGTCCCTTTCCTATATTACATTGTTTGACAACTATTATTTTCCATATCTATTTTTTTGTTTAGGAAGAAGATTTCTAATTTTTCCTCATTTAGTTTTTATCTTGATGCTCTCATATAGGTGGAGATGCTTTCTTTATATTTTCTAGCTTCATTTAAATTACTAATACCTTCTATTAATGTATCATCTACAAATTGCTGATGTGTGAAATTGTTGACCTCTTTTGTGACATACACTCTTGTCGTCTCATTTTTTACTAGAGCCTTTTTTATGGCTCTTCTAAAGGTTTCTCCAATAATGATAAAAATAAACACTGAGATTGGATCCCCTTGTTTGATTCGTCTACAAGAGTTGAAGAATCCCTCTAGTGTTCCATTGATAAGAGTAGAAAATTTAGGTGTTGAAATACAATTATAAATTAGGTTAATCCATTTCTACATAAAGCCAAAGGCTTCTCCAGTCCACTTTATCATAGGCTTTGTGAATATCTAATTACATAATCATGCATGCTCATATTTTAGTTTATACCAAGTGTATTGATTCTTGGATGATAATTATTCCATCCAAAATAGACCTATTTTGTATGAAACTAATTTTCTCCTCACTAATTAATTTGGGGAGGAATAGCTTAACCCTATTTGTTATTGTCTTGGAGAGAATTTTTATAGATGGTATTGTATAGAGCTATAGGGTGAAAGTCTCCTAGATTCATGTGTTCATTTTTATTAGGGATTAGTGAGATGAAGGTGTTGTTGATTTTTGATAATAAAGAACTTGAGTTTCTAGTATCTTCTATGGCTTCACATAATTCCTCACCTACTATATGCCATCATTTTTGAAAGAAGAATGCTTGAAATTTGTTAGGCCCTAGAGATTTATTAGGATTCATACTAAATAAGGAATTTATAATTTCTTCTTTCATGAATGATTTATTTAACATCTTATTGTCTTCTTTAGTGATTAGTTTTGGTATAGATTCTAGCATCATATTTTGGGCTGTGAGGTTTGAGTGTTCATTGTTTAAAATGTCTATGTAGTAATATACAAAATTTTACACTATTTGTGTTGGGTTATCTATTATAGTACCTACATTATTCTTGTTCTTTGATATTCTATTGAAATATCTATTCCCAATTGTGTTGTTATGGTAGAATTTAGTATTTCAATCTCCTTCTTGAAGCCATGTTTCTCATGGTTTTTGAGCCCAAAATATTTCTTCTTTGTTTAGAATGTCTTCCTATTGTGCGTAAGTTCTTTTTCTTTTTCAAAATTTTCATTTTCTATTCCTTGCTGGATGACACTATGACACTTTTATTTAGATTATTTAATTCATCTTCTATCTCTCATTTTTCTTTAAATGTGTTTTTAAAGTGTTTTTTATTCCATTTTAGGATGTTCTATTTTAGTAATTTAAGTTTGGAAATGAAGAAAAACATTTTGGACCCTTCCACTTCTCCTTCTATTCACCATTTGTTAATTTTTTCCATGAAACTTGCATCCATAAACCACATTTTCTCACGTTTGAATGGATTTCTAGATGGTTTATGAGGTCCAAAAATTTCTAAGCTGGCTAGGAAGTGATCAAAGCCATAGATGATTGAATTGTAAAGTCAAATGTCTGCATATTCCCTTTGAGGATAAACCTATCCATTCTTTCTCCTATTTGGTAGAAGTCCCTTCACCTATTGAATCATGTGAGCTGACCATTCATTAAAGGAATGTCTATGAGATTGTCTCATTAGCACCATTCTTTAAAATTGGCATAGTTTGCATTATGGTTTGAGTTCCCCTGCTTTTTTATTTCAAATCTAGTATGACATTAAAATCGCCACCTATCCAGACATTATCTTCTTGGATAGAGTTTATGAAGTTACTAATTTCATTCCAGAGTATTTTATTTTCTTTCTTCTGAACTGGGCCATATACATTTATAATTATGAACTGTATACCTACTTTATAGCTTTAAACTCTTCCCCCCATCCAATTTTTATTTACTAACATTCCTTCAAAGTTTATTTTCAACAAATATCAGATCATACCAATTCCATTTGAAGCTCCCTCTGATTCCTTCAATAAAAATTTTGAAGTACCAAGTTTTTAAGTTAATGTCTCAACTTCTTGTTTACTTAGTTTAGTTTCTTGGATCATTATTAGTTCTAAGTTAAACAAGGTTAAAGTACACTTAAGTAATCACTTCTTGTTAGGGGAATTTAGTCCCCTAAATTCCAAGATGTTAACTTCATTTTGCAATAGATCCACTAGTCTGAATTATTCCCAAAATTCCTTTGAGAGTCTTTCTTCATTGTTTGTTTTCTCATATTCCCAAGGTTGTCTATGCATATTACATTCAGAAGGGTTGCTACTTCCCAAGGTATTTCATTGTCTTTGTTTGAGTATCTCATTTTTTTTATGGTTGAATTAATTGGAACCATTCCATTAGTTGGGGTTGTGTTGATTCCAAATTTAGAGGTTATAGTTTTTGGTGGTACGGGAGTAACTTGGAACCTGATGAATCTTGATCCTTTTGTTGACTCTTCTCTGCTATTGAAAATAGATTTCTTCCATTCTCTAGTGTGTGCCATAATTTATGTTTGTATTTATTAGAATATTTATGGCTATCTTGTAGACACTTTTTTCCTTTTTGTAGTGTATTTTGCATTTTTGATTCATTTGTATTATATTTTAAATTTTTTTCTTGATCTCTAATTACTATTCCTTATGGGGATTCTGGACTCTTGTATATTTGAGAGGAGACATATATGGTATTTGTTATTCTTAGAGTTCCCTTCTCCTTATTAGTGTTTAGTTGCTCTTTATGCAATTTCTTGGGTTCTTCATTGTCTTCTTTATTCTCCTAAGTCATGTCAACTTCTTTTTCTTGGAATGTCCAAGGTATATGTGGGTTATTTTGAAGAGAATGATTAATAAAATTTAAGCTTTTTCTATTCTCTATTTTTCCCAGTCAATTTTGTTTGAAGAGTCTAGATATTCCATGTTACCTATCTAGTGGACTATGTGTACCTTTTCTTATATCTATATCTTATTCACAATATCATTATGAATAAGGGTACACTCATTTATCAGTTGACTGTATCTTTTTAGATTTTCTTTTATATCCTCAATTGAAATGTTATGTTCTACACATTTTCCACATATCTAGATTTTTTTAATTTTCTCCTCAAGTCTGAGGCTCTTCTCTAGGTCTCGATCACTTATTTCTACCCTACTAAAATTGTTGACTTTTGATCCTTTTTCGAACATATGTTCACTTGGGAGGTTGTTGTTTTTTTATAAACCCATAATTTCCACACTATCTTGAATTTCTCCTTCTACTATGAGATTTCTTTCTTGAATTATCATACTCTATAGTTTAGTCTCCTTTCTACTAAAATATTCTAGATGTTCACCTTCGTTTGTGGTTACTTTTAAAGTTTCCTTATTATTTTATTCATTCTAATTTATGATTAGATTTCCAAGATTTATATTTCTTTTTTAAGGTATGAATTTTGATTTCGATGGATCTATTTATAGTGGATTATTAACAAGATATATGTCTTTGATTTTTCCTTCATATTTCTTATATTGTGAATTATAAATTGATCTATTTTTTATAATTCCAATAGATCCATTCACTTCATTTTATGAATTTAGGTTAACTAAAAAAAACTTAAACTATAGTTCTTTTTATCCACCTCTATCCCTATAAATTTTCCTAGTGTTGAATCTAATCTTACCAGAGTTTGGGAGTGCAGTATTTCCATAAGAATGTTTTTGACAATTAATCATTTTGGGAATATGAGATGTTGAACTGATGCCTTAGTGAAATTTGTCCATTTAATATAATTAATCAAAAATCCTTTAAAGAATCATAGAGTAGCTAACATAAATTTCTTTCTAACTAGTTTAGCATTAAAATGAATGTATGATAATCTATGAGATAGTGGAATTATGCTTACCTCTTCTAGTTTGAATGTTTGAAACCAACCCCTAGTATTTCTTCTCTTCTAAATATGCATAAAATACTTTCTTTTGATACTCACACCATTTTTCCTCCATAATATCATTATTGATGGTAATGGTATTTCTAGATTCTACTCTATTAAAATTTGAGGCAACCTCACTAGGGTTATGGTGGGTTGATATAGGGTTTTTTTGGTGAAGAGCAATATACAACTTCAGAAAAATGTGTATGGGTTTAGGTCTATCAACTAGTTTCTTAATAATGGTTTTACGATAGATGATCTGGTCCTAAAAAGGTTTTGATAGTGCTAGATTTATATTGAATTTCTGGTGGAGAGATGAAGAGGCCCTCCACAGCTTAAGATTTATACACATAGGTATATTATTAGCTTCCAAAATTACTATAAGCATTTGATGGTCCAGATTAGGTTTATGAGGGTGTCTAGATCTTTTTTCTAGAGAAGATGGATGTAAGTTGAGAAAGGGTCAAAGTGAAGAATTACTGATCTGATCATAATAATTCAACATTTTTCATGAAACAAACTTGTTACCTTGATTATTTTTGGTAGTCTAAACTCGGATATTTGGGCTAGATCTATTTGTCCCTACCTAGTTTTTTGTTTTGTTTCCTGTAGCCCTATTTAAACACTTTTGTCAGGTGTTTTCTTTTCCTAGTGCCTTAATGTTTTGATTGATGCTTCTCTTGCACTTTCTATATTGCATTATTTTCCAACCAGATCTTTTTTCTATAGGTGGTTTTGATTTTGATTCGGTCGTCCTCAACCTTTGGATTTATTTATTCATTATGTAGCTTTCAAAATGTAAAGAATCTTATTTTGATATTTGATAGGACTGGTTTCAATTATTCAATGCCTAGAGTTTTCTATTTTTCATCATTCTGGATGATCCTCATAGTTTCAAAGAAGCTTTTTGTATGTACGATAAAATAGGGTTTTAAGGATGGTATGTTTGCCTTCTGCTTATTTCCAATATTGTATTTTTTAGGTAGAGCCATTTCTATTTGAGTAAACCTATTATCTTTTATGATTTCTAATACAAATTTCACACTTAGAATTAATATAATTAAGATAAAAAAAGATACATGAACTAGTGGAATCTTCAAGGGTTATGGAAAATATTTTTATACCACCACATACACCATCATAAAGAAAAATATATATGAATAATAGAAGTTAAAAATATACATGAAAGGGGTTTAGGCTAACTTTTCATAATGATTTAGAATCTCTAAAAAGTTAAAAGTGTAAACCAAAGGAATTAATCAATACTATGAGGCCTCATCCTGACCTGTCATAACATAAATATTTTATTTACATTTTGATATTCAAGACTTAGATGGATAGTGGATTGTTTTATCTATCAAATTCAATATTTTTGTAGTGTTTTACATTATGATGTGCACTAAGAACCTTATATTGTGTATGAAATGATCAAACACATATGAATGCAGTTTTATGACATGATAGTATTAGATTTTAATGCAATGCAAAATGTTAATTAAATTATGATGATTTATGATATGCAGATAAATCATAAATTGAATATGATGATTTATGATATGCAGATCCATGTTAAATTTATTATGATGGTTTATGATATGCTGATTTGAGAGTCTAACACTTTGAATGATTTAATTGAATTGAATAGGAAAGGGAACTTAGTTTGAATTATGTTAATATTGATTTCATAAAATTTGAATTATGCATTTTATGATATACATGTTATATGACCTCCTTGGACTACTGATGCTCAAGTTTAATATGCAAGAAGTGGAACCATGGAAATTATTTGGGGGAAATAGGTTCCAAACCTTTGTGAACAATGTTTAACCAAGGTGAATCTTTGGAAGATTCAAAATCCTCATTGTGAAAGTATTTTTCTTTGTAAATGTGAGTTTTATTGCATGTGGAAATGGTTAATCATAAAGATGCTTTAGGGACATGTCATGGTGATGTGGAATGTGTTTTTATGTGTCACTTGACACTTGTGAACTTTGTGTGTTTTTATGGTTTTAAACATGGTAGCAATTTACCCTAAAACTAATTACCCTATTAATGAGTAAGTAAACCCACTTGACAAGGGGTAGGATGGGTCACAATCAAAGGAAATTCGAATTTGGACTTGCCTAAGGTTTTGAGGGATCACTAGGTGGTCCCAAGGTGTCTTTTATGTTAAAATAAGCTACCCATATGATAGTATATCAATTTAGAGACCTAATTTTGACCATGCAAGTGCCTAGGGGGGCCCTTTACCCATGCCTTCTTCCATCAATTTGAATTTGATGTTGTCACATGTGTTTTCTCCCATTCTCCCACTAAGTCAAATATAGAAAATTTAGAGGAGACAAGTTTGTAGGAGGAAGTGGCTAGGTGTCTTTTCTAAAATAGTCAGTGAGAAGGCATTTAGAGAGTCATGGTCAAATTGGTGAGTTGTTCACCCAATCTCTAAGTTTAGAAATAGTTAGGATTTTTTGAGGGATGTTAAAGAAGCTCTACTACAACTATCATTGCCTTTAGCTTGGACAAAGGTTGGTGATTCAAACCATGTTCTTTTCCTTTTCTTTTAGTATTGCAAAAAGAATCTGCAAGTATGGAGGAATTATGGTTGGTTCATGTAATTTTGTTGTGAATCTTGTATTGAAGGATTTGGCATTGTGTTGTGATGTTGTAAATGTGTATTGTGTTCTTGTAATTCTCATGGTTTTCTTTCTTGAATTTTTCTTGTTTTCTTTGGATGTTGAATATGATCATGGGTGTGAAGGCTTCACTCACCCTAGGGAGGGAAGTGAAGCCTTGGTTGAAGGGATTAGTTAGGCTCAACATTGTAGTTGAGATGATTTACCTCATGATGAGGAGTTGTTTTCTTTCATGGAGTATGGGCTCCATTGAATCCATTTACCTTTGTTGTTTGGGAGATACAAGGGGTTTTGTATGTAAGAAGGAGGAGTTTTTTTTATGGCCTTGAGAGGAAAATGCAATTGCAATATGATGTTTATGTTTGGTTATGGCATCTCCTTTTTATAGAGCCCACCTTCACTCAATGTGAAATGATTCCAATGCTGAATCAATGTGCAAGCCATGGAAGGGATTTTTTTTGTGTTATGTGTTGTGTTCATGCAATTTGGCAAGTGATGTGTGGGTGTATCCCATTTGGACCTTGTTTCCCCTACTTAGTGGGTGGCTTCATAGAAGCCTAGGATGGGAGGTGAGCCTCCATCGTTCCTAGTGTGTGTGTATGTGCATGTTTTGTGAAGATGGATTCCTTGAAGATGTTAGGGTTTCACCCTTGACAAACTTGAAAAAAAATCAAGTGGGCAAAGAGAAATAAATGTGTCATTTCACCTCAAATGTATTGTGATATCAAGCTCCCATTGTGGTATAAAAGAGAATTTTTATCATTATCTATTGGTTGAAATTGTGAACAGAAAGATTGAGAGATGGTATATGTTTTACTTGTAAGAAACATTCATTATGAGATTTGATGTATTATGATGAAGATATGAAATAAGATCCTTCTCCCTATTCCATTTGTAAATCATTTGGTAGAAATATTTCATAAATGTTGTGTGAAATAATATTTTAGGTAGAGTTCATCAATTCAAATATAGATGTTGCATTGTAAATATATATGTTATGAAATGGATGAAAGTTGTGATTCCTTGAAGGTTCATTTTGTGTGTTTGAAGATTAGATTATTTGGTTTTCAATTTCTATGGTAAAACCATCACATAATCCTAACTTGAACCAAGAAAATTAAATAAAGGTTATATATATATATATTCCAACTTAATCCCCATTACCTAGGTGTCACCTAGTTCATATTCAAACAAAATAAAATTACCAAGCAAAGGGTGGGTTGTGGTCCTCACTAGGCGGCCTTGCATTGGTATGCTTTTGAGTGCATGAAAATGGGAAATGGTGCCATGTTTGACATAGGAAAATCCCATCCCTAGGCATCTACCTTTATTTGGGAGATGTAAAAAGTGGGAAGACTTGAACTATACACATCCAACGACACCTCGAAAGAGGTAGGAAAACTTAAAAAATGGTTCAAGTTGCTTTATATTGCCTTAAGTCAACCTGCATTGGGGAAACCTGTTGCAAACTTTGTTTAATTGTTCCCTAGGAATTTTTAGAGGGATGTGACTTTTGGCATTCCACTTGGAAAAAGTGTGGAAGGGGAGTGTTGGCTCTTGATTTAATAGTTTAAAAATTAACCAAGAAACTAGACCAAAACATCTAAGGCCAGGAAATTCTTATGATGGATGCACTCAACTACAGTCTTGGGCCAACTATAAGGCATAAATCCTTTACTTCAAGCTATGAAAAACCTAGGTGGGTTAACCTTGATGTTCTAATATATGGTACTAGTGAAATTATACATAAATCTGAACCTATTGATAGCAGATGGAACCCTTATAATATTTTGATACTCATGCAATAACATAGGAATGAGATAGCTACAAACCATAAATTATGAACCCATAAGCTAAGTGAGGGTTAATTCCTTTTAGTCAACTACAAAACATGGAAAATTGAATTTGATTTTTATTAAAAGATTTGTGCAAATGACCTTCATAGTAGCTTGCATCTAATTTAGTGATTAGTGCCTCATCCATTGAAACATAGAGTCACTACCAGTAGGATGATTTAACTTGTTTGCCTTAAAATTATGTTTATCAACTGAAATCCCCAAATTCAATTCTTACTAGCATTCCCTTCATACACCCAAAAAACCTATCAAATCATTGAAGCATTTACTTAACTCCTTCAAACAAAAGCAACAATAGATATAATACACAACTCATCCAAGCTACCTTAGATTCAATGAACTTTATTCATTCAATCACAAAATTAATAACATATGAAGAATAAGAGAGAATAAGAGAGAATAAGAGAACATAGATAATTCATTATAAATCCCCTTTGTATTCATCCTTAAAAAGATTGTATTCATCAACTGGTAAAACTAAATGAAACTTAAGATATGGTACTTGATCTGTCATCAATTTCCATTTATCTCAGAGAAACGAGACATAAAATGACATGAAATCTGCACAAGAGTGGATTTGTGGCCTTCACTACTAGAGCTCTACTCAATTGGACAGGAAGTAAATTTTTGGAATATAGATGGAGTAACTAAGGGGGGGGGGGGGGGGGGGGGTGAATCAGTTACCACAAAAACAAATCCACAAATCCTTTAGATGTTTGATTACTACTATCACTCGGTAAACATACATAAATTTTGTTGTAACTTGGAAAATGTAGTGTATGTTAACTTTAAGTCATCATAAACATTCACAGTGATTAACATTCAAGCAAAAAAGAAATAACATGAACACGTGAGACACCAAATTTAATGTGGAAACCCAATATGGGAAAAACCATGAAGTAACTAGCTATTGATTTTCACTCTTTTGAAGTGAGCCCTATTAGGAGCCAACCTAGTTAAAGGTTACAATACACACTATTAGGTGTGACCTTATTAGAGGATTTAATCACCTTGTCAGGAGTGGCCTTGCTAGAGGTCTTTAGAACAATTCAATAGAGCTATCACCTTGTTAGAGGATTTACAAATGGTTGTTAAACCAACTTTGCTAAGAGATTTTGGAAACACTACTACTATGATAATAAAGTAACAATGAAATGACCTAAATGAGAAGCAATTGAATTTCTGATTACAGATCTTTATTCTGATTCACTAGATCCTTCCTGATCAAATATAACTTTGCTACTCCTCAAGGATATCTAACCATCCTTCAAAGTTTTCTCACACTTTCCTCTTCAAACAATCAATACACTTGTATGCTCACTCATACTTTTAGAATTCTCAACTTGATCTTTATGTTGGAATTATGATATATTTGTCATTAGTTACAACACTTATTCAATTCTGAATGCTTATTGAGCTCATCATTTAGTCTACAGTTCATACCAAGCATTCCATAGTGGTTATTGAGCAGAATAGTTCATACCATGCTGAACAGTGGTCACCGAGAAAATAGGAAGTTCAGTAGTTTTTACCAAGTTCTCAGTGTTCACCAAGTTATCAATTGAAATTAGTGTTTACCGAGTGATCAAGGTAAACGAAGGACTTAGTGTTTACCGAGTAATCAAGGTAAATGAAGGACTTAGTGTTTACTGAGTGATCAAGGTAAATGAAGGAATTAGTGCTTACCAAGTGAAGAAGGTTATCAATGGATTTAGTTTTTATCGAGTGACACAATATTCACTGAGTCACCAATGGTTACCAAGTTCCAAACTACTTAGAGTGATTAATATGGACCGTGCCTCTACTCTTATCGAGTACATGATGATGCAGTATATTGTAGTGGATGCTGAGTATCAGAAGGTCACCAAGTCAGTTTGAGGAACTCAAGTTCTCTACTATCTGGCTGACTCAGTAATGTTTTGTTCACTTGTGTTTGGCTGACCTTGCCAGTGTAAATATTGGAATGGTATATATGTAATGTATTATATCATTTGTGAAATATGATGAAATGTTGTATATCATTTTTGGTGTTGTATTGCAATATTTTGAGAAGAGTAAAAGCAAATCAACAACAAAACAAAGGAATATAGCAAGGTCAACATAGATGCAAAAAAGTTATATCTATCACATCAGGTGATCAGTGCATAAAGGATCTTATCAGCAATCAGTTGTAACTAGATCCACTACCTCATTCTAATAGGTGAATTAGTTTGTAAATCCTTTAACATGGTAGAATTAATAGTCTTTTGTAAATCTCCTAAAAAAGTGCATACTTCATTGTATGTTTGTAAATCCTCTAACAAGGTGGATCTAGCAATCCTACTTGCTCTTAATAGGGCATATCACTAGAAGTGATCATTGCAAGCCTTAACGGGCCAACTTTATACTGTAGTATTGAAGTTTTGTGGGCATCATCCCCACCCCAGTTTTACTTTCTAATTGGAAGGTTTCTGGGTCACCAAATCAGTGTGTTCACGTGTTATGAATGTTTATCTTTTCATGCATACAGTAGATTAGATGGATGAATGGTGAATATGTTATTATGCTGAATTGATTTAAAGTTTTAGAGTTACTGATTCACCCCTCCCCTCTCAGTAACCTTGTTAGTCTTGATTATTTCCAACACTTTCATATATACCATTCAAATTATCAAGTTGGCTTATTTACAACTTACAAACATGAATAATCATTACCTCAGTTAGCTAGAATCAATACTTGAAATAATTAAACTTTATTTATCAAATGAATAGAATCATTCATTGGCTAACCCATCTTGGTAAACACTATTCCTGATATGATTTCTTGTGTTAACCAATAGAAGATTGGTTAACAATGTGAACCCTACAAAATCCTTTGGAGACCAAGTGAACTCAGTAAATACTAACTTTCCTTCATTAACCATGAGAACTTGGTTAACACTACTTTCTGACACAATTTATTTTGATGACTGACTAATCTCAGTAGACACTGTCTATGTAGACTAATTTCTAGGAATGCTCAGTAGATACTAAAAATTGCCTTGCTAACCAACTGATCTTGGTAAGCACTATCCGCCGGCTAATATGACATTTGTGTAACATCAAAGACAACATACAATTAGACAATTGTATCCAACAATCTTCGTCTTTGGCATTGATGGCAACACAACATGTCATAGCATAATGAAATTTGAAAACAAGTCTTTAGATTTTATGCCACAAACTTCTCTAATGCAGTAATCTCCTTCTATGAAGGAATTACATAGCTTCTTCTCCAAATAGTAAACTTTCCCTCAAACAAATTTTAGAAAGATATGATAGTAAACTCTCCCTCTTTGACAACACATGCCAAAGACAACACATACCAAATGAGTATAAATGTAACCTGACTACTGATTCATATGCAATATTTCCTTAACTATGCTGCATCAAGTGATAGATCTTCAACTTGGTTCTTGTTGATGCATCACTAAAACTTTATTTTAGTGAGCTTCAGATAGGGGAATGACCCCTAACTTACGTCTTAGATACAAAAATGCATCCTTATGTAATGACTTGGTAAATATATCTACAATCTATTATTTTGTATGGACATATTCCAACCTGATTTCCTTATCATGCACCAATTCTCTAACAAAATGGTATTTTATAGCAATGTGCTTAGTTTTGGAATGCATTACTGGATTCTTTGATATGTTAATTGCACTTGTATTATCACAAAACATAACAACTAGTTCTTTGATCTCAACCTTCATGCCTTCCACCAACTATTTAAACCAAACAATATTAGAACAATTCACTAATGCTACAACATACTCTTCTTCTATTGTAGATTGGGTTGTGCAATTTTTTTTTTTTATTGCACAAGATACCAACCTTTTTCCAAGAAAGAATGCTCCTCCACTTGTACTCTTTCTATCATCAATGTTTCTTTCCCAATTAGCATCAGTAAACACTTTTAATTCCAAATTTCCTCCAATTTTATACCACAATCCATAATCTTCAGTACCTTTCAAGTATCTCAAGATTCTTTTGATTGCCATCATATAACTTTCTCTAGGTTTTGTTGAGAATCTTGCCACTATACCAACCGCAAGAACAATATCAAGCCTTGTATGACCTACATAATATAATTTTTGAATCATTGATCTATATAAGGTTTGATCTACCTCTTTTGAATCATCATCTTTCATAATCTTTAGTCTAGTACACATGGGGGTTCCAACTGGTTTTGAATCTTCCATACCAAACTTCTTGAGTATCTCCTTGATGTAGTTAGATTGAGTAATGTAGATACCATTCTTTCTTTGTTGTATCTAAAGATCAAAAAAGAAATTAATCTCACCAAACATAGACATTTCAAATTCTTTGTTCACTTGCTCTAAAAATTCCTTGCATTGATCATCATCCCCTATAAATAAAGTATCATCCACAAATATTCTACCAAAAACAATCTTGTTATCTAGTCCTTCCTTGACGTACAAACTACTGTTATCATTAGTTCTCTAGAAACTAATTTGAATAAGGTAGTTATGCAATCTCTCATACCATGCTCTAGGAGCTTGTTTTAGATGATACAATGCTTTGTGTAATTTTCAGACCATGTCCTTTTTGTTTGGATCAACAAAACCTTCAAGTTGTTCAATGTAGATTTCTTCTTTAAGAATACCATTGAGAAATGCTAATTTAACATCCATCTGATATACCTTAAATCCTATATGTGCTACATATGCAAGTAAGGTTTTGACACCTTCCAATCTTGCAATAGGTGCAAAAGTCTCACCATAATCTATGCCTTCTTCTTGAGAATATCCTTTACACACCAATCTAGCTTTTTTTCTTGCAACCTTAACATCTTCATTCAACTTATTCTTGAATACTCATTTTGTTCCAATCACATTTTTATCTTTAGGCCCAGGTACAAGAGTTCAAGTTTTGTTCTTTTCTATTTACTCCATTTCTTAATTCATAGCCTCAATCCAACTTTCATTTTCCAATGCATCTTTGACATTTGTAGGTTCAAAATCAGCAAGTAAATATGTACCTTTTAGCTTACTTCTTGTCATAGTACCTTATAACTTGTCTCCAATAATCTAATGTAGTGCATGATGTCTCCTGACATACTTGGCCAATACAAGTTCTTTGCCTTTTGAATGAGTTCCACTATCTTCATTTTGAGTTTCAACTTCTGGCTTTAGTTGATTTGTCTATAGCTCGGGTCCTTTAGACTCAATACACATTCGCTCAGTAGGTTCAGACTATGACTCGGTGTGAACTTCTTGCAACTCATTCACTGAAGACTCGAGAGTTGTAGTTTCTTCATTGATGGATATGTCTGGCAATGTATCAAGTTCAATGAAAATAAATCTCATGTATTCTTTTGGTTCCTTCTTGCTTTCTTCTTCAGTCTTTTTTGCAAACTCAACAACTTTCAGATGTGCACTTTCTATGACTTTGTGAGTAGACAAATTCAAACATCTATATGCCTTACTCTTGCAAGAATATCCCAAAAATATACATTCATCACCTTTCACATCAAATTGTCCTTTTCTAGATTCTTTCAAGATGTAACATTTACTTCCAAATACTTTTAGGTAACTTACATTGGGTTTATAGTCATACCATAACTCATAGGGTATTTTAAATGAGTCCTTCAATTGTATTCAGTTTAAGGTATAAACTGCAGTGCTGATAGATTCTTTCCATTATTTGATAGCAATGTTCTTTTCAGTCATTAGAGTCCTTGCACAATCCATGACAAATCTATTCCTCCTTTTAGCTATTCCATTCTGCTCGGGAGTTCTAGGAGCTGATACCTGTCTTTTGATTCCTCTTTCAATGTAAAAGTTATTGAATTCATTGGAGATGAATTCACCACCTCTATCTGATCTTAGGCATTTTAGTCTTTTCCCTATTTCCTTTTATACTCTTGCCAAATACCATTTGAACTTCTCAAATTCTTTTGACTTCTCTCTTAGATACATAATAGTCATCATTCTAGAGTAGTCATCAACAAAAAGAATAAAGAATTTTTCTCCAGTATAGCTTTCTATTCCAATAGGTCCACACAAATTAGTATGCACAATTTCCAAAATATCTTCAAACTCATAGTTTTTACTTTTTAAGCTAGTCTTTCCCATTTTACCAATCTAACAATTCTTGCATAAACCAATATCAATTTTCTTCAAACTATGAATGCCTCTTACTTTCTTAAACTTTCTTATTTTCACCATGTTATCAAAATTTACATGACATAACCTTCTGTGCCATAACCAACTTTCTTCAACTTGAGCAATAAAACATGACAACTCACTAAGATCATGATAAAATAGGTTACCTTTTGTTTGTTTTCCTGATCTAATAAATTTTGCTTTATCATCTAGTAGTCTTTCCTTGCCATGCACAAATTCCACCTTGAATCCAATATTGATTAGCTATGCCACACTCAATAGACTATGTTTTAGTCCTTCAACCAAATAGGCCTTATCACATACAAGCTCTTTGGTTAATGAGATTCGTCCTCTTCCTTTTATGCAACAAGGTTAATTGTTTCCAAACCTTACACTACCACCATCATAGTCTTCAAAGTGTTCAAACTTTGTTTTTTCACCAATAATGTGATGTGAACATCCATTGCCTATGATTCATGTATCATTTTTTCTCACATGAGAGATAAGTGCCATCTTATCTTCTTCATCATTATCAGATTCATCATTCATAGCAATGTAAAAAATATCATCATCACTATTATCATAATCCTTATATTCCTTAGCCATAAAACATGTCTTCTTACCTTTTTCCTTGAATGATTTGAAATCTTTACTACCATTGCACTTGTGACCTTTCTTCACATGAAAAATAGATTAGGGAACTTTACCTTTGTATTTTCCTTTGCCCCTAGAATATTTCCTTGCAAGTAGAGCTTCAACAACTTCAAGATCACTATCAAAAATTTCCTCTGATTCTTCTCCACTTTCTGACTGAGTGTCCTTTATCTTCTTGCCTTTTTCTTTTAGTGAAATCTTGGCCTCAAATGCTGATTCAATTTTATGGGAACTAGAACATAATTGTCATAGTTATCTAGCTCAAAGGTTGTCAATTTTCCTACTATGGCATCCAAAGTTATCTTATGGTTTGCTTCAAATCTTCTTTCTTGAATTGCAGATACTCTAATTGCATAAATGGGAAGCAATGTTCTAAGAACTTTACTTATAACTATTTCTTAATTGATATCTCCTCTAGAAGCTTTGATTGCACTAAAACTTGCTTTGATTCTTTCAACATATTTGGAAATTTTTTTATCCTCTCTCATTCTCATCTGATCAAATTGTCCTCTTAGACTCTCTACGTTGACTCTCCTCACATTTCCATTACCACTACAGATATTGTTTACCTTGTTCCACATTTCAAAGGTATTTTTGCAGTCCTTGATATCATCAAATTCTTCATAGCTTAGAGCAGATGCAATGTCTATCATCATGGTGTTATGTGTCTTCTTCTCCACAATGTTGTTAACAGATAATGTAGCAAAAGGAGTAGTATATTCTTCATCAAGGTATTTCAATCCTATATCTCTAATGGAAGCCAAATGAAGCCTCATGAGACCCTGCCATGTTGAAAAGTTATCTCTATTAAGCTTTGGAATTTCTCTCTTGTAAGACATCCTGATCTTTATCTTAGGTCCTTGAAACCTTTCCTGCAAGCACCAAAATCTCTGATACAAATTCTTGGAAATATAGATGGAGTGTCTAAGGGACGGGGGAGGAGGGAGGGGAGTGAATCCATTACCAAAAAAACAAATCCCATAGATCCCTTACATGAGATGCCAGATTTAACATGGAAACCCAATATGGGAAAAACCACCAAGTAACTAGTTAGTGATTTTTACTCTTCTAAAGTGAGCCTTGTTAGGATCCAACCTGGTTAAAGGTTACAATACACACTTTTAGGTGTGACCTTGTGAGAGGATTTAATCACCCTTTTAGGAGTGGCCTTGTTAGAGGTCTTTAGAACAATTCAATAGAGCTGTTACCTTGTTAAAAGATTTACAAATGGCTATTAAACCAACTTTGTTAAGAGATTTTGGAAACATTACTACAATGGTAAGAAAGTAATAATGAAATGACTTGAATGAGATGCAACTGAATTGTTGATTACAAATCTCTATTCTACTTCACTAGATCCTTCCTGATCAAATATAACTTTTCTGCTCCTTGAGGATATCTGGCCATCCTTCAAAGTTTTCTCACACTTTCCTCTTCAAAGAATTAATACACTTGCATACTTACTCATACTTTTAGAACTCTCAACTTGATCTTTCATATATATAATTCAAATTATCAAGTCAGCTCATTTAGAACTTATAATCATCAATAATCATTACCTCAATCAGCTAGAATCAATACTTGAAACAGTTAAAATTTATTTTTCAAATCAACAGAATCATTCATTGGCTAACCTAGCTTAGTAAACACTATTCTTGAAATGATTTCGTGTGTTAACCAATAGAAGTTCAGTTAACACTGCAAACCCTACAAAATCTTTTGGAGATTGAGTGGACTTGATAAATACTAACTTTCCTTCTTTAACCATGAGAACTTGGTTAACACTACTTTTTGCCACAATTTCCTTTGATGCCTGAGCAATCTTGGTAGAAACTGTCTACACAGAGTAATTTTTAGGAATGCTCAGTAGACACTAAAATTTTCCTTGTTGACCAACTGAGCTCGGTAAGCACTATTTTCCAAATAATATGACATTTGTGTAACATCAAAGGCAACAAACAATTAGACAATTGTATCCAACAGTAAAACTATTAAAAACCTTGGTATCACAATAGTGGCAAAAATCTCTAGAACTAGAACCTCTTCAAAATTGGGATCAACTGGTTTCGCAGTGAAAAACTAGAACCTTTATAACAAGAAAGAAAGAGAATGATATAGAGGAAAGAATTCTTAGATCTACTCTATGTCTAACATGTGTCCACTTGGAAAACTTCCTGTTGCAAATGAAAAACCTCTTTTTTCTTTCTACCCATGACATCTAATCTAGTTCTCATCATTATTTTGTAATAACCTTGAAATATCTCTTGCTCAATGATGAAAACCATTATGTTTTCCAAAATATCTGAAAACATGTAGAATGTTAATACAACCTTAATTTAACTAATCTAGATATGAAAAAACTTTCCCACAGCTACATTCATGCTACCTTTTATGTTTTTTCGGTTCATCACTTTACTAAAAATTGGATCTGAACTACCACAACTGCATGAATCTAGAAATTGGATACCTAAGACAAATCCCTACATAACTAGAACTAGTGACCAAATGTGCAAAAAATACTCCATAATCAAAAAGTTCATCTTCTCATAGTTTCGGCGATATATAATATGCCTATATGAGCTTATTGAGAACTTGTAGAATCTTGATTTGAAGAATTAGCTCCTATTATGGCTTTGAAATTGCACTTGGACAAAAATTTAACTTTCCAAAAAGTAAAAACTATAGCTTTAAATCCAAATCTTATTTGAAATTTGACACACATACCTTTTTGAGGAGATAATTTTAAAAAAAAAAAAAAAATTGAACTTGGCACCTTCTCCTTAGTTTTATCAATCTGGGTCAAAATTGTTTGACTGCTAGTGACACATATTAATTCTTGATTGGCTAGATTTTTGCTTCGCTATCTGAGATTCACCACGTGGTGGTCACATTTATACCACATGTCACTCATTGATTAGGTCACCCTGTTGCTTGCTAAGTCAGCCTTGTGCCACATCATCTTGACATAGCAACCATGTGACACGTGTCACCTTCTACCACCTCCACTCTAGTCACCTGTCCATCTCAGCTTTTCCACATCAGCACCATGTGTCACTTTATGGTTGGGTCACCATGTTACTTAGTTAATGTTCAAGCAACTTTTCTTTTGCAACATGGTGACTACCATTAGATTTGCCACATGGTACAATCTAGTGCCCTCTAATCTCAAACTACCACGTTAGTTTTTTCTTCACCACATGCAACCACTTGTCAGATTATGGTTCATCATCACCACCGCCACCAAGTCCCACAAACTTTCTTGCCAGATTTTCTAGGTGTTTTGGGAGGTCTCCATGTCACTTTCTTGAAAACCTCGCATTTTTTGGTGGAAACATAGTGACCATAGGATTCCAACCATTTTCTGGAGCTTTTCTGGCAACTCCTCAATTTGCCTGCTCATTCAAAATTTTCCCAGTTGCCTCTAGTTGTCCTAATCATCCAGGTCAGGCTCATCATGCAAGCTTTCCTTCCAAAAGGTTCATGTCTTTTCAAACACTTAGTATGTTTGTGTCAATGTATTTAAAAAATTGGAAATCCCTTCCTATACCCAATGTGGGATAAAGCACTCTCATGCCATCTCTCCAGCATGCCAGAGCTCTTCATAGAATCCTTCTACATTCAATGGGTAGAAGTCTGGTGCTATTAGTTTCAACAAAGTACACCCTTTGCCTTATAAAATATGTGTTGAGCAAGAATTTGGCTAGGTTGTCCTAGAAATAGGAGAAACTCCCCATTGGCGATGCTTGGCACTATTGAAAAACCACGTGGTTTTGAGAAAGTAGCTTTAACCAACATTGGCATGTGGACCAAAAAAACTATTACAATAGGGTAAAATATGCTCTAAAATGTTGGACGATGATGAGGAATCAATTGTGACCTTACAATAGTGGTCAACTAGCTTGAGCACCTTTGCCATTTTGGAGAAAATAAAAGTGTTATGAGCTTCCTACAGAAAAAAGTTGTGCAACACTCAAGTAGTGTGTTATAGAACTAAGAAGATGGGTTTCCCTTCTAGAATCTTGGAGCCTTCTCATAGTCTTGAAAGAGTCTTTGTACTCTATGAATTCTCTTGCAATGTCAAATGTTGTCTTCTCCTCCCTATTCACAACATACTTCTTTACCCCATCTCTTCATCAATTGATAGCCTTAATACCTTCATTTTATGGATTGCTCTCCTACTGTGTGCAGGTGACTTCCCTATTCCTTCCCTTTGGCTTCGTCCTCCTTATGTTGTAGTCTCCTCTGTGATTTGTGGCTTGTTCTCTTGCCACTTTTTTCCATGTTTGCACTTGCCTCTCCATCATGGGCACCTTTGGCTCCCTTGTGGCTACTTCCAAAGCTTTGGCTTCCTTGAAGAAATCTGCCTCTTCTTCACTTTGGACCTTCCTTTGAATGCATAATCCTTAATCTATTAATAATGTATCCATTAGTAGATGTAACTATTCCAAGTGGTTCATATTTGGCAGTTTATAAAGTAAAAGTTGAAAGTTCTTGTTTAATGGCATGACATGTGCATCATTACCATCAGTATTCTTCAATAAATAATTTGCAAGGTAAGTGATCTATGCTTTGATTTTCTTGCTCATTCAAGATTTCTCTGGATTGAAGAAGTTTACAAAATTGAAATATGGAGCCATGCCATGCCTTGAGGTTTTCTAAGCTATTGAAGTGTCCTTTTCAAACCAAGTTAAGGGATTGGAGAAATTGATAATGATCAAACCTAGGATTCATTTTATTTTATAATAGGACATATAGCAAACCCAATAGAGTGATGATCCATTTACTTAAAACAAGTCATAGATTGCAAAACATTTTTGATGTGACGAAACCCTCTTGACAACTTTCGAATGACCAAGTCTACATAAACTCAGATCTCTCTTTCCACGAACCAAAAAATTTCAACATCAAAATTATCAAATCACATCTTCTTTAGGGAAACCATCTTCCTAGTGTTAAGATCACATGTTTTCTAAACATTTTTATATGTTGCTTGCTAAATCTTTGATAAAATCACCTTCATTTTTGCACAAAACAATATGGAAACTTTAGCTCATTTCCTTCATACACTATACATGAGAACTCACATATGTCTATTTAACTCCACTAGTCATGTGTACACATCTTGAAAAAACAACCTCAATTCCTTGTTAATATGGTGAAAATAGCCGAGCCCTAAAGAGGGCCTGATTAAAAAAATAATAATTCAAACACGTGATTTCTCAAACTAGTCTATTGAACATTTGGGACTGATTCAAAGAAAATTTGACCATTGGCAAAAAAATTTGAAATACACTTTATACCTATCTGTAAACTGTTAACTTCACGCCAAGAGGTCATTTGACTAGCCTTAAAAATATAACCAAACATCTGACTATTCTCTGAAATCAAACACACTAATTCTCAGCTCTGCATTCTCTTACCCTGTTGAATCTCATCTCATGAAAAATTCTCAGTTAAAATATATTGACTGTCAAAGTTACCCTTTTAGAATTTCTTGCATGAAAACACATTAGAAAACTATATATTGCGTTTAGGTTTGGCTTTGAAACTAGGTAAAGTGATACTTGGGAAGACGAAAACTAGGGCATTAGTTCATTTTCATGAGGAAAATATAAATCTAGGATTAGGGCTCATGATGAATAACTAGGCACAAATGACAAGTGGTCAAAGTGGGCTACTCAAATTTGTAGACTAAAAACACTGACAAAAAGACATTTTTTGCAAATTGAATGGACCTAGGAAAGTGTGCAAACAAATTTGTCAAGATGTGGAAATTGGCATACTTAAAGAATTTTTAGAGTAGAACATAGTAGTACAATCCATTTGATCTCACCTATCAAGGATTTGAAGGTATGACATCATGAATAGGAGTTTCAACAACTCTACATTTCTTGAGACACGCAAAACATCATAAATTGCATTTGGAATCACATTTGAAAACTAATCAAATAGATTTGTCATAAGTTGAAAATTGAAACATAGTAAGTCTCTAACCTATAGAATGCAATGCAATAGGAATTATCTCATTTTGGTCAACTAAGTCAAAGTTATAATAAGCCAAATAGGGCTCTCTAGAATTTTAAATAATTTGCATCAACATGAAAACAAAAAATGACCAACTTTGAGGGTTTCAAAACCTAGTCAAGTTGATTTGAAATGACTCAAAATCTGAAACATAGGCTCTCTAGTATGGACACTAAACACTCTCAAAGTAGTGAGTCATAAAACATTATTGGGTGCAATATATTCAATTGCAAAAACAACCTCCTATCAATGTTTGACACTTAGGAAAAAATGTAGATTTGGATATTGCTCAAAATGGGACTTCACAAAATGGCTCAGAATGGAAATTTATCTTCATGGAACACATGGACATACTGAATTCAAGGTGTTAGAAACATTAAACAACTCTTAGGCCTCAAATGCAGAGACGAGTACATATGCATTAAAAAATGCTTATAGGGCTTAATTTCTTCAATGGTACTCAAAACTAGGGCTTCAATTTTGAGTCCCAATAGTGGCTCTATCTAGGGATGCAAATTCCTTGTGGACATGGTAAGGATTTATATTTATGGAAGAAGCATACCACACACCTAACAGCAAAAAATTCTCTTGAACAACTTTATATAAAGCAAGAAATCTACTCCTACTATGTACAAACGAAGGTGACAAGCCACCAAACTTCAAAAAAAACTCTTAGCTCTATCAAATACCTGATTCTCATTTACATCTTCTTGAGGTAAACTAAAAATTTCATTCTACTTTGTTTCACCCAACACATCAGCACTTTCAATCACTTTGTTAGGCAAAAAAAAACTATTATCATCACTTTCATAGTGCATATAAAAATCAGCATTACTTTCTTTATTTTTCTCACTATGAAAACATGAATTAGCATGATCATAACTACTAATATCTAACTAAAAATAATCATCACTAACTGACTCATGGACACCTTCAAATAGAAACACAAAATTTTGGTATTCTACTTCATTCAACAAGTTACATGAATCAATTTGTAACTCAATTTGTGCATCCGGATATGAAGGGAACGTAAAATCTGATTTCTCATAATTCGTAATATAAATACTCCATAAATTTGACTAAAAACTCATTACACTTTCCTTAGATTGTAACAAATGATTAGATACCAGATCACAAGAATCATCATGAAATTGTCTTTTCACAATATGCTGATCCGTATCAATGTTTTCCTAAAATAACTCATTAGAATAAACCAATTCATTACAGTGACTTTTCTCATCATATGAGCAATTAGAATGTATCTGAGCTTCATGAAAGAAAGAAGAAAATGAACTAGCAACAAACCTTATCTATATATCTTCATTCTCAACATAGAAGTCGTCATGTGTATTGATGTACAAGCTCCCATCACATGCACCTCCAAAACATGACATAGCACATTCTAAAACTATATCTTCTTCAACATCAAATTTAGGGGAAATGAATTCACCATATGAAAATGCACAACATGAAAAAGCATAAAAATCCTTGGATGGATTCAAATACCTTTCAAAATCATGAGCCAACAAATCTAAAATCTCATCAACACTTAACAAGACTTCATTATTAGTTTCTTCTCCTTGGCTGTGATTATTATCTAGATAACTTGACACATTTACAACAATAGACTCATTAGTAATATATTCTAAAAAATTAGAATTCTAATTATCACATTCATCTTCTTCTTTAGACAATACCTCAACAACCAGTATCTTAGCACATTCACATTCATCACTAGAAGAAAGACTCTTACTACTATTACACTTTTGGTCTTCCCTACAATCATCATCACAATGAGATGAATCCACATTATGCCTATCATCAAATTGTCGATTACTATCCTTCAATTCATAAAACTTAGACTCTTCATCTTTAATATCATTCTCAATGGATTTTTTGCATTCATTATCATTAGATTCATTAGCATTCAAAGCACCTTCAATCTCCATGATAAAATATTGGAATTCAAAAATCTTATCTAACCTTGACTTTGTTGACCAATCAACTAAATGTGGCATAAAAAATTTTAAAAATTACCATTGGCCATGATGACTTCTTGGGTCAGAAAGACTCATTAAGATTCATAACTACTGATTTGAACTTCATGTAATTTTGAAATCCATTAACACCCTTAATATTACCAATTATATTTCTTATGCCAATGACAGTCTTATTATGAATTTCTCTTTTTAGCATAGCAATATTTGCATGAATAATTACAAGAGTTGGCACATCATTTTCAGACCTACACTCTAAATCCATCTTTCAAAATTTTAAACTCATACCTCTATATTCTTAGTGCCGAAAACACTAGATGGAGGCAACCATTTTGTTCATTCAACTTTCTTGAAGGAAAAATACATGAAAATTGAAAATATCTTTATGTGTTGCTGCATTGAACATCTCATCTATTGATTGGCACAAGTGCAAACATGAAATCCTTCATACCATAGATAAAATTCTTATAGAACCACCACCTCCTTGAAGAGGAAAATGAAATCACAATAGTGATTCACCTTTTGAAATCAATTACTTCAACAGATACAAACAACCACATAAACTATCAATCAAGAAACTTATAATTTCTCTTTCCCAACAAACTAGATCTACCCACAAATACTAAAAGTATTTTGATATTTAAAAAAATGATGCACTGGCATAGAGATTTAGACTAGAGTCACCACTTACACTTAGTGAGAAAAGATTTGAAACAATTTACCACTTTTGAATTCTAAACCAAACTTTCAATATGGAAAAACTTGCAGATCATTAACACCTTGAAAAAATAATACACTTCATAAATCAATTCTTGACTCTAAAATTTTCTCAATAGCAATTTCAAAAACTGAACTAATTGAAGATAGACTTATAATAGTCATAGAACACAATTTACATCCAAATCTCACAACATATTGCTATCCATGAATAAAGCTTAACTAGGGAACATAAAATTCAGCAAGGATAAGAAAAGAACACCACAATTCCTCACTGCTATATTATTTTCCTTATGTCTCTCCTACTATATTGAATCTCCTTTTTTTAAATTCTCAAGGTTTGTTTACCATTCAGATTCAAAACAGTCCCCAATAGAGTTGCCATTTTGTTTTCTCTTGATTTAACAATTTTAAAATTAGCCATGAGACCAGACCAATACATCTAAGGCTAGCAAATTCCTATGATGGATGCACTTGATTGCAGTCTTGGGCCAACTATCAGGCATAACTCCTTCATTTTAGGCTTTGCAAAACCTAGGTGGGTTAACCTTGAGGTTTTGGTATATGGTACTAGTATAATGAAACATAAATCTAAACCTATTGATAGCAGATGGAACCCTTATAATCTTTTGATACTCATGCAATAACATAGGAATAAGATAGCTGCAAATCATAACCTATGAACCCATAAGCTAAGTGAGGGTTAATTCCTTTCAGCCCACTACAAAAAATGGAAAACTAAATTTGATTTTGATTAAAAGATTTGTGCAAATGACCTTCATATCAGCTTGCATCTAATTTAGTGATTAGTGCCTTGTCCATTAAAACATAGAGTCACTACCAGTAGGATGACCTAACTTGATTGCCTTACAATTAAGTTTATCAATTGAAATTCCCAAATTCCATTCCTACTAGCATCCCCTCTATACACCTAGAAACCCTATCAAATCATTGGAGCATTTACTTAACTCTTTAAATCAAAAGCAACAATCGATCTGATACACAACTCATCCAAGCTACATTAGATTCAATCAACCTTATTCATTTAATCAAAAAATTAATAACATATGAAGAATTAGGAGACAAAATAACAGAACATAGATAATTCATTATAAATCCCCTTTGTATTAATCCTCGGAAAGACTGAATACATCAACTAGTAAAATTAAATGAAACTCAAGATATGATACTTGATCTGTCATCAATTTGCATTTATCTTAGAGAAACAAGACATAAAATAAAATGAAACCTACTCAAGAGTGGACGTGTGGCCTTCACTACTAGATCTTTGCTCAATTAGATACGAAGTAAAACCAACAATAACCTTGGTATCATAGCAGTGAGAAAAATCTCCAAAACTGGAACCTCTTCAAAACTAGAGCTAATCAGTTTCACAATGAAAAACTAGAACCTCTACAATGAGGAAGAAAGAGAACGATATAGAGGAAAGAATTCCCAGATTTTCTCTATGTCTAACATGTGTCTACTTGGAAAACTTCCTACTAAAAATGAAAAACCTCTTTTTTCTTTCTACCCATGAGATCTGATCTACTTCTTATCATTTTTTTATAACAACCTTGAAATATCTCCTGCTCAATGATGAAAATCATTCTATTTGCCAAAATATTTGAAAACATCTAGAATGCTAATAAAACCTTCATTTAACTAATTTAGATATGACAAAACTCACCCACAACTACATTCATGCTTCCTTTTATGTTTATTTAGTTAATTAGTTTACTAAAAATTGGATTTGAGTTGCCCAAATTGCATGAAATTGGAAATTGACCCGAGAAAAATCTCTACATGACTCAAACCAATGACCACCAATGTGAAAACAATCTCCATAATCAAAAAAATTGTCTTCTCCTAGTTTTGACGATATATAATATGCCTTTATCTACATATTGGGAACTTCCAGAATCTTGATTTGATGAATCAACTCCTGTTATGGCTTTGAAACTGCATTTGGACAAAAAATTAACTTTTCAAAAGTTAAAACTTTAAATCCAAATCTTATTTAAAATTTCACACACATACTTTTCTAAGGAGATAATTAAAAATAAATTACAAGTTTGAACTTGGCACGTTTTCACTCCTTTTATCAATCTAGGTCAAACCTACTTGACCACTATTGACATGTGTCAATTCTTGATTGGCCAAATTTTTGCTTTGTTGTCTGGCATTCGCCATGTGGTAGCCACATGTCTGCCACATTGATGCAAGCAAGGGGAGAATACCTAGGGCCAAAGACTCACCCAACTATCCAAACCACCCTGTAAGAGTTAACACAACAGAAGCAAACACAAGGAACAACAACCAAAGGAGGAAGAAGAGAGAAATACTTTTATTGACTCATTAACACATCTTCATACATGCCTAGCTATAAGGCCTTCTAGGTTATGGCTAATTACAAACACATTCACATTCAAAGGTCCAACTGTAAATTTGCACTTTCAGTTTTGCTCTACAATTTTCTCTCCAAAAACATACCTAACTCTAAACCTAAACACTCTATACATACTTACCAAAATGACTTACAAATTATTCTAGAACATTACATACAAGGAGGGCCAACTGAATAATAGTCTGGACACATCCCAAGAAAAGATATTAACATAAATGTCATGATTGAAATAAATATCGCAAGTCAACTCGTAGAAATCATGTCCAAATACTAACACTCGGCATACACTGGATAACTAGGCATATGAAGAGCCACTCGGCATACACTGGATAACTCAGCACATGAAGAGTCACTTAGCATACACTAGGTAACTTGGTACATGAAGGAACTGCTATAGTAACTTGGCTTCAACTAAATACTATAGTAACTCGGCTCCAACTGAGTGCTACAATAACCTAGCTCCCATTGAGTGTTATAGTAATTCAGCTCCCACTGAGTGCTAAGTAACTTGGCTCACACTGAGTGCTAAGTAACTCAGCTCCCATTGAGTGCTATAGTAACTTAGCTCCCACTAAGTTCTACAGTAACTCAGCTCCCATTGAGTGCTTTAGTAACTCAGCTCCAACTAAGTGCTATAGTAACTTGGATCCCATTGAGTTCTATAGTAACTCATCTCCCATTGAGTGCTATAGTAACTTAGCTCCCATTAAGCACTATAGTAACTTGGATCTAACATGAACAATGAACAAAAATGAGTAGGATAACAAGGAAACTAAAGATGCTCCTGCATCAGACAACTGGGGTTGAAAGAAATGACTCTCTTAAGTCATTGAGAGGTCACAATCTAAGTTGAATCCAACTCAGATTGAGAAATCCATGAAGCATCTTCAATAGGACTGTTCTTCCACTTCACCAAATATTCATAGTAATCTTTTCCTCTTATGCTCTTGCCAACTCTTTCATATAATATCTATTCAACTTCTTCAATTTTCTTCTTAGGATAATCTTTATATACAAAAACCTCATCCTTTGACTCGTGATACTTATACAAATTAGCAATATTGAATATAGGAGATATATCCATGTCATCAAGTAACTCAACTTCATAAGCATTACCACTGTCAAACTTCTTCAAGATCTTACAAGGTCCAAATTTCTTCATCTTTATCTTATTGTATGTTCCAATTGGGAATCTTCCTTTCTTTAGATGAACGATCACCTCATCACCAACTTGAAAATCATGGTGTCTTCTTGATTGATCAGCATTCTCCTTATACTTCTGATTACTTTATTCCAACCTCAACTTCACTTCCTTATGCAAAGACTCCATAAAATCAGCAAATTCTTCTCCTATAGCACTTTTCTTTTCTTCACCAACAACATCTCTCAAATCTGATATACCTCTAGGATGCATTCCAGTAACAATCTCAAAAGGTGTCTTCCCTGTACTCCTTTTCACAAAATTTTTATCTACAAATTCAACTTGTGCCAATATCATCTCCCAATTATTTGGCTTATTCCCAACTAAACATCTCAACAAATTACCCAAGCTTCTATTCACAAGCTTTGTCTATCCATCTATCTAAGGATGGAATGTAGAACTAAACTTCAACTCTGTACCCATCTTTTTCCACAAAGTCTTCCAAAAATAACCAACAAACTTACTATCTTTGTCAAAAATAATACTTCTTGGTAATTTATGCAATCTCAAAATCTCTTCAAAGAGAAGTTTAGCAACATGCTCAACATCTGATGTCTTCTTACATGGTATGAAACATGCCATCTTAGAAAATCTGTCCACTACAAAAAATATGGAATCATACCCTTTCATTGTCTTAGGCAATCTAAGAACAAAATCCATACTAATGTTAGTCCAATGTTTCTCATGAACAAATAGGTGTATACAAACTAGTATTTTGATTCACCCCTTTTGCAACTTGACAAACTCTACAACTCTTTGCAAATTTCTAAATATCCTAATACATTTATGGCCAATAATACATCTCTTTCAGCAAACTCATTGTCTTATTAATTCCAAAATGTCCAGCCAATCCACCACTATGCTATTCCTTAATCAAATTCAACCTCACAGAACTTCTAGGAATACACAACTGAGTTCCTTTGAACAACATATCTTATTGAATGAAATATTCATGATACTTACCTATGTGATCGATTAGATTTGGTGCTTTACATTCTCTCCATGCCTCAAAAAAATTAGGATCAGCATCATACAACTCTTTCATTTCATCAAAACCAAGAACTTCAACCTTCATTTCAGTAAACAAAGAATGTCTTCTTCTTAATGCATTAGCAACTCTATTAGTAACTTCACTCTTATGGTTAATAACAAATGTGAAACTCTGCAAATACTCAACCCACTTCATATTTCTTTGATTCAATTTATGTTGACTTCCCAAGTATTGTAAAGTTTTATGATTAGTATACAACACAAACTCCTTAAGAATCAAATAATGTCTCCACTTCTTCAATACTTGAACAATGGCATAAATTCTTGATCATACATAAAATACTTCCTTTTAGCATCATTCAACTTTTCACTAAAGAAAACGACAAGTTTACCTTCTTGACATAATATAGCTCCTATTGCAATGCCACTTGCATCACATTCATCTTAAAATACTTTGTTGAAATCAGGGAAATCCAATACAGGTAATTTAACAACCTTTTTTTTTCAAAGTCTCAAAACTCTTCTCAACTCCATGTGTCCACTTGAATTCCTTTTTATCTCCCCTCATTGTCTCAGTCATTGCATTACAAACAACACTGGAACTCTTTATAAATTTTTTGTAAAAACTAGCCAAACCATGAAATGATCTTACCTCACCCACATTCTTAGGTGTAGACCATTCCAAAATTGCTTTAACCTTCTCAGGATCCATCTTCAAACCATTTTCTAAAATCACAAATCCCAAATACACAATCTCCTCTTGCATGAAAGAACACTTTTTTAGATTAATCAACAACTTTTCCTTTTTCAACCATTGCAATACTTGTCTAATATCCTCAAGATGTTCTTCCTTAGTCTTGTTGAATATCAAAATATCATCCAAATAAACAATCACAAACTTACCCAAGAATCTTTTCAAAACTTCATTCAACAACCTCACGAAAGTACTAGGTGCATTAGTCAAACTAAAACTCATAACCAACTATTAATACAAACCATCTTTTGTTTTGAAAGCAGTCTTCCATTCATTAACTTCTCCAATTCTAATCTGATGATAGCCACTCTTCAAATCAATCTTGGTAAAATACTTTGCTCCACTCAAACAATTTATTATGTCATCCATCCTTAGCATAGGAAACCTATATTTCACTATTATTTTATTAATGGCTCTGGAATCAATACACATTCTCCATTCTACATTATTTTAGGTGCTAATATAATAGGTACAACACATGGACTCAAGCTTTCTTTGATCAAACCTTTCTGTAACAACTCATGCACTTGTTTGTTATGTTCTTAATTGTCTAGAAGTGTCAATCTATATGGTGCTTTGTTTGGCAAACTAGCTCCAGGAATCAGATCCATGCAATGAGTTATACTTCTTACTAAAGGTAAACCATCAGGAATATCATCAGCAATAATTTCTTTATACTCATTTAGAAATTCTATAATTTCTATTGGTACTTGCCTATCACTATCTGCTATCACTTGGTAATTACTAGCTTCTACTGCTCAGTCATTACTACCAACACTCAGTCCTCTAGGAACTATGGCAAAATAGACTTCATTCCTTTTCATTTCCTTTTCAAATTTTTTCCCATTAACTATGCAAATTTTTATAGTAGTACACTTAACCTCATCTAGACTTTCAATCAAAGGCAGCAATGTTTATTTTTTCCCATTTACCCAAAGAGGATATTGATTCAATATTCCATCATGTGCAACATATCTATCATATTGCCAAGGTCTACCCAACAAAATATGACAACAATCCATAGGCATAATAACCCACAAAACTTCGTTAAAGTAATGTCCAATTTTGAACTTCACAAGGCATTGTTCACTTACCAACATCTTATGCTCATCCTTGATCCATGAAACATGATAAGGTTTGGGATGTTTTAGGATGTTTCAACCTCTACAACTACAACTTGGTAACCAGCTCTTCTGATGCTAGATTTGTAGAACTTCCACTATCAATGATCACTTTGTAGCATTTTCCCACCATCTTACATCTTGTCTTGAAAAGACTTCTCCTTAAAAATGGTTCCTCATCACTTCCCTTATTACATAAGGTTCTTCTCACCATCAAATTTTCTCTAGCCTTAGGTCCACTTGGTGAACCTTCACCATCTTCTTGAATCACAACATTTCTATTACCTTGCCTACTTTCAGAGGATCAACATTCAAAAGATCTATGTCCCTCTTTACCACATCTAAAACAGTTACCATGAAATCCACCTCTAGAATAGGAATTACCTCTTCCTTGGTAAGAATTAGTGCCTCCTTGGTAAGAATTAGCACTTTTCCATTTAGTCTTTCTTTTTTCATCATTCTTCCATTTAGATTTTCTCTTATCCTACATAGAACTTTAAAATAGATACCACATTCACCATAAGATCTACCTCTACCTCTGTAGAATTTGCAACCTCTATCTCTTTGTCTTTGTTCATGCTTCTTTGTCAAGATCTCCTCAACCCTTTAAGGCATACTCGTATGCTTCTTCCACACTTTCCAACTTCACAAAACTTATTTCATCTTGAATTCTAGATCTCAATCCATTAATGTACCTTGCAATTTTCTCAACATCATCATGTACATGTCCAGATCTGATGTCTAATATATAGAATTCCTTGGTATATTCTTTCACATTCATGTCCTTTTGTTTCAAATTTTGTATCTTTCTCAACAAGCTAACTTGGTAATTAGCAGGGAGGAATTTTTTCTTTACCTTGTTCCCCATCTTTGGCCAACTTCTAATCTTCTCCTTTCTTCTCCTTTGTCTATCAATTTGCAAGTGTTCCCACCATAGTGATGCATGACCTTTTAACCTAGTGACTTAAATCTTCACCTTTCTATTATCAGGAGTGTTTTCATACACAAAGAACTTCTCCATATTAGAGATCCAATCCAACACAACATTGGTATCCAATTTTCTATCATAAGGAACAACTTCTATACTAGGCTTCAAATTTTCCCTAGACAACAATCTTAACAATCTTTCCTCATCTTGATCTTCTTCAAGTTCTACATTATGGTTTGGTGTTGCTACTTCATCATCACTTACATCATCAAGATGTGCTCCTCTCCCCTGGGCTATCTCTATAGCATCTAATTTAGCTGCAATTTGTCTCAACCAATCCAATATAGCAACATCGACATTTCTTCTACCATGAACTATCTTTACAAATCAAGTTCTTGCAAGATCATAACCTCTACAAGTTATAGGTCAAATCTATACATCTTCCACCCTACAAAAAAATCCAAATCAAGATTCTACATAATACTATCTCCACAAGGATAAACCTCAAGCTCTGATATCAACTAACATAGGTAAGGGGAGAATAACTAGGGCCAAAGACTCACCCAGCTATCCAAACCACCCTGGAAGAGTTAATGCAATGAAAGAAAACACAAGGAACAACAACCAAAGGAGGAAGAAGTGAGAAATGCTTTTATTGATTCATTAAAACATCTTCATACATGCCCAGCTATAGGCCTTCTGGGTTATGGCCAATTACAAATGCATTCACATTCAAAGATCCAACTACAAATTTGCACTTTTAGTTCTACTCTACAATCTTCTTCCCAAAAACTTACCTAAATTTAAGCCTAAACACTCTATATATACTTGCCAAAATAGCTTACAGATTATTCTAGGACATTACATAAAAGGAGGGATGACCCAAAAATGCTCTAGACACATCCCAAGAAAACATCTTAACATAAATGTTGTGATCAAAATAAATCCCACAAGTTAGCTTGCTGAAATTGCGTCCAAATACTAACACTTGGCATACACCGGATAACTCGACACATGAAGAGTCACTCGGCATACACTAGTTAACTTAGCACATGAAGAGTCACTCAGTATACACTGGGTAACTTGGCACATGAAGGAACTGCTATAGTAACTTTGGTCCAACTATATGCTATAGTAACTCGGCTCCAACCGAGTGCTATAGTAACTCATTTCCCATTGAGTCCTATAATAACTTGGCTCCCACTAAGTGCTATAGTAACTCGGCTCCCACTGAGTGGTACAGTAACTCGGCTCCAACTGAGTGCTACATTAACTAGGCTCCCATTGAGTGCTACAATAACTTGGCTCCCATTGAGTGCTATAGTAACTCGGCTCCCATTGAGTGCTACAATAACTTGGCTCCAACAAGTAGAATGAAAAAAAAAGAGTGGGATAACAAGGTAACCTAGGATGCTCCTACATCATATGTGTCACTCACTGATTGGGTTGCCATGTCGCTTTCTGAGTCAGCATTGTGCCACATCATATCATGACATAGTGACCACATGACACATTTCACCTTCTTCCACCTCTGCTCCACTCACTTGTCCATCTCATCTTTGCCACATCAGAGCCATGTATCGCTTTCTAGTTGGGTCGCCATGTTGCTTGGTTAATGATCAAGCAACTTTTCTTTGGTGACATGGAGACTACTATCAAATCTACCATGTGCCATGATCTAGTGCCCTCTAATCTTAGACTACTACGTTAGTTTTTTCTTCACCACATACTACCACTTGTTAGATTTTGGTTTGTTGTCACCACTTCCACCAGGTCCCAGAACCTTTCTCATTCGATTTTCTAGGTTTTCTGGGAGGTTGCCATTTTTCTTGCTAGAAAACCTCCCATTTTATGATTGCAACATAGTGACCATTAGATTTCGGCCTTTTTTCTGCACCTTTCTAGAATCTCCTCAAGTTTTGTGCTCATTCAAAATTTTCCCAGTTGCCTCTAGCTATGCTAACCATCTAGGTTGGGCCCACCATGCAAGCTTTCCTTCTAAAAGGCTCGTGTCTTTTCAGACACATATTATGTTTGTGCTATTGTATTTAGAAACTTGGAAATCCCTTCCCACAACTAATGTGGGATAATGTGTTCTCATGCCATCTCTCCAATCCTTGGCATGGTAATAAGAGTACCAGCATAAGCATGCTAGAGCTCTTCATAGAATCCTTCTGCATTCAATGGGTAGAATTCTAGTGCTATTGGCTTTAGACAAACTACAACCTTTCCATTGTAAAATAGGTTGTCCATGAAACAAGAGAAGCTCATCATTGGAGATACTTGGCACTATTGAAAAACCACATGATTTTGAGAAACTAGCTTTAACCAACATTGGCATGTTGACCAAGAAACCATTACAAGAGGGTAAAATATCCTCTAAAACACTAGAAGATGATGAGGAATCAACTACGAGCTTGCAAAAGTGGTCAACTAGCTTGAGTACCTTTGCTATTTTGGAGAAACTAGAAGTGTTATGAGCTTCCTATAGAAAAAAGTTGTGTAGCACTCAAGTAGTGTATTACAGAACCAAGAAGATGGGTTGCCCTTCTAGAATCTCATAGCCTTTTCATAGTCTTGAAAGAGTCTTTGTACTCTATGACTTCTCTTGCAATGTCAAATGTTGTCTTCTCCTCACTATTCATAGCATGTTTCTTCACCCCATCTCTTCATCAATTGATGGCCTTACTACCTTCATGTCATAGGTTGCTCTCCTACTGTGTGCATGTGACTTCACTAATCCTTCCTTCCCTATGGCTTCCTCCTCCTTAAGTTGTGGTCTCCTTTGTAAATTATGGCTCATTCTCCTACCACTTCTTTCAAATTTTGCACTTGCCTTTCCATCGTGGGCACCTTTGGCTCCCTTGCAGCTCCTTCCAAAGTTGTGGCTTCCTTGAAGAATGTCACACCTTCTTCACTTTGGACCTACCCTTTAACGCATGCTCCTTAATCTATTAATAATGTATCTACTAGTAGTTGTAACAACTGCTAGCAATTCATATTTGAGAGTTTATAAAGTAAAATATTAAAGTTCTTGTTTAATGGCATGGCATGTGCATCATTACCATTAGTATTCTTCAATAAATACTTCACAAGGTAAGTGATCTATGCTTTGATCTTCTTGGTAATTGAAGATTTCTCTAGACTGAAGAAGATTCCAAAATTGAAAAATGGAGCCATGTCATGCCTTGAGGTTCTTTAAGCTATTGAAGTTTCCTTTTCTGACCAGGTCAAGGGATTGGAAAAGTTGATAATGCCCAAACTCTGGATTCATTTGATTTTATAATAGGATATGCAGTAAACCCAACAAAGTGATGATCCATTTATTCAAAAATAAGTCACAGACTACAAAACATTTTTGATGTGACCAAACCCTATATCTTGAGAACTTTTTGATGACAAAGTCTACATAAACTCAGATCTCTTTTTCCATGAATCAAAAACTTTCAAGCTCCAAATTATCAAATCACACCTTCTTTGGGGAAACCATCTTCCCAGTGTCAAGATCACATGTTTTATAAACATTGTTTTATGTTCCTTACTAAATCTCTAATAAAATCACCCTCATTTTGGACAAAACAATATGGAAACTTTAGCTCATTTCATTCATACACTATGCATGAGAACTCACATATGTCTATTTAACTCCATTAATCATGTGTGCACATCTTGAAAGAAAAACCTCAATGTCTTGTTAATCTAGTGAAAATAGTTGGGCCCTAAAGGGGGCCTAGCTAAAAGAAAAATTCATTTTCAAACACCTAATTTCTCAAACTGGTCTACTAAAAACTTAGCACTGATTCAAAAAAAATTCAACCACTGGCAAGAAAATTTGAAACACACTTTATACCTATCGCCAAAGTGTTAACTTCGAACCATGCTCTAAAATGAAACACACTCATTCTCGGTTCCACATAATCTTACCTTGTCAAATCTCATCTCATGAAAATTTCTCAGGAAAAAGATATTGACTGTAAAAGTTGCCCTTTCTGAATTGTCTACATGAAAACATATCAGAAAACTATAAATTATGTTAGGATTTGGCTTCGAAAACTAGGTAAACTGATAGTTGGGAAGATGAAAATTGGGGCATTAGTTTATTGTGAGGAGGAAAATATAAATCTAGGATTAGGGCTCATGATGAATAACTAGGCACAAATGGAAAGTGGTCAATGTGAGCTACTCAAACTTGCATACTGAAAACACTGACAGAAAGACATTTTTTGCAAATGCAATGGACTTGGGAAAGTGTGAAGACAGATTCATCAAGATTTGAAAATTGGCACACTTAAAGATTTTTTTGAGTAGAACATAATGGTACAATCCATTTGATCTCACCTATCATGGATTTGGAGATATGACATCACGAACAATGGTTTCGACAACTTTAAATTTCTTGACACCAGTAAAACATCATAAATTACATTTGGAATCACATTTGAAAACTAATAAAGTGGATTCGTCATAAGCTAAAAATTGAATCATAGTAAGTCTCTAACCTATAGAATTGAATGCAATAGGAATTATCTCATTTTGGTCAACTGAGTGAAAGTTAAAACAAGTCAAACAGGGCTCTCCATAATTTTGAACAATTTGCATCAGCATGACAACAATAAATGACCAAATTTGAGGGATTCAAAACCTAGTCAAATGGATTCAAAATGACTCAAAATCTGAACCATAGGTTCTTTGGTATGGATACTAAGGACTCCCAAAGTAGTGAGTCATAAAAAATTACTAGGTGTGAGATATTCAATTGCAAAAATAGCCTCCTTTCATTGCGTGACACAAGCAAAAATGTAGATTTGGATATTGCTCAAAACACGACTTCTCAAAATGGCTTGTAATTGAAATTTATCTTCATGGAACACATAGACATACTAAATGTAATGTGTTAGAAACATTAAATACCTCTTAGGCCTCAAATGGATAGCCGGGTACATATGCATTAAAAAGCACTTATAGCACTTAATTTCTTCAATGGTACTCAAAATTTAGGCTTCAATTTTGAGTCACAATAGGGAGTATGTAGGTTTAGGTCCTAAGGAATGTTTGTTTGGGAAGGATGTAGAGGCTTTTAATAGATAAGTTTGGATGGGTTAATGTAGGACATAGGAATTTGTTGATATGTTTTCTTTTAACAATTTAAAGTTATAATTAGGGGAATGTAGTCTTTGGTTACTATAAAGGAAGTTTTAGGTTTGATTGATGTGTTGATAAGGTGCTTAGGTTAGTATAACAAAAATTCTTTGAACATAGTATTAGGACAATGGTAATGGGAATAAAGTATATTGTTTTTATTTTTATTCTTTTTTGTGTATTTCTTGTTTATGTGTAGTGAAAGGCATGTGACTTCAATTAAATGAATAAATAAAAATTATGAAGGTAAGCAACGATGGACTTCATATTTTATGTCTTTTGGTGACATGCCATATTAATTCAAAATTAATTAAATACATTGATTTACTCTTTCATTTGGGATATGGGTTCTATAGGATAATTAATAATTAATTAATTAATTAATTGAAATAAAATCAAATAAATAATCAATAAATAATTAAAAATACCTAATTAGTAATGTATCAAAGTGATAGAGGTTGGAAGAGGGGTAAGATGTAAGAATTTCATTAAGGGGACAATTATAAAACATCTCTACATTCGCAAACTCTAGAACCAACTACATTAATATGAAAATTGAATTTCACTTGCATATACGGAATGTCTTAATTGGAGTATAGAAGGTTAAAGGATTATAAGCATGACATCATTATAACTTAGTATTACAATCATTGGTAGACAACTAGGTGACCTCTCATAGAAAACTTGGAAATCCATTTTTCGAATGGAACAAATATTGTTACCTCAATTAACCTTATCACCTTCAATCTTAGTGGTCAAATTTATAAACTTCCAACACCGTTGAGAAAATATAAATTGTTATCCCAACAACTCATTGTTTAGTAGAACTTTTGTAACAAGTATAGACCCATACATAAAATCTAAAGTACACCTTCAAAAAAAATTTGGTTGTGTTTTGCCTTATAAATTTAGGGCGTGACAAATACATCATCACATTCTCTATTACAATATCAATACTTTAACTAAACTAAACTTAAATTAAGTGATGGAATTTAAGAGAACAAGAAAGCACCAAACTTCAATAAAAACTTTATTATCCCAGCAGCTTATAGCAACAATCTCATAAAATCCTCCTCTTTATAAACAAGGAGTGAGACCTTTATAGAGGTTGTTGATTACAATAGATGGCCTAGATTGTAATGTGCTACTATGGAACCCAAAATAAATTAACCTAATAAGTCACTAATTTTGCCAAAAAAATAATTGAAGATACAAATAAAATAAGATAATATAGCAGAAGAAATAAGTCACATACATACAAACAATCCATAAATAGATTACATATCTTAGGGATTCCATGATGTTGAATCACATACATAAGTTTTAATAATACTAAAGCTAATACATAACAAAATCCACATTATAGAATAACCATAAGTATGAATCTAGAATGAAATAATATACAATTACATAAGATGCCACATGATATAACCAGAATGCATAATCATCCATTATACAGGTCATAGGGTATGAAAAGCTCAGAGAAAATACATCATGAATAAATACATCTTGTAAGATCTCTAGATAATCAAGTACAATACATCAGAATATGACCACCGAGCATAAACACATGAATAGAATGAAAGGAACAACTATGCAAGTACATCCAACAATGACATCTAGTTGTTGAATCTAAATGGTATAAGAAACACTAACCTCATGGAACCTAAATGGACCACTCCTATTGTGCTGAGAACATAATCTCTAGTCCCTTACAGACAAATAATCCAATAGCCATAATCATCATCTAGGTCAAGGGAATGCTAATAGAAATCTATCTCAAAAGTGTAATACCCCAAAATTGGCTCATTGCCATGATAACCAACTTTGGTTTATTCAACTATTCCTATGTCCTATTTTACTAGGCAATTCTAATTCTAAATAATTGCTTCTTGACCTAGGTGTCAAATGTAGGAAACCATAATTTGCATTAATCACACTATTTATTTAATTCTTAAGTATCGACTCAAATTAGCTACATAAACCTATTGATTTAATTTAATTTAATTATAAGTATTCTACTTTAATTAAATTAAAATCACTTCTTTAGCTAATGTACAAAGGAATTAAATACATTTAATTTAATAAGATATCTCCTCTTTTTAATTATTGAATTTAATTATTCAATTAGTTAAAGTTATCCATTTATGAGGTCATATTATATTTTATTAAATTAAATATTCACTCAAAGAAAGGAACTAGTCAGCCCCTTTTATCACTCAAAAGGTAGTTAGTCGGCTCCTTTTATCACTCAGAAGGAAGTCAGTCAGCTCCTTTTATCACTCAAAAAGGACTCAGTTAACTCCTTTTATCACTCAAAAAGGATTCAATTAACTCCTTTTATCACTCAAAAAGAACTCAGTTAACTCCTTTTATCACTCAAGGCCAACCAGTTAACTCCCATTTCATGAGGAAGTTACCTTTACGACTGGCTCTCCTCTTCAATCTTGACTGTCCATTTTAATTAATCTCGACCATCGATCACCTCTTGGATTTTATAAAAGAAGCTCTCCATTCCTCATTACAAAGGATGAATTTTAGAATTTGTCTTGAATTTATGCTAAAATTATTACTAACTTTGCTAACATTTTCATAGCTTTATTTCTTTCATTTTAATATCATTTAGATTTTAAATATGCATCCATTTAGCATACTATGCTTCTTCATTTCTTAGATTAATAATTGCATCTCTCATCTAGATTAATTGCACTTTCATTTAGCTACATAAATCCTTTGTTCTAGAGGTCTAGATGCCTACTTCGCATTCTAAGAGCAAAGGCATAATCTTTCTAGTTAGAGGGCAATAGGTCACTCTGTTAGAGTTTTTGAATAAATAATACAATGTTTATTTTGGGATGATCTCATAGGTAATGACCACGTTGAAGTGTATGTGAGGATCAGAGGGCCCCAATTTTGCATATACAGAAGGTACCAAGGCACAAGTAACATCTAAACCCAGAGGTGACAAAGACATGTAAGAAATCTACTATGTAAGTGGGCAAGTGTCATTGCTTGATTCAACTCTACGATTACCTTGGCAGCCTCTCTGGACTCTTGTCCCCTAGAGACTCTATGTGGCATCAATATTTTTATGTATAGACAAGGTATATTAATGAGGAAATGTCACAACCAAGCATCCTCTCTACTCTCATCCTAGCTTTTACTAGCACTCCATGCATGGGTCAGGTAAAATACCGACTCTTATTAATCCATTTTAAACACATTTAATGAAATATTATCACTTATTTATACAACCTACAATGGGTTACCCAAACAATCTCTTTAGTTCTTTGGCCTCTATTACAAGCCACTTCCCAACCTGCATAAAGATAACCTACCCTAAGCTCATGGCATAAAATCTCATAAGCTCACAATGAACACATCAACTTTATACAAGCAACTAGAAATCACAATATAACCATTGATCCATATCTCAAATATCAAATCGCATAACCGTGACATCACATATAGCATCATAAAGTAATAAGTTTTAGGCCTCTAGTAAGCATCCAAAACTATTCAACATACTAAGTCAAACCCAACCCTAGTAAGATAAACTATACATGCAACACCCCACCAAGGGATTCAAAAGAATTAACCTAAAGTTTTACTAAATTTTCCAAACATTTTTTTAAAAGGAAAGAATAACATACACATCAAACATAAAGTAGCGGAAGCAATAACATACAATCATGTAGAAGTAAACATAATAGATTACATTCCTTAAGAATCCCAAGACATTGAGTCATATTTAAATTTTAATTAATACTAAGTCTAATAAATACCATAGCCACATGAAAGAATAATTAAAAGTCCAAAGTTCATTAAATAATATACATTTGTTCTGAATGTCACTTAGTAATAAAATTCAGAATGCTCAATCATCCACTGTACATGTCACAGGGTATGAAAGGCTAAAAGAATATACATTTATAAAAATAGATTACATCATCCTCCTCAGATCCATGATACAAAGTACAATATAATTAATGAAACCATCCATAATAAAGATATATCTATCCATTATAGAGATACAACCATCCATCATAATACACAGAGATAGAATGAAATGAAATGCATACAAGGAAACTCCAACCATGATAGCAACAGATGGATGTCAATGGTAAGAGTAAAAGGAACTACCACCCGATCATGTGGAACCTAAATGGCCCACTCCCACTGCACTGAGGAGATAGTCTCAAGTCCTAAATAGGATATCAATCCAAATATCAAAAGTCCTCTTTAAGCCCAACAAACCCTTAAAGTAATCTAACTCAAAGGTTCCAAGATAAATTGACATCAAGGCCCAGAGGCACACAAAGACATGTAGGAAACCTACTTCACACAAATCATGCTAGAGTTACCCTGGCAGTCTCTCAAGACCTCAACCCCATAGTGATCCCTATACAGCACTAGTATCCTCTTGTACTGACAAGGCATACTAACGATGCAAGGTCATAACCAAGTGTTCTCTCTACTCCCATCTTAGTTTGTACTAGCACTCAAGGCATGGGTGAGAACATAAAAAGACTCTTAATAGGTTCATTTTACTCTCATTTAGTGTAGTGTTTTCACTTATTAAACAACTTACAATGGGTTATCCTGGCAGCCACTTAGGGCTCCGACCTCCATTGCAAGCCACTTTCTGATGTTACATGTAGATTACCTACCCTAAGCTCATGAAATCACAAATCAAAGAATCATAGTAAAACCACCTTAGCCCAATACAAGTGACTCAAAAGCATCCAAAGATAAATCACAATACCCATCAATTCTCTTTGAGCAACCAAAAAGTATCCCAAAGTATTGATTGAAGACTCAAAATGGTTAAGTCAAATATCTCATAGCATGAATCTCCCTATCCCACAAGACAATAAAAATAGTAACCAATAATATAATCACACAAATCATAGAGCATACCAACACATTACAAAGTGTAGGTTTCATAGTTTGGTTTGATCTGAAAATATATTGTTGAGTTAAATGTAAGGTTTCATGTTTTGTTTCAATGTATGTTTACTAAGTACAAAAGATTTACATTTCAACCCTTACTATTTAACCCATTCTCGTTTTAGAACAATTTACCCGAATCACAATAAGAATCATTTTATTATCTAGGAAAAATCACAAGTTCACCCATTAATCATTCACAACTTACGATTCTAATTTATTTTAATAATAATTTAATTAAGTATTCTAATTAAATATTATTAAATTTTGATAATAATTTTTGTTCCCCTAAAATATTTTAATAATAATTAATTAGAAATTTTAATTAAATATCATTACCTTTAATAACTTATTTTCATTAGATTATTAATAAAATAACTATTATTTTATTAATAAAATTATAATAATATTAATAATAATTTAATTAATTGTTTATTAGTATACTTTAATAATAATCCTTTTAAATTAATTTACCCTATGTTAATAAATAAATTAATAAATTCATTAATAAACATACTAATAAAAACTTATTATAGTTAACTTCTAAGTGATTATTATTTTTAACTATATAAAATGTTAAAAATAAAAAAGTTTAAATTTTAATTATATTAAAGTTTAAATAAAATTAAAATAACATAATCTACAATTTTAATAAAATAAAAAATTTTAAATAAATTAAAACTAATAACTAAGCATTTTTAGAGGCCCATCGACTTGCCTTTAAAGGTTGTTGTGCAACCACCTGCAGCCACATATGGCCTGTTGCAATAGGTAGTAGTACATTTGTGTACACATATGTACAACAAAGCTATGGGAGAAGGTAAGGTGGGGGGTGGGGAGTGGGGCTGGGGTAAAACCCACCTCCTCTAATATTTTTTTTAATTTTTTTTTTTTAAATTAATTAATTTTTTGTTTTAATAACAATCTTTACAAACAAAAAGACCTCCCCCTTTTTAATTTATAATAATACTTGCAATACCCTAATAGGGCAATTATGACAAACCAACCAAATTTATTTTCTACAATTTCCATTTCTTCTCAAACCCTTACCAATTAAATTAATAATTCTTAATCTATAGAATGAGGATTTTCTAATAATTCCAATCCTCACATAAACAAAGAAATGATATGAATACCAGTATATTCAGATGAAAAATTGAAAGATTCATTATAAACGAACTTTGGAAGACAAATATTAACAATCACGAAGAAGATAGGATTATCTAAATAACATAATTTAATTGGGTGAACAAAACCAAGAATCTACCTAGTACTGATGCTAAAATTGCAAACACCCAAAAAGATTTGTGAGAGAAATTTCTTCTCTCAAAACCTTCTCTTTGAAAATTCCTTCTCCAAAATTCGCAGTCCTTCCCAAAACTTTGGCCCTTTGAAAATGAACCCTCAATTGGTGATAAGGAGTTCTCTCCTAAAATTGGGGCACCAATTGTGCGATCACCTGAGAGAACTCTTTGTTCACCAGACTTTAACTCTTATTATTTTTTCTTTATCTTTTCCATGCGTGTTTATTGAATTATTAAATAACTTTATTTCATTTTTACTTGACTTCTCTTTTTAATTAATTTATAAAATCTAAATCTCATGCATGCATTATGTGATTAAAATAACTTTGTTAAATTCACTTGTTTTATCTTTTTAATTAATTTCTTATATTTTAATCTCATGCATACTTTATTCTATCTTAAATTTTTTAATAAATTAATATCTTTTTCACTTATAAATTTATTTCTAAAATGTTAATTGATAAATATTTATTAACTTAAATAATAATAGTATTTAGCATTTATTTAAAAATAAACTCTAAATATATTATTATTAAATTAAATAAATATTATGACATTCTAAAACTATTCTTATAACACTTATCTTTAAATTCAATTCTTTTCATTTCATTAATCTTCCAATTAATTAAATATAATTAAATATTAAAATACCATAATAGTTTTTCATTAAATTAAATCATTTAATTTGACTTAATTAATAGAAAAAGCACCAAAGACTTATAAAATGAAATATGAAAACCCATCATAGAAGAATACAAACAAGATCAAACTAAAGGGTTATAATCACGTATTAATGTCATTTGATGCATTCAGAGGGTGAATAACTAAGGTACTTGTCCTAATTTTTCTAGGACAAATGGGTTAAAGGTTTAGGATTTGGACTTAAGAATTTATCTCCCCTCTCTTACCATCGAGATAATACAATAGGGTACACTCATCCTGGAAATTTAGGGAAGTCAATACCCAGTACCTGCAATCTACATAAAATCCATGCATGTACAAACACATATATACTAAGTTAAATAGACAATGGCAGGAAGTGGTGCATCGTGTAGATCCTGACTAGTAGGTCACTACAACTCCCTTCCTTAACCACATTAGAAACACCATTGATAAAGAAAACATACATGCACACAATATAGATGTAGCATGTGGTATGTATCCATAAGAAAACACATGATAATCCATCTAACTAATTATCATCAATAACTGAAATTACTGAATAATCATCATGCACACATGAAGTATAGAGTACCAAGTAATCTCATCATATAATCAACTGAATGTGAAACAATATTTGATAATCTCAAAACAATAGTACTAATAATCAAGCATAAAATTGGCCTAAAAGAGTTCAACAATAATAGCAAAAATGTAAACTAGGGGCAGACACTACAATACATCACATCAAGTAATTTACCAAGTGTAGTTTCATAGTTCATTTATTTTGAAAACATTAAAGTTTAATTACAATGGGTTCAAGTTTTTTAATTTTCAAAGTGTCACATTTGCAGGTTTTTGAGTTCACAAAAGTAATAAAATTTCCTTAGTATAAATATCATTTTCATCAAAACTAAACCATTTCCAAAATAACATTTTCAAAATATTAAATGAGAAATGTTTTTTAAATAACAACCTAAAATACATATATTTAATTTTTAAAATAATATTCTATATAACAACATCTTATAATCAAATATTATTATTAAAATTACATAATAATTATTAAATTATTAATAAAATTATATATATTAATTTATTAACAATAATTATTATTGAATTAAATAATATATAAGAATAATTAATAATATTATTAATATTAATAATACGAAATATTTTAAAAATTAAATTAAATTTTTTTTCAAAACCCCAAATGTGATTTGCATATTCCATTCCCCAATTTTAGGAAGGTAATTTAGTGGCCTAGCTACTTTAGTAGCCTACTGCTTTAGCAACGTGCATTGTTAGTATAGACGAAGGGAAGGTCATTGCCCCTCTTCCCTTTTTTTATATGTTTTTTTTGTAAATTTTTTTTGGTGTAAGACAATAAAATTCCCCCTCGATTAAAAAAAGAAAATATTATAAACTCACTAATAAGGGCCTGGTATACATTTGCTTCCAAAAGGCCCTTCATTGAAGCTCAAATCTAGATGTCTCAATTCTTGCAGGGAAAATTAAGGTCTACACATGTAAACAACAATGATAACTATGTTAGAATGATTTAGGATAACTGAGGGGGGGAAGAATCAGTAATCCAAGGTCTAGATGTACCAACTAAAATTTTAAACACTTCAAATACTTTAGATCTAAACATCCAATAGCTCAACCTCTATAGTAAAAAATCATCAACCTAACTGCAGTCCACTATCCTAATATTTATCAAACTTGTAGAATGTAAAACATTAATAGTAAAAAAATATCAAATGACATCCACATATTGATAGATATTTTAGAATGGCGAATGATATTTTAGGTTGAGTTGATTAGGAGTGAACAAAATGCAACACATCAAACTGTATCATCTTAAAATGAAAGAACTTCCATGTTAAGAGTGTTTATTAATTTGCGTAAGTGGTCCAGGGTCATTTCAAGCACCTTGAATAGGTATTTGCATGGATCTGGTAGCTTTCATGCTATTCTTCTTCTTCTTCTTCTTCTTCTTCTCTCTCTCTCTCTCTCTCTCTCTCTCTCTCTCTCTCTCTCTCTCTCTCTCTCTCTCTCTCTCTCTCTCTCTCTCTATTTCTAGTCTATTTTTGACAACATGCTCTATGAAACTAAGGACTTTGACTTATGGGTCAAGGAAAAACTTGTAGGTCAAGGTCAACATTGACCTTGACCTAGTTCAAGGATGACCTTGACCCTGACATAGGGTAGTGTTGACCTCATCCTTGACTCTAGTTCTCATTTTCAATTTTTGGGAGTTTTGAGATCTCGAGCTTCAGAAAGTTTCTTTTCTTGCTTCTGGGTCAGCTATTTTAGGTTTCTGAATGGTAGACTCCTAAATTAAATTAAATTTATGTCCATTTCTAGGGGTTTAGGTTCATTGGGATCTAATACTCCCATGTTAGCCTTCTCTAGGAGTTTGTGCCCTAGATCACTAGATAAGGAGGCCTCCTCTCATTTTTCTCTAAGGCATAAGACACATTATGATATCAGATGATCGATGAATGACTACTATCTATGAGCAACTACCTACTTTTCAAGTGAGCAAGCATTCTATCTTTCAAGAATTCAAGTTTTCTATTGAAGATCAAGGATTGAAGCATTCAAGCCTTTGAAGGGATTTGGTTCAAACATTCAAGATTCATCATTCAAAACCCTAGATGTAACCATCACAGAGGTGTGATCTTTCTTCAAGGTCCTTTGTGCATCTCCTAGATATATTTATTCTTCTCTCAAGTTGCATTCCAAGCATACAATCATGGAGGTTTTGATTTACATTTGCTAATGTTATGCTTAAGTGTTCATATCAACAGGTACTTGTTTACATTTCAAATACAATTGCAAATCTGTTGAATATCATAGATTCATTGTTATATTTACTTCTACTACTTGCTAGCATTCCTTATTTCAATTCTTTTATTAAGGTTGATTCCAAAATGGGTTTGACCAAGGCAAACCCCTCATCCTAACAAAAAACTATTTTTCTTGTAGATACAGGTGTGGATCAGTGAATTGAAGAGCAAATTTGGATACCCTTCTCATAGAGCTCACAAGATCTACAAACATAAATTTTGTTAGAATAGCACAAGTCAAGGTTGACTTTTTGGGGTACGATTATGCCCTAGGGTAAGATTATGCCCTGCTATCAACATCAAGGTCGACGTCCCTTCAAAAAGATAAAAGATTTCTAAGTTTTCTTTATCTTGACATTTTCATTTTGGAATAGTTTGCAAAATTCCCTGAAACTATACATAGACATCAAAAATCAACATTTTCCTAATTCAAGTTTAGTATTTGTCTTCTATCTATTTTTGGATTTAAGCACATACCATTCATAATATAAAGACCACTCAACCTCCTTTCTCCCTATTCTTTGTTACATGATCCATTTCTACATTGATCACTTTCTTATGCTTAATCAATTTGGGTCATTCCTTTTGGAAATTTGAGTTAAGAAAGGAAACCTTATTTTATTTATATTCATTTAGGTGAACCCACGATAGTCAACTCTTTCTTTTTCATGTTAAATCTTTTCCTTTTATGCTCTTGTATTTTAAATTTTAAAATACAAAATAAAAAATAAAAAATCATGCATTTCATTACTATGAAGATTATTAAGATGCTTTGGTGTGTGGTTATGTTCCTTATTACTCTTCTTTTAGCATCTTTTTCCCATAATTATGATGTTTATTAGAGTATCATTCATTTTATTATGTTCCTGATATTTCATTTTATTCTCGCTTATGGTTTTGTGAATTTAATTGATACTAGTCTTCCTACATTTAAAACTTTTGTTCAAGATTCATGTGGTAGAGTTATTGTTCTTTTGGATTATGTGAAGGATTTGGTAGATGATATACCATCACTTAATCTTCCTAATCCAAATCTTATTATTCTTAATTTGATGCCTAATTCTTCATCTATTAATCCTCATTTTTGTTATGATGGCATTCAAGGTATAGTTTAGGATACATATGTGCATGACATCTTTGATTTACCTTATTCTCTCATTCATGATGATATTAAAGGAAAGGATAATGACACTTCTTCAAAAACCTATTATTCCATCTTATACAACTTTTTTCTCATGAACATGATAAACAATCACCTCCTATAGAAGATTTACATGATATGTATATTGCAAGATATAATATGATCACTTAAAAAGATTATAAAGGTTTAGGTCTTGGAGTTAACAAGCATGGTATTAAGTATCATGTTCATATACCCTCTAAACCGGATTTGTATGGTGTTGGTTGTCCAAAGTCTCAAGTTAAGGAAGGTGATGTTAATCATCATCTTCCTCTTCATAATTTTCTCCCTACACGTACGTTAGATAAAAATTATATGTGTCAAGAGGTGGCTAAAGAGGTATATGTTGAATTAATGAATTCCAAAGAAAAAATCTTTAAACCAAAGTATGCATGTCCTTATCATTATCATAATACACACTTATTTGCTGATTGTGGATATTTTAAATTTTATGTTTGTGAATGAGCTTCTTTAGGAATTATATCTCACTCTCATGTGGTTTTACAGTTCTTTAATAATTTTTATATAGGGGATTCCCCTCCTACTGATATAATATAGATCTCTTCTCCTCTTGTCTATAGACTGGGAAGCATGTAGTATATTTTCATTCAGTCTCCTCAAATCCATTAGGTCTTTTATTATGCTTAATTAGTATTCTTTCCTCCTATTTTTTCCATGATCTTGTAATATGCTCTATTTAAGATATAATTTCCAAGACATTTTTTTTGCAAAGGTATCCCTTGTCTTCCTCCCTGAGGGGCAATGTTCTTTCTTCTTTGTCTTTGTTTGGGGAACTACTTTCCTTAGCTTAGAGTACATATTTATAATGCAATATTATTTCTTCATATAGACCACTATTTTGACTATGGATAATCTATTTATATAAGAGGTTTTTGTCCTAGATCATCACCTCTTCTCTATGTTGCAAATTATGTTCTTTATAAACTCTTACCTTTTCTTTGGTGTTAGAGTTGTTTCCTTCATACCAAAGATTTATTTTTCCTCTTCATTATAATGGGCTTGGTGACTAAATCATTATTCCTACTTGGTTTATCTTTCAAAGATGGTATTTTATCTAGAAGTACTCCTCTATGATGGGGGTCTTGTTGATAAGATCTCCTTTTTAAAGGATACTTTTTCCATAAGTGACATATCCTTTTCATGATTATCTATGCTCTCTAATGTAGGGATCAATACCCTTCATTAAGACCATAGTGTATATTTTTTTTCAAAAGGATATTTCCTTGCCTTGTTTAGTAGGTATCCTCTTCTTCTTCCTTATCATGTCTTGTAGATAGCCAAGATAAGGAGGGGGCATATATAGGGTCTCCCTTGTACTATAGTTTTTTATTTATATGATAAATCGTGGAGGGTAATGCACATAAGTTGATAAATCTTGAAGAGAAACACATTTTTCAATTATATATATATGCTAAATCCTCTAAAGGTAATGCACATAAGTTGTTAAATCCTAAAGGGACACACATTGGTAAATTCTTTGAAGGTAAGAGATACACACTTTTCAAAATTTTCAATATGGTAAATCTTTCAAAGGTAAAACACATAAGTTGCTAAATCCTGAGAAGACACATATTTAATATTCATAGTGATACAAGAAAGTGGATCTATGGGTATTCTAGAAGTAGTTAGAAGATGCATTACAATTGCAAGAACATTTTTTGAGTGAACTATTAGGTTTGGCTACCTGTTGGGCTCTCCCTTTCTTTTGGTGATTCATGGTAAGGTGGGCATCTTATTGGTTGAGGTAATCATTTCTTCTTTTCTTTCTTTTTTGCTTTCATACTAGTAGGACTATATCATGAATAGGGTAAACTTTAAGAAAGCCGCCTCCAAAAAAAGATATAAAATATTGGTGAATCTTTCATTATTTTGAAAAAAAAAAATTATTTATATTGGCGAAACTCTCAATTTTTTATTCTAAATATGATTAATTTTGGCGATTATTTTTGAATCATAATTTTTTTTGTATGAAATATTGACGAATCTCAATAATAATAGGAAGTTCATTAATCACCATGGAATATTACAAATCAAAATTGAACATTTTTTTACCTTGTGGAATGTTATGAGAATCGTTACATATACTTTAAATCAATAGTGAATAATAAATATTGGTGATATCCCTAAATTAACTAATAATTACGATAATTATTGGTCAGTTCAATTTAATTTCTCCAATAATATATTATATTTAGGTAACTCAAATCTATTCATGTAATGAATATTGTGGTGAATATTTGAGTTTAAATTTTTCAATAAAATAAATTATTGAGCGATTTTAAATATTCTAGAACTAAATTTTATAAAACTATGGTGATTTAGGTTGTATCAAATCTTAAATTATTAGCCAAATTACTAGCCAAAAAATTGTAAAATTGGCCAATTTATGAATATTAGCCACTAAATTATACCCTAATCATGAAGCTATGTTATTTATAGTGTTGCTCTTGTCTTTATTATGTAATCCTTAAAAAAATTTATGATATCTTTCCAAATATGACATTAGTGAGAGAAATATTTCTTCGCAAGGTTTCTTATGCTAGTTGATTTGGGTTTGTTTAACTAACCCTTTTCTTTTATGTTGCTTTGATTTTGTTTTGTTTTCGCACCCTTGTGTGTGTATGTTGAGTTAGAATCCTTATCTTGGGGAATTATGTCCTTAGATAGGGTTTATTTTATCTTGTTATGAATCCACTTGGATCTCTTCTTTCTTCTCTTCCTTTACCAAGACTTTCCATCGAGTCCATACTCTTTCTAAAGCATGAGCTAAATGTATTGTCTTAAAATAGAAGAACTTCCATGTTAGGAGTATTTAGACCTTTGAGTAAGTGTTATAGGGTCATGTCAAGCACCTTGACTTGGTCTTTGCATGTATCTAGTAGTTTTCCCCCTATTTTGATTCCTTCTCTCTCTATATTGAGCCTATTTCCAACAACTTGCTCTATGAAACTGAGGACTCTAACTTTGAGGTCAAGGTTGACCTCGACCCTTATCTAGGTCAAGGATGACCTCAACCCTAACCTAGGGTAGGGTCAACCTCATCCCTGACCCCATCTCACATTTTCAATTTCTGGGAGCTTTGGGATCTTGGGCTTTAGAAAGTTTTATTTCCCACTTTTAGGTTGGCTATTTTGGGTTTTGGAATGGTAGACCATTAAATTACATTAAATTTAGGTCCATTTCTAAGGATTAAGGTTAATTAGTATTTAATACTCCCATGTAGCCCTTCTCTAGGAATTTATGCCCTAGATCACTATATAAGGAAGCCTCCTCTCATTTTTCTCTGAGGCATAAGACACATTATGATATTGGATGATCTATGAATGACTAATTTCTATGAGCAACTACATACTTTTCAAGTGAGAAATCATTCTATCATTCAAGCATTCAAGATTTCCATTGAAGATCAAGGATTGAAGCATTCAAGAATTCAAAACCTTAGATCTAACCATCATGGTGGAGTGATCTTCCTTCAAGATCCTTTGTAAATCTTCTAGATATATTCATTCTTCTCTCAAGGTAGATTCCAAGCATATTGATTTAAATTTTCTAATGTTATGTTTAATCTTTCATATTAACATACTTGTTTACATTTCAAATACAATTGCATGTTTGTTAAATATCATAGCTTAACTGTTAGATTTACTTCCTCTACTTGCTAGCATTCCTTATTTAAATTCTATTATTTAGGCTGATTCAAACTGAGATTTGACCAAGGCAAACCTCTCATTTAAACAACAAAACCATTTTTCTTGCAGATACAGGTGTGGAATAGTGAATTCAAGAGATGATTTGGATACCCTTTTCGTCAAACTTGTGGGGTCCATTAACAAAAAGTTTGTCAAAGAAGTGCAGGTCAAGGTTGACCTTTTAGGGTGCAATTGTGCCAAAAGGTAAGATTGTACCCTACTATTAGGGTCAAGGTTGACCTCCCTTCAAAAATACAAAAGATTTCTGGGTTTTCTCCATCTTGACATTTCTAGTTTGGAACATGATGTAGAATTCCCTAAAACTATACATAGACATTAGAAATAAGCATTTTTCAGATTCAAGGTTAGTATGTATTTTATCTATTTTAGGATTGAAGCACATACCTGTTATAAAAGAAAGACCATTGAACCTCCTTTCTCCTTATTCTCCATCACATGATTCATTTCTACATTGATCACTTTCTTGTGCTTAATCAATTTGCATTATTCCTTTTAGAAATTAGGGTTAAGAAAGGAAACCTTATTTTCTTTCTATTCACAAACTGCATGGGGAAATTTAGAATTAGTAATATTTGTGACCACACAACTCCAAAATATTTTCTCATGAAATATCTTCCATGTTATATTTCATTGCAACTACACATTTCAAAGAATGAAGAGAATTCTTTGATGGGAAATAGCATGCAGTCTAAATGACTTAATTTAATCATGATAGTAAGATTTTGTCTTATACAAAAATTAACTTTCAATCACATTTTAGTGTACAATGGCTACATTAAAATTGTTTGGGTGGTCAATTCAATGGGAGTATTTATTATTTAGTAGGTGTAGATGGTCACTTCAATAGAATTAAATTGTTTGTAGTCTAACTCTATTAAGATGTGTTTGAGAATTATTTATCATTCATGTCTTTATGGGGCTTTAACATACTAAGAACCACAAAAAAATGTATTGTAAAGGTAAAATCACCATAGGTGTTGGGGAAAATCTAAATATGGTATCAACTTATTGAACATTGAAGAATAGATGTACACATAAATTTGAAATATATAAATATGGGGTCATACAATTAAGACCCTAGAAATTAATCACTGCAAATTCTTTCAAACTTGAGCGAGATAAGTTGGAATTTTAAATTGAATATTAGTTCTCTCTTTTCTTTTGAACAATGTGTGTGAACTAGTATTTTATGTAAAATGAGAAAAACTCATTCAATAAAAATTAACACTATAAGTGGCACATAACAAGAGGTGGTTTGGTGGGATTCAAGCACCTGGAATTTAAGAATAAACATGGCTTAAGACACATTGAAATGTGTATTTCGCATTCATGAATAAGGATGTGGTTCATTAACTAAAAATAGGAAAAGTAGAAAATAATCTCTGTCAAGGTTACAAACCCTTCTAGCAACAATCTTGTTTAAGAATTTTATTGTATAGTCATCAAGAAGTGGATGTCCAATACCCTTGTAATAATAATTTCAGACATCATATTGGTGTCCTACTTGGTGGTCACCTAATAAGATAGCCTCATCTTTACCAAATTACTTTCGAGTATCAGTCTAGATAGCATGTTTTAAATTGCATTCCCAGAAACTTTGGTGAAACTAAAAAGTAGAATTCTTAAACTATTATCTTTTTAATTATTTTATTAGATACAACTATGAAGATGGATTTGCATTAAATTTAATATCATATTCAAATTTTAATTAACCAGTTCACATTTTCTTGTACATTTTCCTTACCAAGTCTAATGTTGCCTCAAAGTACCTCAAAGAATATTGTTCTCCTAAAGCCACTCAATATTAATAAAAATGAAGAATATATAAATTAATAGTTTTTTTTATTAGTAGTGATGGAAATAATATCCTTAGACATATAATCCTAAGTGTAACTATGCAATGTTAAGAAAACTCCATCAAAATGTCATTTTTTTACATATAATTTTGCAGACATCATTGTGCCTTTCTAAAATATATAACTCAATTCCCTTTTCTCCAATTTAATTCGTACAAAGGAATTCATAGAAACACTAAATCTCATGAATCTTATCATAACTCAACTACACTAATAACATATCTCATAAAATATGTAAAATTGGTGAAGAATATTGATGAGTAAGGAGCCAATATTTTAGTTCGATTCCCTTTGTCTAAGTCCTTCATGTTAGGCGAACTATCACCAATTTTGGTGAGAAAAACATTCCAAAGCTCAATGGTTGACCCAAAAAAAGAATGCCCAAAAAGTAGAAAACCTAGCCATGGTGAATCTATTTCCAATTATACTAGGAAATCTATTGTTGGGGTGAGAGTAATGATTCAAGGTAGTAAAGGGTTTTATTCCATTTCATTGAAAGACCAAAGGCCAAAAAAATCTCAAGAAATTGGAGTCAATTTTGGATATTTTGTTTATCCTCTAATAGAGCAAGGAAAGAATATTTGACAAAATGGCCATTAATCAGCTAAGAATTTGTGTTAGGAAATCAAATTCCCTGAACCCAACTAGAAAAAATTGTAGAGGCCAACAAATAACAATAAAAAATTGCAATAAGAACATATAGTCAAGGTCTTTATAAAAGTTTTAACACATAGTCTACCAACATCATCTTAGCCACATCAACATATCCATATGACATGTCAAGCATCCACATCATAGGTTGTACAATCTAACTTAGTGGCCATTTGGTCCTTCCATATCATTTTGTAGTACTAACATCATTGCTGATGTCACATGCCACATCATCAAGGGGGCCATTTTTTTTGTTGACGTAACCATTTCACTATGTTAAAATTGACAATCATTTGACCATCATTTGTAGGCCCAATTGAACTATTGCAATGGCCATTTGGACATCAAATTTAACTCGGTGTTTTGCTAATCAGACCCCTCTCCAGATTCAATTTTGATTTGACAGTCCGACTTTGGGATGTCATATCTTAGTCATCTAGGCTCTAAATTAGGTGCAATTTTTTTAATTTTGGCTAGAATTTTCTAAATTTTTTAGTGGTGTTGTTATTTTCTAGTTTTGGTTATTTGTTAGAAATTGTAGTTTTTGGTGACTATACCTATCTAATCTTGAATTTTGCAACTTCAATTGCACCATACGAGCTCATCTAGACTCCAAATAAGGTTCCATTTTTTTTGAAAGTGCATAATTTTTTGTCTACTTTCTAGATATGCAATTAGATTATAGGCTTGTGTGGACAGAAATATCACTTTCAAAAATAGGTCCTTTCTTTACATTATATTGCTTCAAAATTGGTGTACATTGCTTAGTTCTAGATTTGGACTCCAAGAGGAGGTTGTAAATAGTAAATTCAAAGACCACTAAGGCCAAAATTGGCAAGTGGCTATTGTAATCACACTAAGTATGGAGTGCCAAAATCTTTCATTTAGGGGGTTTCTTGATTGAGTGAATAGGAGGGGTGTCCCTTGGAGTTGTGTTCCTCTTTTCCTATTGTTATCTTTCATTTATTGCATCGTGGGAAATCTTAACATTCCAAAATTAACACCACATAACTATGTCGCATGGTCTATCAAAATATTGGGTAAATTGATGCATGATGAAGTTTCTCAATATGTAGATGGTTCCCTTCCTAAACCAATAGGTGATCAAGTATCCAAAAGTGATATCGATGCTTGGGTAAAGGCATATAGGATAGCCTTAAGTGATATTAGGATGGGAGTTGAAGATAGGATCCTCTATCAGATCCAAAAGTATGATACATCCAAGGAAGATTGGGATGCCCTCAAAAACCTATATGGTAAAGTGAATGAGTAGGATGTTTACAAAAGAGAAGATGAACTTGTCTACTTAGATCCTAAGACCTTTGATTCAATACATGATTTTATCATTAAGGTGAATGAATAAAGAACAAAGCTTGATGATTGTGGTAGTCCTATAAAAGATGACAGGTTGATCTATCTCATTCATAATAAGTTGCCATCCAAGAAATCCACATTTTCTTCTTCTTTCAACACCACAAAGACTACATTATGGGCTACATATAAGAAAATCACTTTTGATGATTATGCTCAATTGTTAGAGGATGAACAAACTAAGTTACAAACAATGGGAATTCTCAAGTCTTCAATAACAAAGGCATTGGTGGCTAATAATGAGGGTTCTCAAAATTTAGCTGGTGAAAGTGCAAACAAAAGAAAGGGCAAAAAGAAGAAGTGGAAGAATAGAAAACAAGAGGATACAAAAAAGTCAACACCACAATAAAATCAACAACAAGGAAAGTCTTCCTCAAATACCAACAAAAAGGGGGACACTAATCAAGAGAAGAAAAAGTGTGCCTATTGTAAGAAGATGGGTCATGATGAACATTAGTGTTATCATAAATATATTGATGAGTTGAAGAACATCTTGAAGAAACACAATGTTCCACTACCTAACGCTTCTAAGGAGAAAGGATCTTCATCTTTAGATTCTAACAAAAAAGGGCATTCTTTACTCACAAACACTATTAGTCAGTGAAAATGGATCATTGATTTAGGTGCCACACATTATATGGGTACATCAAAGCAAGATTTTTCTTCCATGACACATTTAGAAGTACCACACATCTTTGTAGGTGATGACACTAAGGTGGAAGTTGAAGGTAAAGGTGAACAATTGAGTGTTCAAGGATGTTCTATATGTTCCTAATCTTACTTCCAACCTTCTTTTAATCTACCAAATGACTCACTATGGAGGTTCAAATAAAGTTGAATTACTTCTAGATTTAGTGGTAGTGAAAAGAATTAAGGATGAATCAATGATTGCAATAGGTGATGCCAATCACGATTCAAGGCTTTACACTTCCTCTTCTGTTGTGCCAAAATAAAATGCACAAGCCTTGTTACTACATTCAAATATAGAAAGCAAACTGTGGCATGATAGATTTGGACATCTCAACTACAAATATCTTTAGTAGCTTAGCAACAAGAAAATGGTCAATGGTCTACCTCAAGTCCAATTTTTAGAAGGTGTTTGTTTAGGTTGCTCACTTGAAAACATCTAGAAAAATTGTATGAAAAGGGGAAGTCTTGGAGAGCACAAAGTGTTCTTGAATTGGTTCATAGTGATGTGGGGAGACCATTTCTAGTGCCATCATTTAACAAGTCTCACTATGCATTCACCTTCATAGATGACTACTCTCACTTTACTTGGGTTTTCTTCATGTCTCATAAGAATGAAGTATTTGAAAAATTTCTTAGCTTCAAGGTTCAAGTGGAAAAGCAATCAGGGCAAGCCATCAAAGCTCTCTGAACATATAATGCGGGGGAGTATGTGAACACAATTCTAATAGAATTCTACAGGCAAGAGGGCATTACCCTTTAGCATTCACTACCATCTATGCCACAATAGAATGGTGTTGCTGAAAGGAAAAATAGAACTCTCAAGGAGATGACCACTTGCATGCTACTAAACAAGTCTCTTGATCAAGTCTTTTGAGCTTAAGTAATTAATTGTGCTAACTATATTCAAAATAGGAGTCCTCACAAAGCTTTGGATGGTGTAATTCCTTTTGAAGCATGGACTGCTAGGAAACCTATGGTTAAGAACTTTAGAGTCTTTGGTTGTCTAGCATGGGCAAGAATTCCTCCATAGAAATGCAAGGCATTGGAAGCTCTAAGAAAACCTTGCATCTTTATTCGATATGTGGACTCACATAAAGCCTAAAATTTAATGGATCTAGAGACACATGATATATTCTATGAGATGAGTTTACATTTTGAAGAAATTTGTCCAAGCTTTACTTCTTCAAGTCCTCCTTCTTCCTTCTTCATTGAAGAGAGTGATAGTGAAAACAATGACTTGGAAGATGTTCATCCCCAACCAACATAGAGGCATTAGCTAGCAAAGGTTGAGGATAATCCTACTACATCTTCTTCCAATATACCTAGATGGGTTAAGTAGACATTAGATGTGATAGGACCATTGGTAGTGGATCCTTTAGTTAATAGGAGGACAAGATCATAGCACAACTCACTCCCACATGCTTATATTACAATTTCTTTAGATCCACAATCCTTCAAAGAAGCATCAAGTATTCTAGAATGGGATAGAGCAATGGAGGAAGAATATAATTCTCTTATTAGAAATGATACATGGGACTTAGTCTCTCTTCCCAAAGGAAGAAAATTAGTTTGGTGTAAGTGGATCTATCAGACCAAATTTGCAGTGGATGGAAGTGTTGATAAAAATAAGGCTCAACTTGTTGCAAAAGGTTTTTCTCAGGTAGTTGGCATTGATTACACTGAGACCTTTGCACCAGTGGCAAAGATGAATTCCATTCATTTGACACTAGCTATAGCAGTAGCTCAGAGATGGCTTGTTCATCAGAGGGATGTGGAAAGTGCATTTTTGAATGGGGATCTTCATGAGGAGATAGATATGGAGCAGCCATAGTGATTTATATTGGATGCTACCTTGGTTTCCAAATTGAAGAAGTCTATATATGGACTTAAACAACTCCCAGAGCCTGGTATGGCAAGATGGACTCTTTCCTTCTCTCTAAAGGGTTCATCGGATGTCATTCTGATCTAAATGTCTACATTCTTCAGAGGGATGATTCACATTTGCTTCTTGTGCTTTATGTTGATGACTTGATCATTATAGGGAGCACAAAATCCATTATTGATAGATTCAAGGCTACTTTGTAGGACAAGTTTTTGATGATAGACTTGGGTCTACTACACTATTTCCTTGGTATCGAGATACATCAGTCATCATCAAGGATAACATTATCACAACCCAAGTATGCTCTTGATCTACTTGCCCAGTTTTGCATGAGTGACTAGAAGGTTGCACCTACTCCCTTTCTTTTAGGTATTAAGTTAGAAACAAAGTATTCCACTCCACTTGTTGATGCAACTTTGTATAGATAGTTGGTTGGAAGCCTCGTCTACTAGACACATACACACTATGATATCTCATTTGTAGTTGGCATGGTTTCTTGCTTTATGCAAGATCCACATGAACTTCATTGGAAGGCATCTAAACAAATCTTGCACTATATCTAGGGTACACATACACATGGGATACACTATGCCATTGGTACAATACTTTAGTTAGTGGGATATACAGACTCAAACTATGTAGGGGACCTTGATTCTTGCAAGTCTACTTCAGAATTTTTGTTTCATCTTCGTTCTACCCCTGTTTGTTGGTAGTGTAAAAAGAAAAAAACCATTGCTCTTTCATCGATTGAGGCTAAGTATCGAGGAGCTGTGGATGCAGAAAAAGAAGCTATTTGGTTGTAGTAAATTTTGGAGGAGCTTGGTTTTGATCTACCCCAACCCACAGTCATCCATTGTGATAACTAGAGTGCTATTGAGATCTCAAAACATCCAGTGCAACATCAGTGCACCAAACATATTGAGTTTCATATGCACTACATTAGAGAGCTAATTCACGAGTAGTTCATCATATTTTAGTATTGTCCTATTGAGCAAAAGGTAGTCGACATCTTCACCAAGCCCTTCATAGAGGTTAGGTATCTTCATTTGAGAGATCTCTTGAGGGTGAGGGATTTTTCACCAGGAAGGGTCACATGATCCTTCTCTTCTCTATTGTACATACCTCTCTTTTTGGAGGAGGGTTTTTCTCGTGATGTTCCCTCTTTCTCCATTTGTAGAGAGATTTCATTTCCTTTCAACATTGTATTTGTACTTGGGTACCTAACATGGCCTAGTAGTCGAGACCCATTATGCATTTCATCATAGCTTTTGTGAGCATAAGTGAATTCCTCTAAGTTTCACTTAAGGGGTGTGTTAGTGTAAATAATTATTATTTACACTTTACTTAAGTTTAATTAGGATAAATTCATTACTTTATTATTTATTATGCTAGACACCTAGGAGTTGATGATATAGGAGTAAGAAACTCTATTTTAGCACATGTTGTCTACAACACTAGAGTTTGCATAATTAACTAAGTTGTCATGTAGACAACATAGTTGCTCACACTCTTAATTAAGCACATGGTGTCTACAAAATAAATTTACATGGCACACCTTTGTAGGCTTATCCTCTCATCATTGCACTAACACTTGTGCTTAATGGAGGATAACCCACTCTTGGTGGACATGTGCTTAGTTGTGAGGCTTATCATATTGCTAACTCCTAGACATCCTAGATGCATCTTAGAGGCCTTTATATATAGACACCTATTGTGTATTAATATATGTTAGAGTAAATAAATAATTATTTATTTATTATTTATTCTATTTACTTAAGCTTACTTAGGTTAATGCATTTATTTAATATTTAGTAGTTAATTATTGTAGTGATGAGTTGTTCACAACACAAGATTTTGTTCCTTTCTAGCATGTTCCACCTTTTTGTTGAAGAGTGCTTAGTTTTCAACCTTATCTTCTACCTCCTTCTAGCCTGTACTACAAGCTTTCTTGAGGCCTTTATAAGTGGTCTCTCTCTCATTGTAAATTCATCCATTCACATAGCAATTTTATTTTTTGTATTGTGAAATATTTTTTCTTGCTTTGTTTCCTTCATGCTGTTGCTCCTTAGGTTTCTCTTCAGAAAGCTATTTGTATTGTAGGTGATCTTGGTGAATGTAGAGTTGGATTTCATCAACTCCTACATGGTATCAAAACCTCCCTACTATTTTTTGTTCAAAGGATTTTTTTGAAGCCGTGACTCGAAGACACAAACCCTAGTTTGTTTGTGATTTTTTCTTCAATTAGGAGGAAGAGCATTTTTTTAGTATTTGGAGAAAAAGGAGAAAGAAGGTTTGGCATAACATGTCTGATATTTTTTGGGCTTTTTTCTTTATTTTTGGAGGTACGATGACGACAATTCAAGAAAAATAACTAGAGACGTGATTTTCAAACAACGATATCTTCCTCATACAAACTCATTTTTTCAAGCAACTTTTTTTGTTTTGGGGTAGGATTTCATGATCTACACATTGACATAGGTAGATCATGAAAGTACATATTTTTTTATCTACTTTTGAGATCTTCAATTAGATTATAGGTTCTGTGGAAAAAAATATTACTTTCAGAAATAGGCCCTAAATTGGCTATTGTAGTTGCACTAAGTATAGAGTGCCCAAATCATATATTGGGGGGGTTAATTGATCTCTTTTGCATTTTTGGAGAATATTTTATTTTCTATAATTTACTAATAAGACCCTTCTACTTCTATCTTCTTCTCTCTCAATGGCGGATCCATCTACGACCCATCTCACACCACACAACTATCACACCTAGAAGGCACAAATGACTAGGCTTCTCATGTCAAGGGGCTTATGGTCATGTCTAGATGAGAATCAACCTATTCTTACATGCCCTTTTGAGGTTCTTTAGCATAGGAATAAAATGAATGAGGCCATGGGATTTATTGCATTGAATATTTTAGACTGTCTACTATTTCACTTGGATGGGTTGACCACTCCATGGGCTTATTGGCTAAAATTTTAGACTTTATTTGGCAAAGTGAATGAGTTTTAGGCACTTCAACTTGATGCAGAGTTGACTTCTTTGACACCTAACCATTGAGGACTTCTTGATGAAGTTCAAATCTTTGCGTACACTTTTACAGGGATATGGGAAAACTGGGACAGATGATGAGTGTATCCTTTTGATACTCTCAAAGTTGAGAGGTAAATATCAAATATTCTCTTCCACTTTCTACTCCATTATGGATGCCTTGGGTGATAGACATAGAATGCCTTCATTTAATATATATTTTGATAGGTTAACTCATGAACAATCCAAGATCAATTAGATGGATTCACTTTCAGGTTCACAGTCCCAGGCATTTCTTGTTAAGGATACATGGGAGCAAAAGTTGAATAAAATAATAGATCCCTCTTCTATTGCTTTGTCATCTTCTAAGAAGAAGGAGAAAAAGAAGACTGAGACTTCTACATGTTCCTATTGTGGGAAAGGATCTCATGATGAGGCACATTATTTTCAGAAGAGATTGGATGGCTATGAGAAACAAATTGCTAATTTGCAAGCTCTCCTTTAGAAGAGCACTATTTCCTCTCCATCCTCTTCTACCTCACAAGGGTCTTCTTTTCAGGCTTCTTCCACCTCTTCAACATCTACATTGGATCTTGGAAAGGGTCATGCATTATAGGCTTCCATTGCATCTCATTCACAAGTTCCTTGGATACTGGATTTACGTGCTTCTCACCATATGACATCCTCTAAAGATGTATTCTCTACTCTTGAGGCTTCTTCTATTCCTCATATTCTCATGGGGAATAACACTACACTACCAATCTATGGGAAAGGTTCAGTTCACATCTAGGATGGTATATTCAATGATGTATTGTATGTTCCATCTTTGTCTGCTAACCTTCTCTCAATTTCTCAGATTACACGCAATGGATCAGGGAAGACAGTTGAGTTCATTGCTGATTCAGTCTTCATTTGAGATTGTGCTACAGGAGGTCTTATTTCTATAGGGGTAGTTGATCCTTCCACTCATCTCTACACCTTCTCACACTTTGGTCCACCATCTCCATTGTCGAAGCACACCTCCTCTCTCTCGCAGGAGCATCATGTGGTGCAGTCAGGATACTTGAACCTTTGTATTATTCTTGAGATCCCTATTTTGACTTCCACACGACATCCAGTTAAGGTCTTTTGTCTTCAGTAGGATTCTTCTTCTTCTACTCTGCATGATCCTCCAGCTCCATTCATTGAGCCTCTATGTGCATCTATTGTAGATTCTATAGTGGACATTCATGATAGTATCATTACACTTGCCTTGGGGATTCTCTTTCAGGATCTTCATATTTTTTGCTTTGATCATTAGGTAGGCCTTCCTCTCATTCAAGGGTTCCCTTTTTTTGTTCCCTTGTTTACTCTGCATTGAAGTTTCATTGGTTCGATCATTTCTACAGGAGCGCCATCATTCTAGGGGGGCTTTGGTGATTATTCTCATGGGGGGTTGGTTGTACTTATGGTTTTGAGAGAGTCTATTGAAACATTTCCATTGGAAGTTGTCCTTGGGGGGTGTTGTTGAGGCCTTCCTTCCTTCACTTCATATTGTTTTTTCATAGCATGTTTTTACCTCTTTTTTTGGTGGGGGGGGGGGGATTTTCCCATGAGGCTTTCCCTCTTTCCCCATTTTTAGAGGTTTCATTTCTTTGCATTGTACATGGGTACCTAACATGGCCTTGTTGCCAGGACCCATTCTACATTTTCTCTTAGTTTTTTGTGAGCTTAAGGAATTCCCCTAAGTTGCACTTAAGGGGGCATGTTAGAGTAAATAAATGATTAATTATTTATTATTTATTCTATTTACTTAAGCTTACTTAGGTTAATGCATTTATTTAATATTTAGTAGTTAATTTGTTGTAGTGATGAGTTGTTGATAACATGGGAGTCTATTCCCTTCTAGAATGTTCCACCTTTTTGTGGAAGAGTGCTTCCTTGAGGCCTTTATAAGTGATCTCTCTCTCATTGTAAATTCATCCATTCACATAGAAATTTTATTTTTCCTATTGTGAAATATTTTCTCTTGCTTTGTTTCCTTCATGCTCTTTCTCCTTAGGTTTCTCTTCGGCAAGCTATTTGCACTGCAGGTGATCTTGGCGACTCCAAAGTTGGATTTCATCAACTCCTACAATATATCAATTAAAATAAATTGAATATCATATTGTTATTCTAATCATACTGATTTGGTCTATTTTGTGCTAGTTATTGTGCTTCTTGGTCTTGGGTGATTTTTCCCTGAGTCAAATTCTTACAATCTTAAAGGGGTCAACTACGATGTTTGTTATTTTTATTGGTTAAAGTTTACAAATTTTGTGAGGGCTTATCCCAATTTAATCTATGTCAATGTTGAATATGGTTTTAGTCACTTTCAAACCTTTTATTGATAGATGTGGTTTCTTGATGATTGCCACTAGGCGATGTTAATATACTTTTAACAATATCTAGTCACCAGCCTTTGGATTAGTTGTACCACAGATCAACACCCCCTTGTTGCGTCTTTTATCAAAAACATTGGGTTAAGTGCATGGAAATATAGAAGAATTAGTTGTCAGCCTTAATATTTAAAAGAATTATGTTCACATAAAACATAACAAATGTATTTTTGTGTATGGACATTAAATAATTGAACTTTCTTTCAATGATAGCATCCCTTAAGACTTGAATTTTAGAGCATGAAGATTGAACACTTTTGGCTTCTTATTTCATTTTTTGAATACAAATTAACTTAAATTTACTCTTGAACCTCATTAAACTTATATGTTTTGCAAAAAACAAAACTAATACCTAAATAAAGATCTATTAATCTTTCTAGGCATAAGATTCTTTATATTCTAAATAAGTGAAAATATTTAATTTTATTTCTTTGAGAATTCTCTTTATATTCCTTAAATACGTATTGCATATTATATAATTATAAATGGTGATAAATGCTAAAGGGGATAAGATCACTCAAAAAATTTAGGGATTTTTTTTCTTCTAATTATTCATTGTAATACAAACACTCCATTAGATAAAATTTGAGCAGCAAAACCTAAAAAGGATGAAGGGGTGCTAATATAAGAATAGGGAAAAGGGAGATTCAGATATTTCCTATAGGAATAGAATGTGATCATGATATATAGTTCATAAAAATATACTTATCTTATAACCAAGTAAATTATTACTAACAAGATGTGATTTTAGATCATATGCATTTAAGAAAATGATAGAGGGAAATGGAAGTAAAGAACTCTCCTTGAAGCTAGAAGAGGAGGAATGAACTTCATATGTAGATTTGACTGTTGCAAAACTACTAAAAATATAAAATATTTTGGATTTAGAACTCTAAGACATGTAACTCTTGGTTATAAAAATTGTAGATTCCCAACGAAATGTTGACCTAATTTGGCCTTGTCTAAGAAAATCAACCTTGTCTTGGAAGCATTAAAAATAATGAACTCTCTAGAAAACTTGTCATTGGTTGTAAAACTCTAGTAATTTGGATCTAAATATGTGATACATATTCATGCATACAATAAAAAGGGGAAGTATTCACCTTGTATGAGAAACCCTCATGAATGGATGTTAGGGTCCAATAAACCCATGAAGATGCTTGTATTCAAACTTGAGATGTGTTTGACAATCAAAGATTTCCTTACAAATACATGGATCTAAACTTTCTTAATTATATATCTTGAATGAATAAATGCCTGATCACTTAAATGGAGAAGGAGAGAGAAGAATTGATGTGGATCCTCTTTCTTTCTTGTGAACTTGGTTGCATGGCCACTATGGGAGAGAGAATATTTTGATCATTGAGAGAGCATTTCCTTTTCTTTCATAGATATTGAAGAATGGAAGACTTGGATAACTTGAGATGGATGCTTGCCTTAAATTCTTGAGTCCACATCCTTAATTATCAAAATTGCACTTTCTCTTGAAAGTGCCAATAATTTCTTGACAAAAATGGATTTCTCATGAATTTTGGATAGATTTCACAGTATATGGATATAAAAATGAGAGGATCTGATCCCCTCTTATACTCATTTCATGGTTCAATATTGTTATTCAAACTACAAGTAAGATCCAAAAATGAAACACCCTCACATTGGGCTTGGAGCTTGCTTTAGATTAATACCCAAGGATAGGGCTGATCTTAATTGGCCTAGTCCATGTAGGGTTAATTACAAAGAAATTAGGGGTTCAGAAAGTGTGGAAATATTTAGCAGCAAAAAAATAAGATGTAGGAAATAAAGAATAAATACATTTGGATCTTAAAATCACTACAATTAGGTTGGATAGGTTCTAGTTCTTCCAATTAAATGGGAACTAACTTTTTAGGATGCAACATTTAGCTCTCACTTTAGAAAGAGTATGAGACAATCTTGTGCTCATGATAAAGTAGATCAACTACATTATATGATATCATCAAGGTCAAGGAGACAAGGAAACATCATGGCCGTAAGGAAATTAAGTCCCCATTAAATTCAACAAAAAGATAAAAGAGAAAGGGAGAGAAATAAAAAAAATTATCTCCACATCCATTCTAAAAATATATAAGAACATTTTTGTTGTTTAAAACCCAATAGGATTTCGAAGAACATTTTATTTCTTTAAAATTGATCAAGTTTTAGAGAACTTTGAAATGTAATTCGATATTGAACTTTACATTTTTTTTGGGACGGGCTTAATTATCAAGCTTAAGCCCTTTGTGAAATCTTTCATAACTCTATCAAATTATTGAAAGTTTATGATTTTTTTAGGATGTTTTCACTTTCATATCCACCAACTTGGTGCACACACCCCTCCTATACCATTAAGGTTTTTTTTTTAACATACACCTAATGGATGGATGCAAATGTCTTATAACATTGGGAACTTCTATATATGTGCAACCCATGGATGGCTATGGATCTCTTATACAATGGGGAATCATTATATGCCACATAGGAATGTTCAAGGGAGGCTCTATGTATGCCCCCTACCCTTTAGATGGAAAAATAAGTACTATTTTGTCATCTTAATGAAATGAAGAATAGTGATGAAAAACTTTTAAAGCCAAGACAATATGCATAAGTAGTGTCTATTCCAAATAAAATGTGTCATAACTCCTATGAGGTCATGTAAGGGATAAATGTCAATAAATAACATGCCAAAAATACAACACAGATCTGTGTACAAGATGACACATTTTTTAGTCTCCAAGGTGAGGGATTTATCTTACATGTAAATGCAATAGAAAATAATGAAAAGGGTTATGATCAAGGATGCATATCTTTAATATAAACCAACATTTATATGCATGATTGGGTCTCACCTTAGAAACAAATACCTCTTAACAAATGGAAAATTTGATCCTTGAAGAGAATGAGTGAGATTAAAATAATAGAATTTTCCCCCAAGTGTAGAAACAAGGATAAAGGGGACCTATTATGCTACTCACAAAGTGTACTACACTATCCATAACAAGGATCCCACAAGGAGTAGGAAAATAATGATACATAGTCTAGACCAACATAATAGGAGCTTGTATATTAATTAGAAAATTTACTATTAAAAAAATCTCATTACAAGATGATATACCAAAAAAATCAGTATCAATGAGTTGTTTGATTTTTGTAATATAAAACTTTATAGTTATTCTTAGAGTGATCATCATATCTATGATACATGAAAAGATGAAGAGTAATAATATGTTGGTTGAATTTATTTTAGTGTTTATGTCCAATAAAAGCCTTAGCACGAAGATGATTAGAAAAATTATCTCTTCATTAAATGTGAATGTACGAGAAATTTTATAATATGAGGTAGAGGGTGTAGATAAAGAGTCTAGGGAAAAATAATTATTCATAATGTTTTTTGTTACTATATGCAAATAAATATCTATCTAGGGACATGCACATCTTGTTTTGTTTTCTTCGTATAAATCTCTTTTTAATTCCTTTTTGTAGTAATAATAAGTTTATTTATGGAGCATTGTTTGATAAATAAATATAAGGTATTTATTTTTATTTTGTTTTTTGTTTCTATGTTTTTTCTTTATGATTGATTGTATCATCTAGCTAATAAATATGGGGTTTCAGTTTTTAATCCACATTTAGGTAAAAAAAGAATCAAATAATTAAAGCTTAAATATAGATGCCTGAACTTTTTTAATTGAAACTATTCTCTACAAATTCCACCCTTAAATATCCTACAACAATAATCTTCCTTATTCTCCACATGATTGGCAAGATGAAGATTGACAACTTTTTGAGTTGATAGAGTTGCATACCTCTCACAACACCACCAACACCCCCCACCCCCACACCCCCCTCTCCTCCCACACATTTGTAACACTTGAAGCCTTGGCATGAACACACTAGAGGTTCATAAGATATTGTAAGTGGTTCTTTAAAGAAACAACATCTCTTTCATGTAGCATAGTATTACCATTTATTATTTTACGACCTCATAGGACCTCCTTCTCCTAATTAGAAGTTCAAGACCCCATAGGAACCCATACTTGGAAACCTTAGTATGTAGGGAAATATGAGATTATGATGAGAAAAATAATTATTCAAACTCACAATGAAAATTATAAACTTTGACTTAAGTACTGTCAAGTAGATATTGAATTAATTATTTACATAATTTGAGAAAAGTTAATAGTAAATTTCTTAGAAATTTTAATATATTTATAAGATATTTCAATAAGATTACCTTTTAAAAAAATTGATAGCATACATTATTAGTTTTAGCATCTTGAGTCTAAGTTATCTTTAAAATCTTGATATACCTTAAGGAAATATGAATAAATGTGGACAATTATTTTTAAGAAAATTATTATTTATGATATTTTCTTACAATGGTTTAGATTTGAAATGTGACTAATGATGAGTGATTTCATAATTGAATATATGCTTTTAATATTAAAATTTATTCATATAGAAAAAGTTTACTAACCCATAAACTATAATGAATAATACATTATATTGTGAAAGCCCTAAGAGTGTCCTAAACAAACTATTTTCAAAAATATCATCATAAAAAATGAGGTAACAAAAATATAAAAAGACTCATGTTAATGATTTTATTAGAGAAGGTTGGTTTAACACTCTTGAATTAAATTTTAGTATAATTTAATCATAAAACATAGAAACATTTAAAAGATAGAAATAAATATTTATTACTTAAATTGATTGATTTTTTATTTGAAGAAATTATATATTTAACATTTGTGTCACATATGTTGATGAAAGATCAACCCCATAGCTCCCAAGAATCACCTCCATGCAAACACCTATCACAAAAAGAGAGAAGTAAAAGCTATGGAGGCTAGAATTCCTAGATCCACATATGAGAAATTCTTGATGATTATAAAGAAAAAAATTTATAATCAAAATTGAATCAATGTTATAATGACAAAGAGAGACCATCCTTATAAAGGAGATCAAAGCCCTAATAGGTAACTAACCTAGGTTGCATGATAATAATTAATAAAAGAATTAATTATTAAATGCCTAAAGTTTAGCTTAAGTAAACTAGAGCTAATAAGTAACTTAATAATTTAATCAATATGATTTAATAAATAATAATAAAAATTATTACTCTAACACCCCTTGTTACAATATACTTAGAGAGTAGCTAAAAAACTAGAAACTACTACTAAAAGTAAATGTGGGTCCTGAAAACAAAGCCTAATGAGGTACTCAAGCACGAAAAAATCTCTAAGAAGAGGAGAGATAGAGAAAACCACATGGGAAAAACCCCAATTCAAAAAGAGATGGAAAATAGGCTAAAATAAACTATTGAAGGACTAAAGAAGCCTCCAAACTAGAGAATGTCCCAAAAGATAGGAACAAAAGATGATCATGAAGAACACAACTAAAGCATGTAGAAGTTCCATAGCTCTATCAAAAGTAACTATTGATCTAAAGAACCTCCACTAAAATAGAACCTGACTAGGTAGAGAAGACTATAATCTACATTGAATCAGGAGGCAAACAAAGGAAAACAACTAAACTTGAAGATGCAGATGGCATAAAACACCAAAGCCTGAAGAGTTGATCAATTGAACATGGAAGGATGCATCGAAAGTAGGAATAAAAAGAAGAGTTTCAATATGGTAAATGATTCATCACACTAAAATGCATGCATCCACCTAGTATATAGGAACAAAAATTGAATACATAGATCACTTCATCAAACCAAGAAAGCATGAGAAACAATAGAAGAACCCCCCCTAATGCAAACAAGGGTGAGGTGACAGACAATTGGAAAAGTGGGCCAAAAGTACTACATGTCAAGGAACCATGATCATGATGCAAAAAAGAGTACATATGTGTATATTGAGGTGATCAATCCCATACACATCATGTGGCTAATTTCATAGAAGGGAAACTCACTAAACAAAACAAGATGGCAAATAAAGGCAAAACATCAACCTCCCATGGCACTTTAATCAGAGTAGTGCATGTACAATAAGGCACAAGATATGGTGAATCCCATAAATAAAATAATCTATTTGAGTGTCCTTAGATGGTATTGCTCAAATCAGAAGGAAAATTAAGGAAAAATAAGGCAAAACAACTAAAATGAAAATAAAGATGCAATATGACACTTTATCTTAGCATGTTTGCAAGAATGCATATAAATGATGTCTAAATAGACTAGAAGAGATATAAGGCTAATACAATAGATAGTACAACCCATGATGAATCATTTGAAGCAATGAAATTGATGCCCAAACTTGAACCAACTAAGATATCCACCAAAATGCAAAAATGCAAAAAATTGAATAGAATATGCCTGAAGCAATATCTAGAAAGACAAGAAACATTACTAGAAAGAGCTCTAAAATACCTTTCCAATAATATAAATGATTTCCAAATTTGTGAGCAGATGCTCAAGGTATATCACTTGGAGTGCAAAATGGAACCCATAACTTTGATAGAAGAAAAAGTCATCAAAAAAGCATCACAATTGAAGAATACCTATACCATTGTGACTTTCTCAGAACCATATTTTTGATGACATCTTGTTTGCAGAAAATGGATTATGTGTGCTTGATGTCCAAAAATTTGGCATGTGATGGAAAGAATATTTCAAATAACATTGAGCAAGAAAAAAAACAAAATAAGCATAAAACTTCCTTGTCAAACCATCACATGTGTGGCAACAAATAATACCATAAAAAATGCACAATTGCCAAACATCCCACCAACTCTCTGCCAATGCATTAAAGCTAAGTGTAGATTGGCCCATAAAGGAGGAAATAATTAGAACCATCCCAAAGGCTTTCCACAGTGGCAAATAGAAGGGACATGTGGGCGAAGGTGGGCCCAAGGACAGCTCCCAAAATCACACATGAACAATCTCATGCACTATTAACATAAAGGCACAAAAAGAATATGTACAGCAATCCTAGGTATGATCCACCAAAAAAAAATCACGGGCCAATAAAATGCATTGACAGAAGATGGCATGCCTTCAAACACCACTAAATAAAGTGGTGAACCATCATTGATCTAAAAACTACCAATCAAACTGTCGACGGAGCTCCCAAACAATCTACTTCCCCTAGGTGTTCTCACAAAATGGTTCATCCCAAAAAAATCATGTCATCTTCAAAATAAATCAGCTCCCCAATCAAATATTTAATGGTCATGTGAGTCGTGGAGTGCAGATTTCATGACGCTATACCCAAGACAAATGGCCTTTAGGGGTACAAGGCCATAGTCTCCAAAATAATGATGCAATCAAGAATACCATAATCAACCACAAAGAAAATGCAATTTAATAAATTACATGTAATAAATCTTTATGTTATTTTTGTAAAAGATAGAAAAATCATGACCTTGTGATGCATACCTAGGTCAATATAGTCTGGCTATGAAAAAATTTGACTCATATTTCAATAGCATCCAAACTTAATGTATTTTATATGGAAATTGGGGGTTTTGAGCTCTCAAAACTCAATGGTGATGTTTGTTTAGGCTCAAAGTGCTCCAAAAAATAGCCCCCTAGATCCAATACAAAACACTTCTAAAAATTGAAACCCTCTGGAAGAGAAAACTTAGATCTAAAAATCGATGCCAAATCTCTCACAAGAAGAACAGGGGCATAATGATCTAAATATTTGATACCATGTTGAAAATTATGAAATATTAACCCACAACTTCCAAGAATCGCCTGCATGTAAACACCTATCATAGAAAGAGAGAAGCAAAAGCTATGGAAGTTGGAATTCCTAAATCCATAGATGATACATTCTTGATAAGCAAAAAGAGAAATTGCTATAATAATAAGTGAGTCAATCTTATAATTACAAAGAGAGATTGTCCTTATAAAGGAGATCAAAACCCTAATGGGTAACTAACTATTAGAATTGCTTTAGAATAACTAAGAGTGGGGGTGGGGGTGAATCAGTTATTCAAGGTCCAAATTTTCTATTCAAAATTTTCACTAAGTGTAGTGAACCCATTCAACCAGTCATTCATCCAAGCTTTAACTTTTCTAATCAACAAATTACTATAAATCAACATGCAAGCATTAACACATAAGAAATCAACACATGAAATAGTGGTTTACGTGGAAACCCAATTTGGGAAAAACCATTAGTAGCATGCTACTCAATTCTCACTCTTCTAAAGTGATGCCCTATGAAATTCTTGCCTTGTTAAAGGCTTAGAACACACTATTAAATGTGATCTTGTTAGAGGATTTAACCACCCTATTAGAAGTGGGCCTAGTTAGAGGACTTTAGAGCATTCACTTGGAATGCCACCCTATTAAAGGATTTACAAATGGCTATTAGGTCAACCTAAGTCCATAGGATTTTTAGATCTAATACAATTTCTAGAGAGTGTTAGAAAATATTGACCTAATTACAACATACAACTTATTTTGTAGATCTTAGATCACTTCTCAACTCATACACTTACCTGACCTTTAATCTTTGCAACTCTTGATAGCTTGTCCTCCTTTCAAGTTTAGTCCTCTTGAGTCTCCATACTCAATGTGCCAATGCAATCATCTCTTCATGACCACTCACAGAAGTAGAGCCTCTATGCTCTTCCTTCTCCTATATGTCTCCTCCTTGACACCCTTCTAATCACTTCACAGATTTGGCTCTTCAGTAGTGATAGTATCAATAGCTCTTTGCTTCTTAGTCTATGAATTCTTAAATAGAAGTCTTGGAGTACCTTTTCCTGCTCGATTCTTCCATTTTTCAATTTCAATTCACATGGATTAGTTAGGATTCATTACATCTAACCCATACTCTATTTCCTCTAGAAACTTCTTGAATAATCCTTTAGAATTTTCCCAAAAATGGTTTACATATTCTTTGCCACCAACTCATCATCCTTATCTTCCAACTCATTTGCAAATTTCAATGTAACCACTATGTCAGCTTAGATTTGGTGAATCTTCATCTTTTGAAATAATGCAGTAGCTCAATACTATTGAAATAATGGTGCTCGTCACATAATATGTTACTCGACATCAACTGTGTTTTTCCTGATGCTTGGCACTTGAAGATCACTCGGCACCAACTAAAATATTTTTGATGCTCAGCACCTAATCTTCACTCGGCACATGAAGATCACTCAGGACATAGTAGAAATTTCAATTACTCAACTTCTACTAAGAATTTTCTTGGATTCAACTAACTTGTTCAGTACCCACTTATGATCTTAGTTTAAGCTTTCCAGTCAACCTTGTTACAACTTCTTCCTCCAATGTTTCTAAGTGTGACCAACCTCTGTATCCTTAAGTATGTCATCAATAAATTACTTAACCATTGTCTTACCTAATCCTTTCACTTCATTACAACATCATAACTCAACCTTTCTCTTAGGTGCTCTTGTTACATCTTGTTGATCAAATCCTCTTCATCAGTCAACTAAGTGATAGCACTTGGATCTTATAAGAAAATATCACCCCTACAAATAGTAGGTTTGACATCAATGATAGCACAATGATTGAAAACATTATTTTACAACAATCTCCCTCTTTGATCTTCAACAATAATGAGCTTTTCAATTGGATTTCCAACTATCTCCCTCTTTGCCATTGATGACAAACCAAACTAATCAACCATCACAATAAACTATTCAACCACAAGCTTACTAGGTTAGAATAGTAAGTCAAATGCCAAAAAGTAAATTGTAACATCACATCTCCTTCTACTATTTTGATTGCTTCATTTAAGCTTTTAGCTTCTCCCTTTTTGCTATTGTATCCTTGTTCTTTGTCTTTCTCCCTCAGTATTGCTCAACTTCTATCGTTTTGATCAACATCTTACAACTTATCCTTCTATCTTCTTTGATTAGTTTTAAATATCTTCTCCCTCTTTTTTGATTATTTATCTTCAACAGTTGTTGATCAGTTGTCTACTTCTCCTGTTTGAGAACAATGCTAAAGACATATTAGCATCTTTAATATGCAAGTGTAGCTTTTATAGGTTTATTCAATGTCTCCCTTTGTCACCTTTCTTGTGACTAATTTGAAATTTCAACACTTCTACTACTTTAGGCATGGATACCAAAGTAAACATCCTTTGCATCAATGTATAAAATCTTCAACATTTAGCTTATTTGATGCAAGGCATGCGTGCTTTTTGGTTCAAGTAGCCTTAGCTAGGGGTATCACCCCTAACTTACCTTTAAGATACTCAAAAGCATCTTTTGGTAGTGCTTTTGTGAAGATATTAGCAATCTATTCTTTTGAGTTAACATATTCCATATTCACTTGTTTGTCTTCCACCAGGTCTTTTACATAGTGATACTTGATTGCAATATGCTTAGTTTTAGCATGCATTAGTCGATTCTTTGATATATTGAAAGAACTTGTATTATCATAATAAAGTATCACAGGCTCAATTACCTCTTCCTTCATAACTTGCAAAAAATGTTTGATACATACAATATTGGTGCAGTTTATAGTAGCTACCATATATTCAGCTTTAGCAGTGGACTGTGAGCTGCAGCATTGCTTTTTGTTGGTCCATGTAATCAACCTCTTTCCTAAGAAAATTGCTTCTCCACTGGAGCTTTTCTATCATCAATATTACCTCCCCAATCTGCATTAGTGTAGGCTTTCAATTCAAACTTCAAATTTCTCTTGTAGTATAAACCAAATTCATCACTTCCTTCCAGGTATCTTAATATTCTCTTTACTGCCATTAAATGATTTTCTCTAGGATTGGCAAAAAATCTTGCTACTATTCTAATAGCTAATGCAATGTCTAGTCTACTATGTACAACATATTGTAGCTTTCCAATCATTGACCTATATAATGTCTAATTTACTTTAGCAGACTTGTCATTCTTGGATAGTTTATGGCCTATTGCCATTGGTGTGTTGACTGGTTTTGAGTCTTCTAGCCCAAATGTTTTGGGTACTTCCTTGATGTATTTGAATTGAGTTAAAAATATGCCATACTTCAACTGATGTACTTGTAATCCAACAAAAAAATTGATTTCTCCAAACATTGACATCTCAAATTCATGCTTCATTTGATCAACAAAATCTTTGCATAAAACATCTTTTCCTCCAAATATATATCATCAACAAAATTTTTTGATATCAAAGTGTCTTTACCTTCCTTAGCTTTGATGTACAAGTTGTTGTTGTCATATGTTCTTTCAAATCCTATCTTCACAAGATATTTGTGCAACCTCTTATACCATGCTCTAGCTGCTTGCTTCAATCCACAAAGTGCTTTGTGTAGATTGCAAACCATGTCCTTGTTCTTCTCATCAACAAATCCCTCTGGTTGTTCTATGTAAATATCCTCTTCTAGTATACCATTCAGAAAAGAAAACTTCACATGCATTTGGTAGACTTTGAAACCTTTATATGTAGCATATGCAAGTAATGTTCTTACTCCTTCCATTCCTGCAATAGGGGCCAATGTCTCTCCATAATCCAGTCCCTCTTCTTCTGCATAGCCTTTGCAAACCAGTCTAGATTTGTTTCTTGCTATCTCACCATTCTCATCAAGTTTGTTTCTAAACACCCATTTTCTACCAATCACATTCTTATTAGCTGGTCTAGGAACTAGAGACCATGTTTTGTTTTTCTCAATCTAATCTATCTCTTCTTCCATGGCTTTATACTAGTCATAATCTTGTAGTGCATCTTTCACTATTTTGGGTTCAACCTTGCTCAATAGACATGATTCACTTCTGAGCCTATTCCTTGTCATTACTCCAGCATCCTTGTCACCAATGATTTGATCTACAGGGTGATATTTTCTCACATACTTGTCTAATCTAGGTATAATCCTTCTTTCCATGTTTGATCCTTCAGCTTCAAAGTCATTTCATTCTTCTTCATCTAGCATTTCATCATTCCTTTCTTGCATGTTGTTTTCAAAATTAGAATGTGCATTTTCCACATTACGTAGCTCGGCTTCTGAATGCAACTCGACATTCACTAGTTGTGACTTGGTAGAAATTGTAGTTTGTTTTTGATTCCCAACTTGATTCATAGCATTGTCTTCAACTATCATTCCTTCATAGAAGTATACAAAGGATCTATAATCCTCTATTTTCTTTGACTCATTAACTTGAACTTCTGCATGCTCATCAAAATTTACATTTGCACTCTCCACAACTTTGTTAGTGTTAGCATTCAAACACTTATATGCCTTACTTCTAGTGGAGTATCCAAGAAATATGCCTTCATCACTTTTTGCATGAAAATTTCCATTTCTAGTATCTTTTAGAATATAGCATTTACAACCAAATACTTTGAAATGTTTAACATTAGGTGAATGACCATACCATAATTCAAAAGGTGTTGCATTTGTACCTTTCTTGACTTGAACTCTAGTTAGTGTGTAGACTGTAGTACTTACAACTTCTCTCTAGTACTTTAGTGCAACATTTTTCTCCATCATCAAGGTTCTAGCACAGTCAATAACTGACCTATTCCTCCTTTCAACAATACCATTTTGTGGTGGAGTTCTTGGTGCTAATGTTTTCCTTTTGATACCTTTGTCATTGCAGAATGTTTCAAACTCTCTTGATGTGAACTCACCTCCTCTGTCTGACCTTAGGCATTTCAAGTTCTTTCCTATTTCCTTCTCAACTCTAGCCAAATACCACTTGAAAATTTAGAATGCATTAGATTTTTTCTTTCAGAACATAGTAGTCATCATCCTGGAATAATCATCTACAAATACATTATGTATCTGTCTCCTAGGTAGCTTTGCACTTCTATTGCCACATAAGTCTATATGGACTAACTCTAGTACTTCCTTGGAAGTGTATATTTTTCTTTTGAAACTAGAATTAGTCATCTTCCCTAGTTGACATTGTTTACGCATTGTGTTTTTAGGTTTCTTCAACTTGGTCAACCCTCTGACCTTCTTTTTCTTGCTGATGCTAATCAAATTATCAACATTCACATGACATAGCCTTTTGTGCCACAACCACACATCATCAAGTCTAACAAAAAGACATGTTGCATCTTCCATATCTAAATAAAATAGATTACTCTTCATTTGTTCACCTTTTCCTATCAAAATTCATTAGTGTCATAGATCTTGGCAGTTTTGTTTCCAAATTCAACTTTGCAATGGACATTGCCTAACTATGATACACTCAACAAGTTGTAGTTCAATCCTTCAACATAGTATGCATTATCACATGATTTTTTTTGTGTAAGTTTAATAGAGCCTTTTGCATTGATTTGACATGGGGCATCGTTACCAAATCTAACACTATTTCCATCATATTGAGTGAAGGTAATGAACTTACTTTTATCTCCTATCATGTGATGTGAGCATCCACTTTCTATGATCCACTTGTCATTCTTGTTCACACAGGTAACCAATGTTGTTGCTTCATCTTCATCTTTTTCTAATTCATCCTTCATGGCTACATAGACTACTTCATCATCATTCTCATCAGAGTCTTTTTCAACAATGTAGCATCTCTTGCCTTTCTCTTTGTTGTCATCTTCTCTTTTGTTCCTATACTTGTTTCCTTCTTTATAGTTCTTCTTCTATGGACATCTTGCAACTATATGACCTACTTCATTAAAATTGAAACATATGATAGGGAGCTTACCTTTGAATTTGCCTTTACCCCTATGGAATCTCCTAGCTAGTAGTGCTTCTAACTATTCCACATCTTCCTCATTTGTGTTGCTATCACTAGATGCATATTTTCCTTTTCTTCTTTTCTTGGTTAATGTGTCCTCCTCAGTATCTTTTATTTTCATCTTGGTCTTAAAAGTAGATTCAAGGTTCTTAGGTTTGTAGTTGTCAAAATTGGATAGCTCAAATGTAGTAAGTCTTCCCACTATTCCTTCAAAGGTTAGTGTGTTCCCTTGTACACACCACAACTCTTGGATGGCTGAAACTCTTATAGCATAGATACAGAGCAGAGTTCTTAAGTATTTGCTGATAGTTGTTTCTTCTTCCAATTGTCCACCTATATTTCTTATTATACTCACCACTTATTTCATTCTTGTAGCATACTAAGTAGCATTTTCACCTTCCTCCATCTTCATGTCATCAAACTTTCCTCTTAGGCTTTCTCTGTTTGCTCTCTAGACATTCTAATCTCCTCCATAGATTTCTGACAAGGTTTTTCACATTTTGAATGCAGTTTCACAATCTTTGATGTCATCATATTCTGCAGAGCTGAGTGTTGAGGCAATCTCCAACATTGCTTGGTTATGCTCCTTTTTATTTAAATCATGTGCAGTAAGAGGTCCTGCTGGAGTTACATGTTTTGTTCCAAATGAGGTTTGTGCATAGTCACCTAGTGATCCAAGGTGCAATTCCATTAAAATCTGCAATGCAGAAAATTTGTCTTTGTTGAGTTTGGAAACTTCTCTCTTGGACATCTTGATCTTTCTACTTGTAGTACCTTGAAACTAAATCAACAGATGGCTTTGACACCAATTGTTACAATTGCTTTAGAATAACTGAGAGAGGGGGGGAGGGGGGGAATTAGTTATTCAAGGTCAAAATGTCCTATTCAAACTTTTCACTAAGTGTAGTGAACCCATTCAACCATTCATTCATCCAAGCTTTGACTTGTCTAATCAACAAGTTACTATAAGTCTACATGCAAGCATTAACACATAACAAATCAACACATGATACAGTGATTTATGTGGAAACCCAATTTGGGAAAAATCACCAATAAAATGCTACTCAATTCTCACTCTTCTGAAGTGATGCCCTATGAAAGGCTTGCCTTATTAAAGGCTTAAAACACACTATTAAATGTGACCTTGTTAGAGGATTTAACCACCCTATTAGAAGTGGGCCTAGTTAGAGGACTTTGGAACATTCACTTGGAATGCCACCCTATTAAAGGATTTACAAATGGCTATTAGGTCAACGTAAGTCCATAGGATTTTCAGATCTAATAGAATTGCTAGAGAGTATTAAAAAATCTTGACTTGACTACAACATACAACTTATCTTGTAGATCTTAGATCACTTCTCATCTCATACCCTTACCTAGCCTTCAATCTCTGCAACTCTTGATAGCTTGTCCTCCTTTCAAGTTTAGTCCTCTTGAGTCTCCACACTCAATGTACCAGTGCAGTCATCTCTTCATGACCACTTGTAGAAGCAGAGCCTCTTTGCTCTTCCTTCTCCTAGATGTCTCATCCTTAACACCCTTCTAACCACTTCGTAGATTTGGCTCTTCAATAGCAACAGTATCAGTAGCTCTTTTCTTCTTGGTCTATGACTTCTTAAATAGAAGTCTTGGAGTACCTTTTCTTGCTCGATTCTTTCATTTTTCAATTTCAATTCACATAGATTAGGTAGGATTCATTGCATCTAACCCATATTCTATTTCCTCTAGAAACTTCTTGAATAATCCTTTAGAATTCACCTAGAAATGGTTTACATAGGATTTTATGCCACCAAATCATCATCCTTATCTTCCAACTCATTCACAAAATTCAATGTAACCACTATGTCAGCTTAGATTTGAAGAATCTTCATCTTTTAAAATAATGCAGCAACTTGGCACTATTGAAATACTAGTGGTCAACACATACTGTGTTTCTCGGCATCAACTGTATTTTTTTTGATGCTCGGCCCCTGAAGATCACTCGGCACCAACTGAAATTTTTTTGATGCTTAGCATCTAATCTTCACTCAGAAAATAAAGATCTCTTGGCACATGAAGATGACTCGGCACACACTAGAAATTTTTGTTACTTGGCTTCTACTGAGAATTTGCTTGGCTTCAACTAACTTGCTCGACACCAACTTATGATCTTAGTTTAAGCTTTTCAATCAGCCTTGTTATAAATTCTTCCTCCTATGTTTCTAAGTGTGACCAACCTCTGTATTGTTGAGTATGTCATCAATACATTACTTAACCATTGTCTTGCCTAATCCTTGCACTTCATTACAACATCATAACTCAACCTTTCTCTTAGGTGCTCTTGTTACATCTTGTTGATCAAATCCTCGTCATCAATCAACTAAGTGATAGTACTTGGATCTTATAAGCAAATATCATCCCTACAAATAGCAGTTTAACATCAATGACAAAACAATGATTGAAAACATTCTTCTACAACAATGTATGTCTTTGATCTTCAACAACAATGAGCTTTTCAATCAGATTTCCATCACTAACCTAGGTTGCATGACAATAATTAATAAAATAATTAATAATAAGATGCCTAAAAATTAACTTAAGTAAACTAAAGATAATAAGTGACTTCATAATTAAATCAATATGATTTAATTAATAAGAAAAAACTTTATTACTCTAAGAACATAATTTCATATATCAAGAATATATTAGTAATAGAACTATAATATTATATTTCTTAAATATATGATATGTTATTCTGGTAATAATATTTGATTAAATAACTTTAGAGATACTCTCATGTTCTTTTAGTATTAATATTTACAAACATAATTACAACAAATAACTTATACTAATTTTATTTTAAAAGCATAACACCAATATTATTTTATCTTATCTTTAGAGCATGTGCAACATATGGTTTTTTTTTATTAGGATATCTTTAATCCTCAATAACACACATATTCTTGAATAATACAAAAAATGAATTGAAATATTTAAAAAATTCACGTATTGAATGCATATTCTAAGAATCTGTCAAGAATTTTATTTTACTTAAATACAAAAATTAGTATAAAAACATATTCATGAAAAACTAAATTGAATATTTGTACTTCTATGTTGAATACATATCACTGACATTTTTATTTAAATTTTCAAACCATAAAAATTGTACTTGTATTTTATTGATGACCTACTCATAAAATATAATAAAAGTAATTAATTAACTTAGAATTTTTTTATTGTTGTATAAGACATCAAATTTGTCTACTTATAATAAAATTAGAATGTGTTACAATGAGAATATTTGTGGATAACGATTTTACAATTTTTTACACGAATGAATCCAAGATTCCGATGTGTTTTTTACATGAATGAATGAATCCGATGTCTTTTTGTAGCCAAGATTCGAAAAACTCCCCAAAATCCAATAGAAACACTTGTCATCCACTCTACATACCAATGCCATGGAATTTCTTCTCCCTCATTATCCTCATTCTCAAGAAGAGGGGTTGGTATGCTATAATTTGGCATCTCTCAACATCTACATGATTTTTTGTTAGTTGGGAATCCACAAAGATCATGGTTCCCAGTGAAATAAGTGGAATTGAATGTATTGAATTATTTTCCTTTTGGTATTCTTCGACAAAGATTATTTTTCGCTAAATGAAAAACTTAAATAGGAAACTTGTAATTTTTCATTTGCAATCCTTTCTATTAGTTTATTATTTGAAAGATCAAGATACTCTAACTCTGCAAGTAATCCAAAACTGCTTGGAATCTCTTATGTAAGACTACTAACTGATAAGTTCAATATGTGAAGACTTTTAAGATTCCTCATTATTGAAGGAATGTTGCCTGATAGATTATTTATAGATAGATCAATGCAAGTTATAAGTAACATCACTTAACTAATGTACACCATTTTTGAGCCTTTGTTGAACACTTGGCTCACTTCTTTGTAATAGTAAGAACCACTATCATTATCATGCAAGTTTCCAATTGTAGAATTCCTCGTACTTTTCAATTTTGCTAATTGTTCTGGTATATAACCTATCAAATAATTTTGTGAAATATCAAAAACATGGAAACATGATAGATTTCTTAATTGATTTGGAATGTTTCCTTCAAACTTGTTAGAACTCAAAATAAGTAGATCATCGATTCAGAGAACTAACCCAACCAAAATTTTATGGTCCTAGAAAAATGATTATTGGACAAATCTAAAATTTTCAAGCTAGAACAATTTTTAAGGATTGATGGAAAGTTTCCCTTTAGCATATTGTCCCTGATGTGAAGTGAACTGAGTCCACATAGAATTCCCATATGATATGGTATATCTCCCATTAATCCTGTATTTGTTAAGTTTAATCTTGTTAAAGTAGACCAATTAATTATGGTTGATGGTATTTTACCAAATAATTTATTGTTTGAGAGATCTAGAACCTCTACATATTGTAGAAGACCAATTGAAGAAGGTATATCCTATGAAACTATTTTGAGACAAATCCAATAGCTCCATGCTTGGTGTTGACACTAAAGAAAAGGGAAGATGATGTTGTAACATATTACTATGCAAATTAGCACTCCAAAAACCTTTTGCAATCAAGCTTGCGGGAACATGTCCTTGCAAGTTATTGCATCACAAGTTAATATTTTCCAAATGAAGCACCCCTAACCAATCTAGAATATTTCCATATAGACTTTTAAGAAGAGATCCATATTATAAAATATATATTGTGTGGAAATGAATGGTGGAATTATGCCCCAAATACTACATGAGGCTAAGTGTAAGGAATCAAGGTAAATTGTGTGTATCCAATCTAGTTCAATTGTGATAGCCAATTCACTATAGGATAATTCAAGTTCAAAAAGATTTCCCATTTTGTTAAACAAACCAAGAGAAATTTGTCCTTGAAGATTGTTTGAAGATAGGGCAATGTACATGAGACTAGGAAGATTTGAAATTGAAATGGGAATGTTGACATTTAGTTGATTAGAGGAGAGATCTAGATATGTTGAGGATGAAAAACTTCCCAACTTATCAAGTACATTTCCAATTAGAAAACTAGAGGATATGTCTAATTCTGCCAAAGAGGAAAGATTTACCTAACTCATAAGGTATATTTCCACTCAAGGAATTCAAAGAAAGATTCAAGTTCATCAAAGAGGGAAGTTTTCCCAACTTAGAAGATACATTTTTGCTAAACATATTTTCAAAAATGTATAAATTAGTCAAAGATGGAATTTGACAAAGTGATGGTGGAATCTCTTCATTCAATGAATTATCATTAAAAGAAAATTGTTGTAGCACTGAGAGATTTCTAATTGAAGGAGGAATAGGACCTTCCATATTTTTCATATGTCTCAAATCAAGATAAATGAGAGAAGTGATATTTCCAATACAAGGTGGCATACTTCCTTTTATATTAGACCCTGAAAGAGAAAATGTATTGAGTTGAGACCATTCTCCACATAATATTTGACTTAGAATACCACTAGTTAAGTTTTCTCCCCCTAACATAAGCTCTTTTAGAGAAGATGGGTGAGAGAGACTCAAGGAAAATTAACAACTTAATAATGGACTTTCAGACAACGAAAGTGAAACCAAAGTAGTCATATTTCCTAACCACAATGATACTGGTTCTTCAAAGTTGTTATAACCTAAGTGAAGGTGGGTAAGTAATGATAGGTTTTGGATAGCATTGGGAATGTGCCCTAAAAGCTTGCATTTGAAATGGCATAGTTGCTAGAGATTTATCAAATGAGAAAGGGGTGCTTCTAATTGCTTTCCTATCATATTCAACACTATTCCACTAAGGGACAAGTATTTCAATTTATGTAACTTTCTCCACTCTAAGCTAGGACTACATACATCATGGGCAAAAACATCTATTCCAAAATCATACTCCTCTACAATAGATAGGTTCAAAAATTTCAGTTGAGAGAGATTCCCCAATTAGTAGGGAACTGTACCATTTAACCTAGTGAAGGACATTTTGAGATACTCTAAGTTGTGCAAGGAAGAAAAATGCTCTGATATTTCACCTTCAAACTCTTTGAAGCTCAAATCTAGATGTCTATATTCTTGTGCGGAAAATAAACCTTCACATGTAAACAACAATGCTAACTACTCAAATTCCTATAAGAGAAACCTTGAATTATGAAACATGACAGATTGCTTTGTTAAAAATACCTTTTGGAACCATACCATTGAACATGTTCTCGCACAAGTTGTTGGGATATGAAGTTTAAAGGTCATTGTGATTGTTCATCTTTTGTGGCTCTTCACTTGATGGCTATATATAAATGTGTAAATATAGATAGACTATCATGCACTATGCATCGGTTATTGATTAATACAATGATTTCTTGTTTGAGTGTGGATGTACCCACAATTATGGTGAACCACGATAAATACTTGCGTTATTATCTTCCATCTTCTTTTATCTATTTTTTGTTCCATTTCTCTACTTGTTTTATTATTTACAATTGGTATCAAAGCCAATTTTGGCTTGAGTGGAGATGGAAGAAGATGATGATGCTGATTTTATCATTGAAGAATTTCTTGAAAATCTGGATGGTGCTGAAGATGAGGATGCCTATTTTATCATTGAAGAATTTCTTGAAAAATTGGATTGCACTGAAGATGAAGATGCTAAAGCAAGTGAGGATGAAGTTGAGATTGAAGAGGAAGATGCTGAAGAAACCGAGGATGAAAATGATGACTGAAAAGGATTAACAAGAAGAAAGATTTATGAGGTTGAAGGAAAAAAATTTCTTATAGATAGACGAGCTATTTTGTATGCGCTATAAGTTGGAGGTTTTGTGTCACATAGTGAATATTGAGAAAGATAATTTTAAAAAAGTGTGGGAGTTTCTTGAAGAAATTATATTCCAAGAAGAAGAGGATAGTGGGAAAAGCAATTTATAAGATATTTATCTTACAAAAATGTATGACTCACTGAGAGAGAAGTTTCCTCTTAGTGAAAAGAAATCACAAGAAGATTTCGGGTGCCTAACAACTAAAGACCTAAGAAGCGTGAAGATTTACAATAATAGTTTTGGATTATTTGGACCTCCAAACCATGTCCCTTTACATTCTCCATCATTGATACAAAATGCAACAATTCAACAACTTTACCATGGGGAAAATTCCAAGATTGAGGATAGCCACATGAGGTCAACAGACACGGCAGAAACACCATTGTTTAGATGCCAGTTTGGGGATTCAAATTCAATTAATTTTGGCCCCCATGATGATGGAAAAGTGCACGAGATGAAATGTATTGTCCCACAGTCTGCAGATCGCGGTGAGAATCATCTGTATCCTAAATTGGAAATTTCAATGAATCAGCTCTGCTACACATCAACGCACCCTGGTCTACCATAGAACTTTGGGTAACTCCTTTCTAACTCTTCTACAAACATTGCCACAGAACACTCTACACAGCCTATGTGCGATAAACTGTCAGATAAAATAATTGAAGCTCAAATCTAGATGTCTCAATTCTTTCAGGGCAAATAGACCTACATGTTAAACAACAACAAAATCTACTCAAATTAAAGTAAGGGAAAGCTTAAAACAGAAAATATGAAAGTTTGTTTCGTTAAACACACCTTTAGGTAGAACGCCACTCAAATAATTGAAGCTTAGATTTAGATGCTCCAACTGTTTTAGATGGAACAAATCTCTAGCAGGTCTGCCATTAAATGGGCTACCCCAATAATCATCCACAAAACTATCCACATTCTCCACGTTATTTGCAAGACGGAGTTTGACAACATTCTCCACTCCCCTCCATTCACAGCAGTTAAAGCCTTGCCATGAATTCAATAGATGTGAAGGATGTGGCAGGCACCTGGTATTGTCATTTATCATCTCTGAATAGCATGAGAATGCGATAAAATGACAACGAGGAACAATCCATTTGATTAGAGATCACAAGAATCAAAATTGAACCAAATTATAAAATGTCTACCACTGTAAATGAAAATAGAAAAATAAAAAAGAGAAGTGCAGGTAGCCACCAAAGGTTTAATGCATATAGTAAGAAGAGTGAGTAATGAGTAAGGGAAAGTGAGATTATACAAGCATGAGACGGCATGAAATGAGTGAAGCAGAACAAGTCAACGTGACGGTGGATTAGAAAATGAATGGAGCAGATCAAAATCAAATGACGGGAAAGAAGTTTTATCTCGTGAATGCCCAAACCAATAATCATTAGATGAGTTTTACCTTGAGGTACGAATCGTAGTTTAGACACCTTATATATGATAAAATGTACATATTTATGACTTTTAATTTATTTATCTTTGATGAAATATGTTTAAATATTAATTTAAAATGATAATAGATAATTTAAAAATAAAATGTTTGAAATTTTCGTAATATTTTAATTTAACTTTATTTTGTTCAGTTCTAATGCTATGATTGTGTTGTTTTTCATTTGTTATATTAGTTTTCTATAAGTTCTATGTATTGTTCCCATCGTATAAAGTTCTAAGTATTTTACTTGCTAGCTAGTGTTGTATATCGCATCATCCAACATGCTTTCATTCTTCAAGTATTTAGTCATACTATATCTAGTTTATATTTGTTTGTGTTATTTTAACATTCAAAATTTGTTATAGAACTATCATTTTCCTAAATTTTCAAAGTCCTATCATCACCATTACATTTTGAATGATTATTAGGCTTTCATCTTATGCTTCAAATATTTAGGATCATCGCTTAGACATTATTTAGCACTGCAAGAAAAAAAAAATATAACATTTTGTAACATTTAATGAGACATTATATGGCACATTATGACATTCTAGTGTTCTTTTACACCTTGACCTAATGATCATCCTTATTTCTTGTATTAAAGACCAATAGACGTGTTTTCTTAACTTTTCCTTTGTCATTTTATATTCTTGTCAAGTTCATATCCTTTAGAATTATGGAACTAGAACACCTTCCTCTTACCATGCACACTAGAATATTTATCTTTTACACTGGGAATTAATGCCTTACAAATTATTATTCTCTTATTTTATTTGTAAACATAGAAAAATAAAGGTTAAGTGCTTATACTTGTTTAACAAATTTTAAAAGTTTCAATTGACTTGTCAAACTCCCAAGTAGTTATTTTATAAAACACATCACTATTTTATTTTATCATCTTATTAAATAAGAAACATTCGATACAATAATCTCTCACCATGAAATAGTTCACAACGTCAAAAGACACTTGGTAATCGCTCTAGCAGACTAAACAGGGGAAGGAGGAATATGTGCCAGCAAGAACCAATTTCAGCGCTCAGTATTGAGAGGCAGAAAGAAATGCATAAAGCGGCTAACTCAGCATAGAAATAGAATATGAGCCAACCTCTACATTTCACATAGAGATAAATCAATAATAATATTTGATATAATGTGAGAGGAAGAGACATAAAATATGAGGAAGTAATATATATTAAAATAATCACAGAGATGGTACTAGAATATTAGAAAGAACATGAGACATGCATATAAGGTACTCCTAAAACAAAGTGGTGTAGTAAAATGCAATATTGCTAGGAGGAGAAATATAGTCCCTATAACTAAACTCGAGACTAATCATAAGTAATCATAAGAGAGATTTAGAAATGTAGTTGCAAGTATCAACAAAGTTTAAATCAATTGTAATGATAAAATCTTATATTATATAATTAATATTTTCATTTTTTGTATTAAAAAATTTACATATTTTTTTAGAAGATTAAAAAATTATCAGTTTTATAACATACTAATATTTTTAATTCAAAATAATTTCTAATTTATGAGATTACTATTATAATTTATTTTTATCTTAGTATATTAATTATTAAAAATGATTTAATATGTTTCATATATATTCTTGAAATTTGTTCCTACAGGACCCAAATATATGTACCAATCAAGTTAAAGTAAAATAATTTTAATGCTTTTTAAACTTTAAATTTGTGTATATAAAATTACAAAGAGATTTTATAAGTTGAATAAAAGATAATAATAATAATAATAAAATACTCCCTTCTCACTCACAAATAATTGAGGCTCCGTTTGGTTGCTGGCATAGGAATAGAAAATTAGAATAGAAAAATGGAATGGGAATGGAAATGAGGAATGGGAATAGAAATAGGCAATTCCAATCATGTTTGGTGCACTTGGAATTTGACTGGGAATATGTTAATCTATTGTTTGGTTGTACAAAAATAGAATAGGAATAAGGTTAAGTTTTATATTTTTAAAAATATTTTTCCTAAAAAAAAATTTAATTTTTTTTTTTAGTTAATTCATTTTTATTTTCATTTTTTTAAACAAATAGATATAATTTTTTAAAATGTTATTAAAAAAAAATTCAAAAAGTAAAAGCAAAAAAATAATTCCAAAAAAAAAAAAAATAATTCAAAAAAAAAAATTTTCAAAAAAAAAAAAATTTTTTTAAAAAAATATATATATTTTTTAATGGAAAATCAGAATGGGAATGGAAACGGCCTTATTCCAATAACAGATATTTTTTGGCATAGACATATGCTCATTTTAGGGACAAAATTGGAATATGTCTTCCTATTCCCAATTCCGATTGAGCTTACCAAACAGCGAATATAAAACATATTCTAATTTCATTTTCCTATTCCACTCATATTCCAGCAACCAAACGGGACCTGAGATAAATGATATGAGCTTGACCATTATTGATCGTTCGACAACCATGGGGTTTATTAGTAATTATTAGCCATGTGGTCCAGTTCTCATCATTCTTTCAAATCATTTACATTATTTCAAATAGTTAATGTGCATTGTCGATGGTTTAATGGATACCTTCACAATACTTGGTGCCTTCTGGGATTACCAGCTCCACATGATCATTCCATCACTTCCTAGATGATATTAAGCCTCTATTAAATTATATTGAACTTGAATGTGCATAAATTCCATTTGTAAATTAGACATTGTGAAGGTAATGCTGGTCCATCTGTCCATTTTGTGTCCTTACTGTGCACTGTTCAATTAGAAATCTGAGCATCAAGCACTCTCATTTTGAGAAGAATTTTTTTTGAATCAAATATGCACCTTGGTATTGAAAAATGTACACACTTCAGAGCCAAAATATACACAAAGGGTATCGGACGCGGGTGTTATCAAGGTAACAAATTAGCTTTATGCTGGCTGCTTCTATTATGAACTGAATTTCCACGTGGTATTTTGAAGATCTGTCGCTTACTCCAATGAAAACTCTTCAATATGCTCGCGAAATACAAGCCCTTCAATATTAGACGTTTCTTCAACAAGCCTTTGACTATATATGTTTCTTCACGTTGCTACTTTTTCGTATACTATGATTCTTGGAAGCATTCTGCAAATAACTATTGGAAGCATTCTGTCAAATAGTTCACATCCTTCCACACCCCACGTGTATGTCAAATATTATCAACCTTAGTTCAATATTATCAACCTCTGTTATTTGTTCTCTTTAAATATACACCTTTGTAATTAAATAATATTTATTTGAAGGTTATTCAATTTGATCTATTATTTAGAAATCTCTATAAAATTATATATATTATTATGAGTCAAATTTGTCTTTATTTATATAATTTATATCTAAATTTGTGTCCTTTTGATCCCTACAAAATCATAAATATTAGTGATTTATGTTTATTTAAATTGATATGATTTACATTTAACTTTGTCTCCTTTTGACAAATAGTGGCTTCTAGGTATATGGAACCTTTTTACAATTGTATCAAAATAAAAGCCAGTCATTAGCAGAATTCCAAGTAGAAACATGAGTTAATATTAGAAAAGAATTAATACATTCAGATTTATTATTTTGATACTAAACCAATGGCATGCAAGCATTAGACTATACATTGAAAATATAATGTTGAAATACCATTAGTTAAGAATCTAATGCAAGATGCTATTGTCTAGTTAGTACATTAGCACATTTTAAAATTCTATATCAAGAGCATCTATCCATGGGAACAAAACATCACACAAGGCAGCATAGTAGATATATCAAAATAAAATAAAAGATAAACTAAACTAGATTAGTTCTAAAATAAAAATGCTCAAATATAAAGAGAGCAAAAGAAAATATATCTTCCATGTATTTAGGGGAGAGAAAACACCTCGAATTTGAGAAGAGGAGAAAGGGACTGACTACTTGGGAGTTTGACAAGTCAATTGAAGCTTTTAAAATTTGTTTAAAAAGTATGTGCTCTTAATCTTTACTTTTCTATGTTTACAAATAAAATAAGAGAATAATAATTTGTAAGGCATTAATTCCCAGTGTACAAGATAAATACTCTAGTGTGCATGGTAAGAGGAAGGTGTTCTAGCTCCATAATTCTAAAGGATATGAACTTGACAAGAATATAAAATAACAAAGGAAAAGGTAAGAAAACACATCAATTAGTCTTTAATACAAGAAATAAGGATGATCATTAGGCCAAGGTGTAGAAGAACACTAGAATGTCATAATGTGTCATATAATGTCTCATTAAATGTTACAAAAAGTTATATAGTTTTTTCTTGTAGTGCTAAATAATGTATAACTGAGGATCCTAAATATTTGAAGCATAAGATGAAAGCCTAATAATCATTCAAAATGCAATGGTGATGATAGGACTTTGAAAAGTTAGGAAAATGATAGTTCTATAACAAATTTTGAATGTTAAAATAACACAAACAAATATAAACTAGATATTGTATGACTAAATACTTAAAGAATGAAAGCATGTTGGATGATGTGATATACAACACTAGCTTGCAAGTAAAATACTTAGAACTTTATATGATGGGAACAATGCATAGAACTTATAGAAAACTAATATAACAAATGAAAAACAACACAATCATAACATTAGAATTGAACAAAATAAAATAAAATAAAAATATTACCAAAATTTCAAACATTTTATTTTTAAATTATCTATTATCTTTTTAAATTAATATTTGAACATATTTCATCAAAGATAAATAAATTAAGTCATAAATATGTATATTTTATCATATATAAGGTGTCTAAACTACGATTCGTACCTCAAGGTAAAACTCATCTAATGATTATTGATTTGGGCATTCACGAGATAAAACTTCTTTCCCGTCATTTGATATTGATCTGCTCCATTCATTTTCTAATCCACCGTCACGTTGACTTGTTCTGCTTCACTCATTTCATGCCGTCTCATGCTTGTATAATCTCACTTTCCCTTCCTCACTACTCACTCTTCTTGACTGGATATTCCATTTATATTTGGACAGTGCTATCGATATATTTTCAGCAATATGGAACTGAATATTTACTTAAATCATACAATATATTTTGTTATAAAAGAAGACAGTAATCTAGAATCAATCATTTCTCAATTATATTGTCTGTTAAATCCCAGTTTTTAAAGTACTCTTCCAAATTAATGCACCATAACATCTTATTACACTATATAACTCTATTAAAGCAAAGGACAAAACCAAAACACTATATAAGAAAGAATCGCTTCAACATAGTAATATGAAAGTTGTAGCTAATTTATATGGACTCATTATTATGATGTAAAGCATTTTTTTCTCAGTGAATACTCATGTTTTCAAAAAATTACAACCATTCTATTTGAAAATAACAAAAGGGGACATGATAATTTCACAATTCATGGCATTCTACAACGCAAATGTATGTATGTTACTGTACACTCTCAATCCCAGTATAATGCTTTTATCAATGATAGCATTGATTAACTATGGTTATTATATGCAGTCATATGATTTTGATAAAATGTCTTATATTTAATATACTAATTGACATATTTATGTTCTATTGTTCTTAAATATTAGAGATTTTCTTACAAACTCTATATGACACCATCCATAAAATCACCGCATCAAAGAGTTTTAACAAATACCTCATTTTTTCTACTCAAAGTAAAAACAACCCTGTCTCATAATGATAAAATAATTACAATATAAACAATTTTCTCTTATAACTATTAATTTTTTTCAGTTGTTATGACTAGTAAATTTTTATTTTGACTATTCTATTTAATGAAACTATAGAGAAAATACAAGCCACTATGTGACACTTATTTATGTTACTACAAATTTGAAAAGTGTGATCTTATTTTTATAAATTATAAAATAAATTATATTTAATTTTTTATTAATGAATCTATTTATATTTCAAAATGGAATTAAGGATTATAGATATAAAGAATAATTGTGATATTATCATAAGATTCATTTAGAGGGAGAAAAAAATAAAATCATCATCGCAGTTTACTTCATCTTGCTGCTTCACCAGGGGATAGGAATAAGTAAGATAACAAAAAGCGAAAATGGTAGGACTCTGCATGTACCTGGCACTCCTTAATGTGTTTCTCTAGTGAATAATTACAAGTGGCATGAGCGTACTCCATGAATAACGCCGACAGAGAACTGTTCAAGAAGCAAAATGGGGTTTGTATGCAACTTATTTATCTCGTCTATAAAACAAGGTGTGACATCTCAGCCTGTAGAATTGATAGGGGAATAGGTAATGCAGTGGCAAAAGACGGATGGATGGAACTATAGCTCGGGGGTGCAGGTGGTGCTACTGGGCAAGCTGCTGGTGGATAAGCTAGATGAGGATAACTATGTCTTACTCATTGAATGAAGTGCCCCTCTGCACACACCAGCACTACCTCCTCCTACCATAGAATATTTATTATTAATTTAAGGCATCTTTCTTTAGTACGATTAGAGAAATTGTACTAAAGATATGTTGATTATAATCATTTTGAAATGTAATATATTTTATAAGTACATATACGTTCTGTCATTTCATTGCTTTATACGATAAAAATAATTAAATTCTAAACTCTACAAAATTATAGTTTTCTTCTGAATAAAATAATAAAAAATTATTTAATAATGTTTATTACGTGAATAATAATAATTATTGTGTATTAAAATATTATTTTTTAATCTAAGTTAAATAGATATGATCTAAAGATAATTTAATATTTTATGAGAGTAATTATGAATCTACAATGACATGTAACGTATAACAAGAGTGTGATACAACTGGAATTGTATAAATGAATTAAGATTGAAAACAAATATAGTTTGATAACTTTGATGAAATGTTAGTTGTATGTGCATCATAGTTTTGTTGATTTTATAAATAATAATAATAATTTGTTAGTATAAATGTAAACTTTATTATATGTTAACATAATATAATGTATATATTTTGATTTATTAATTTTGGTGAAAATTTATTAAATGTGAAAACCTTTTTTAAAAATATGAATTTTTTAATTTTTCATTTGATTAGTATTTTCAATTTTTATTTAGCGATTAAGATTATAAAATTTTAAGAATAAATTACATGTTTTAAATAATTCATTTATTCACATCTTTTTGCAATTGATATTTTTAACATATACATATTTCATTCATAAACTGTCTAATACAAAAATAAGTTATTGTTTGATAATGTCTTAATAAAAATTACTTGCCACATTACTACCCATGGATTGTCATTTTTTGCACTTAGATGGAAAATCCATTGATATTGACACAGTTACAAAACATGTAATTGAAGATGCAACAAGCAATTTTCCTTCCAATAGGTTATTGATGGATTATAGTGAGTTTATCAATTAAAGAAATTACTAGATAAAAGAAAGATTTCAGAGGATAAGATCGATAAGAGCGAATATATATATATATATATATATATATATATATATGTATGTATACATATATATGTATGTATATATATATATATATATGTATATATGTATATATATATGTATATATATATGTATAGATATGTATATATATATACATATATATGTATATATATGTATATATACATATATATGTATATATATATATATGTATGTGTATGTATATATATATATATATATATATATATGTATGTATATGTATGTATATGTATGTATATATATGTATGTATGTATATATATATATATATATATATATATATATATATATATATATATATACATATATATGTATAGATATATCTATATATATATATACATATATATGTATATATATGTATATATACATACATACATATATGTATATATACACATATATATATATGTATGTACATATATATATATGTATGTATGTACATATATATGTACATATGTATATGTATGTATATATATATATATATGTATGTATATATATATGTACATATATATATGTACATATGTACATATATATATGTACATATGTATATATATATATGTACATATATACATACATATATAGGAAGAAGAGTTTGTTGATCTATGAATGAGTTGGATCTAGTAAATCAAATAGTCTTCCACTTTTCAATTTTGGGGAGGATCATTTTAGAGGAGATGGTTGAACTGAGTTTCTAATAGTAGGAAAGGCAATGTATATAGGTCCTCAAAATGTGTTTTTTTCCTTTTGAATTTTAGCAAATTAGTCACGATTGTGACTATATGCATCATTTTGAAAGAGTGAGAGAAAGAATTTTTTCTTGGTTGACTTTATATGACTCACCATTGTAAATATGGACATATTAGAAGAGGAGTAGAAAAGAAAAAATCTATATTGGTATCAAATATCTACTTTCTTCATTAGTAAAATGAGCTTTGCATCTTGATCACAGCTATAACTATTTACAACTACTTTTTAAAGCATTTTTCTCCACAAAATCTATTGAAATAATGGGTGTTGCACACATTGCATAATATTGTTATATTGTATTATTTCCTTTTATTATGTAATGTTGCACCTAGATGGATGTGCAATATGGAAATATTCCCATGGGATATCCTTGATGAGTGTAATGACCCGTACCAGTAGGCCACTAAATAAAACCCTAAATTTAATACACTACCAAAATATATTGCTGAAAATAAAGAAATAGCAGTGCCAATGTATTCATTCAATGAAAATAAAATGTTTTTACAAATGATATGGAAAATTTCAGCACGAAAACATTATGACATAGCACATTACAAAGAAACCCTAACTGGCTATATACGATTGAGAACTTGTTCCAACTATAGATTGAAATAAAGAACCTAGATTGATCAAATGGTGGAGACTGAATGTTGTAGATGATATGGTGAAAGTGCAACTCCACTGGAAACTGCAAATCAACAATTAAGCACAAATGAAAGGACTGAAATATCCTTCCCACAGCTGCAATAATTTAGGTGATCTCTCACACCCTCAAAATTGCGTACCAATTAAGAGTTTTCATTCTCAGTGGCTAATTGTGACTATTTGCAGAAACCCTAGGCTCCACAACACACATAAGAAAAAATCAATAATAAATCTCAATGATAGACAATGAGCCTTCAATGCCTATTTATTCTTTTTTCCTTGATAGGTCAGCCTCCCTTTTTAATTTTTCTCTGCTTCTTCCAGCAACCTCTAGAAGATTTTTTATTTAATTTATAAAGTTACCTTATAATATATATTTTTTTAATTGACAACTTTATAATTAATTCCTCCAAAAAATAATAAATAAATAAAAATGGGACATTACAGGTCCGCCCCTCCTAAAATAGCTTGGCCTCAAGCAATCTTAATGCTGGATGCTGCAAAATCACTTCTCCCTCCCAAGTAGCATCTTCAATAGGAAAATCTTTCCAGTTAACTAGATACTCTTTGATTACTCTCCTGTGAAGCTGGTTCTCTCTACTATCCAAAATGAATTCTGGCACTAAGATCAATTTCCCTTCATCATCCAAGGGAGGTAATATTGCAGAAGGCATCACATTCTGACCCAATGCCTTTTGAAGGTATGATACATGAAACACATTGTGCACTCGACTATCTGTGGGAAGCTCCAACTCATAAGCCACCTCACCAACTCGTTTGATGATCTTGAATGGTCCATAATAGCATGGCTTGATTTTCTCTGTACCACTCTTCTTAAGAGTGGACTGCTTATATGGGTGCAACATGAGGTAAACCATATCATTTACCTCAAAACTATGCTCAGTCCTCTTCTTGTCTGCATATTGTTTTTGCTGGTTCTGAGCTCTAGCAATGTTGTTTTTGAGAGTAGCAAGTATATCCTTAATTTCCTATAATAGTTCACCTGCACAGGGTACTCGACTGTCTCCCAACAACAAATCTAAGAAACTAGGTGCCTCATAACTGTAAAGTGCCATGAAGGGTGTCATTTGTATAGTCATATGATATGTAGTATTGTAACAATACTCGCAGAGATATATGTATCTGACCCAAGCTCTCTGTTGATCTTCCACATAATTCCTCAAATACCCTTCCACCCATTTGTTTACAATCTCTATTTGACCATCAGTTTGTGGGTGATAACTGGTACTAGGTGTAAGCTCAATGCCAAACAACCGAAATATCTCCTGCCAAAAGTGACTCATGAAGCCGTTGTCCCTATCACTCACAATGCTCCGAGGTAACCCGTGTAATCTAAAAATCTCCCTGAAGAAGACCTCTACCACTTGAGTTGCTGAGTATGTTGTAGCGATAGGGAAGAAGTGAGCATATTTTGTCAGCCTATCCACCACCACATAGATACAATCACGCCCCTGGGCCCTAGGCAAGCCCGTAATAAAATCCATAGAGATGCACTCCCACTTCCTGTCAGGAATAGGTAGTGGCTGTAGGAGCCTTTCTGGATAAGTGTGCTCTTTTTTGTTCTGCTGGCAAACATGACACTCATGCACATACTGCAAAACATCAACCTTAAGTCCCTTCCAAGTGAATTGTTCCCGTACTAACCTGTAAGTCTTGAAATACCCAGGATGGCCTACTATAGGTGAATTATGGAATGCTCTCAAAATCAATTGCTTCACTTTCGATCCTAGGACTAATAAAATCTTGTTCTTGTAAATGATCAAATCATCTATGAGAGTGTATTTGGTGTTAATTGTTGTCCTCTCCACTATAGAAGAGGCCCACGTGTCTTTGGCATATTCTGCTACAATCAAGTGTTGCCAATCCTCTGATATCTGAATCATAGAAGTGAGGTGTGGCCTACGGGATAAAGCATCTGCTACAATATTTTGTGTCCCCTTAACATATGTGATATCAAAATCATATGCCTATAACTTACTCACCCACTTCTGCTGACGATCATTCAGGTCGCGCTATCCCAAAAAGTGCTTTAAACTATTATGATCAGTTTTAATACAAAATTTGTTGCCCACAAGATACTGTTTGAATTTGGCCAAGGCATGCATGATGGCCAACATCTCCTTATCATATATGCTGAATGATCTCTCGGCCCCTCTGAGTTTCCTACTCTCATAAGCTATAGGATGCTTGTCCTGCATGAGTACAACACCAACTCCCTCTCCAAAAGCATCACATTGAAGCTCAAATGGCTTCGTGAAATTAGGCAATGCTAATACTAGGCATGTAGTCATTATTTCCTTAAACTGCATAAAACACTCTTGTGCCTCCCGAGTCCACACAAATGCCCCTTTCTTCACCAAATTTTTCATGGGTGTTGCATGTCATGAGTAGCCACTAACAAACCTACGATAGAATACACATAGACCAAGGAACCCTCTTAACTATGTAAGGTTCTCTGGTGGTGGCCAATCAACAATAGCACGGATCTTTTCAGGATCCATTCGCACTCCTTTTGCACTAATGATGTGTCCAAGATACAATAATTCTGTCATCCCCAAATCATATTTGGACTCCTTGGCATACAAGGACTTGCTCTGTAAAATGCTTAATATTGTCTCCAAGTGCTATAAATGTTCCTGCCATGTCCTGCTATAGATCAAAATATCATCAAAGAACACTAGCACAAATTTCCTCAACTGATGGTGGAAGACCTTGTTCATAGTGGACTGAAAAGTGGCAGGTGCAATAGTCAAACCAAAAGGCATGACTACAAACTCAAAATGATCGTAATGACATCTAAAAGCAATTTTTTCAATATCCTGCTCTCGAACTCTGATCTGGTGATAGCTTGATCTCAAATCATTTTTTGTGAAATAACAAGCCCCATGCAATTCATCTATTAGCTCATCGATGTGTGGGATGGGATACTTGTTCTTTATAGTTTTCTTATTCAACACCCTATAATCAATACACATTCGTAGAGTTCCATCCTTCTTTTTTACCAAAACAACAGAAGATTGAAAAGGTGACTTACTTGGTCTGATGTGTCCCATTGCTAGCAACTCATTGATGGTCCTCTCGATCTCATCTTTGATTCATTTTGGGTGCCAGTATGGTGTGATCATGACAGGCTTAGCACCTTCCTCCAACTCGATAATGTGCTCAATACCTCTATCTGGTGGCCTGCTTGGTGGAATCTCACTAAATACCTTCCCATACTTGATTCTCAATTTTTGAATGTTTGGATGATATTTGGTCTTATGTTGCTCCCCTTGGGTAGGCATCAAGGCACATATTACTGCCCGCTCTATATTATTATGCCTGGCTAATCTCTCCAACCACCTAAATGAGATAGTCATAACATCACCATTACGGATAGCCTTCAGCACATGAGTCCTGCCATCCACCACAAATCGTATCTCCATATCCTCCAATCTCAGGGTAACCTCCTTCAAAGAATGTAGCCATTGCATCCCAAGTACTATGTCCATGTCACCCATGTTGAACACATGATAGTCTGCCTTAAACTCATAGTTGTTTAGGCGCAAAGGTAGATCTCGCACCATCCTATAACAACGAAGAGTATATCCATCAGCTACCTTAACTCTTAGTCCCTCGAACTCCTCAATAATGAGTCCATGCCTCTCCACAAATCATGCATCAATGAAATTATGCATGGCACCTGTATCCAATAGAGTAATAATCTTTTGTCCTACCAAGACTCCTCGAAATTTGAAAGATCCCTCTCTTTGAATAATAGACAGACGTTCCTCCTATAAATATATCTCTAGAGCCTCTTTTTTCTCAGCACTATCTACCTCTTGTTCACCCTCTACCTCATCAGGATCCTCATCATGGTGCTCTGAGATGTCTGAATCTGAACCTTCATAATAAGCCCACATCACCCGGTTAGCCTTCCCCTTAGGCTTCATAGGACAATCATGACCAAACTCATAGGGACCTTTGCAAAAGAAGCATAGGTTCTTCCTACACAAGTCATTAAGTGTTTCCTTATCCCAAGGTGCAGCTAGCTTGTCTTTTGAGTCACTAACCTTCTCTTTACCCTTGTTGAAATCCCCTTTGTTGTCTCTAAATGATGAAGAACTCTTTGAACTAAACCAATTTGCTGGAGCTGCAAGTTCCATACTGCAAGCTTTCTTCATAGCTTCCTATAATGTAGGAGGATCAAAGGCCTTTACCCACCCCTTGAGTGGTTCAGTTAATCCCTCTGTGAATAAAATGACTAGCCTCCTTTCTGAAATGTCATGCACCATCACTGCAAGCTTCTGAAAGTCATTGATAAATTGTTCTAAACTGCCTGACGGTCTCAATTGGGCTAACTACCAAAAATAAACATCAAGATTTTTTTAATCAAACCTTTCTATCAATATATCCACAAACTCTTGATAAGTTGTTACCCGATTCTATTGCAATGTGATCATCCCATGTGTCCACCAATCATGTGCTACCCCATCTAAGTGTAAAGTGGCATACTTGAGTTCTTTAATTCCTGTCATAGTCTTCAGAGATAGGAAGGTATCCAACTTATGAATCCAAGCACAAGCAATTATTTTTCCACTGCCATCAAATGTGGGTAATACCAACTTGTTGGTGACCTATTGCAACTCACTATGTTTATCTACTTGCTTCTGCCTGGCAGCTCTATAGTTTAGGTACCTGTCAAATGTCCATCCATCTTGTACATATTCTGGTAATGAATCCCACTCATTCCTCGCTTGTCGAAGTTCATCTACAATATCTGTTACCATAGCATCAGGTGTGCGTGCTAGAGTTTCTTCTCTAAATGTAGGATGTGTGGGTCTATCAGCTGTTCTAGACCATGTCCTATGTTGTGATCCTTCTATGCTTCTATCATCCTGATCATGATTATTTCTCCTATTTTCCCCAATCAAATGTTGCATCATAACCATCATTTCCTGTGTACTTGCCTCTATTGACTGTAGAAACCTCTGCTGTTGTTGTAAAGTATCATCATTTTGCACACTTTTGGATGGACTTCGAGAATGTCTCTCAGCCATATTCTTAGTTATGCTGGTTCCTTTGTAAACAAAATTAAATGGTGGCTGGGTAACCCTATCAGGCTGGCAGGAAATTGCTCAGATACCACTGTAATGACCTGTACCAGAAGGCCACTAAATAAAACCCTAAATTTAATACACTACTAAAATATATTGCTGGAAATAAAGAAATAGCAGTGCCAATGTATCCATTCAATGAAAATCAAATGTTTTCACAAATGATATGGAAAATTTCAGCACCAAAACATTATGACATAGCACATTACAAAGAAACCCTAACTGGTTGTATACGATTGAGAACTTGTTCCAACTACAGATTGAAATAAAGAACCTGGATTGATCAAATGGTGTAGACTGAATGTTGTAGATGATATGGTGAAAGTGCAACTCCACTGGAAACTCCAAATCAGCAATTAAGCACAAATGAAAGGACTGAAATATCCTTCCCACAGCTGCAATAATTTAGGTGATCTCTCACACCCTCAAAATTGTGTACCAATTGAGAGTTTTCATTCTCAATGGCCAATTGTGACTATTTGCAGAAACCCTAGGCTCCACAACACACATAAGCAAAAATCAATAATAAATCTCGATGATAGACAATGAGCCTTCAATGCCTATTTATTCTTTTTTCCTTGATAGGTCAGCCTCCCTTTTTAATTTTTCTCTGCTTCTTCCAGCAACCTCTAGAAGCTTTTTTATTTAATTTATAAAGTTACCTTATAATATATATTTTTTTAATTGATAACTTTATAATTAATTCCTCCAAAAAATAATAAATAAAAAAATGGGACATTACAATGAGTTGTATTGTAACATTGTGATAATATTTCATGTAATTATTTAATATTGGGGAAAAAAAATTAAATTTTCAATATTAAATGTGGGGTCAATGGGTTAGGTAGCACACGGTTTATGTAATACCACTTGATGTTTTAATGGGACTTGCTACTATATAAGTAGCCACAAGGGTAGTTGTTGGTGTGAGAAGGAGAAGACAAAAGGGAAAAGGAAAGAGTCGAGTAGGACAAGGCTTCACAGGTTAGCCAAGGGAGCATTTGTCAAGGTTGGAAGCATGGCATGGGATGTGTGGATTCAAGCTTGTTGATATAGATTGCTCAATTATGGCTATGGCATTGAAGGCTTCCATGGTTGTATTACAATGGTATTTTTTGCTGAAAAATACATGGTGATGGATGCTTTTGGAGGCTAGGTTTTCCCTCAATGAGGGTTTCCAGGGTATATCTTGTGTAACAATTTTTGTGGGTATGTTGTCTATTCTTTTGCATGTGTATTTTAGTTTCATATTTATTTCAGATTTATTATGGGTTAGGTGGAAATAGTTATATTCTTTTTTGCAAGTTTCCTTACAAAATCTTATGACGTACTTAATGTTCTATTATATAATCTAGATTATAAATAATTATCTAAGAACATCATCAAAGGTATAAAAGACTGTTGGCTTAACCCTTGTACTTTTCAAACATGAAAGCACTAGTTATAATTTTATTGCAAGATTCAAGTAGTTTTTGGAATCAAACTTATTCATTAAAATAATCAATGAATTGTTTCTAAATTTTTTATGTTTTTTATTTGTTGCTTTGATGTTTTATTTTAACATCTATAAGGAGGAGTTGATTTGAAAATTTTTGATATCAGAATTGGTTAATTATCTTTTGATTGAAAATAGAAATTGAAACTAAAATTGTTGAAGTCATAGTTCTGAAAATTAAGTAGAACTAATCTATAATTGTACATTAGATTTTGGGAAAAGAATTCAAAATTTACAGTTTAATAGAGTATCTTGGTGTCTATTTTAAATTTTCAAATTTGAACTTTCAAATTTTTATTTGGGAAAATGAATGAATTTTGAATGATATGATAAGATTTATTTTCCTCTTTTATGCTAACATTTTTGGGGTTATATCTATTAGAGTAAGTTATTTATTACTCTAGGTGCTTTAGCTCTCTTAGGTGCATATAATTAATATTTTATATTAATTATAATGTGCAAACCTAGCTTTCTTTCCTTTAGGGTTTCATTCACCTTAAAAGGTTGAACTTTTGTATTTTTGTTTTCATAACTTAGAAGACATTTTTGCTCTCACACTTTTTGAGAACTTCTAAAGCTCTACTTTTTTCGGTTTTCTAGCTTCTCTTCATTGTAGGATATTTGCATGTAGGTGTTCTTGAGGGTCTATGAAGTTGGATTTCACAACTTCTACATGGTATCAAAGCCTCCTTGCTACTTCTTTGTTGAATGATTTTTGAAGCTGCGATTCCGAGTTAGAAACCCTAGCTTTTTTGAGGTTTTTTCTTCAATAGGGAGGAAGAACAATTTTTTAGAGCACTTTGGGCTAAAACAAATGTCGCCATTGGATCCAGAAGGCCATTTGTAGTCAAAATGCATAAAAAAACTTGTTTTTATTGGCCTTAGGGTGTTTGGGAAAATTTTTTACCCCCCTTGGGAGGCCGTATAGATGATATCTTGCATTAATTGCAAAAAAAAATTCAAAAAAAAGGCACCACCACTACAATGCCACCGCGGCGCTACCAGTGCTCCCCTCACGCTCAACTCTGGAGGGCAGTGCCACCCACCAAACACCACATCGCCACCGCAGCCCGCGCTCTGCCCAGTCTCCGCCTCTGCTAGAGGGCACTGCCGGGTTCTCCTCCCAGGTGCCACCTCCACCAGCGGTGCTGTTGCTATTGCACTTGCTGACTGATGTCATCATTCCATAAGCTGATGTCACAAAATGACCGCTGACGTCACTTAACGGTGACATTTTCTAGCACATGCTGATGTCACTTATCTAGTTGATGACATCACTATATGGCATCTGACGTCATTTTCTCGGTAACCAAAATTTTTCCCCGGCAACGGCTTGGTGATAGCCATACGGGTGTCATTTTAAAGCTCGTGTCTATAATTTTCTAGAGAACCTTTTTTTTGGAGCAACAATCAATTTTTTGCTCATAACTTGAGCATACCGACATATTTTTGCAATCCGAAAGAAGTGTCGAACAACTAACTCAGAGATAGAGACAATGGTGCTAGTTTTTTGTGATTCTAAGTTGGTTTGAGCTTCCAAATTTGGCATTGAAGTAGAGGCTTCTAGTTTCATCTTCTCTGCATCTAAATTCCAAGTTCTTTTCTTAGTTTTTGTGTTTTTCCATAGTTGTTGCTTTGTTTTTGGGAGATATTTATATTCATTGTGGGGGGGAGCATTTTCTATTCTATAATTTACTTCAAAATCAGACTCTTCTACTTCCATCTTTTCTTTCTCTCAATGTCGGATCCTTCTATGATCTGGCTCATGCCGCACAACTATCACACCTAGAAGACACAGATGACCAGGCTTCTCATGTCAAGAGGCTTATGGTCCTACCTAGATGTGAATCAACCTATTCTTACATGACCTTTTGAGGTTCTATAGAACAGGAACAAAATGGATGAAGTGATGGGACTGATTGCCCTCAACATTTCAGACAATCTGTTATTTCACTTGGATGGTTTGACTACTCCATGGGCTTATTGGCTCAAATTTTAGACTTTTTTTGGCCAAGTGAATGAGTTCCGAGCACTTCAACTTAATGCAGAGTTGACTTCTTTGACACCTAATAGCTTTCCCACCATTGAGTACTTCTTGATGAAGTTCAAATCTTTGCACACAGTTTTGCAAGGATGTGGTAGAAATAAAACAGATGATGAGTGTATTTTTTTGATACTCTCAAAGTTGCGAGGACAGTATCAAATCTTTTCTTCTAATTTCTACTCCACTATGGATGGCTTGGGTAACAGACATCAAATGCCCTCTTTTGAGATTTTCTGTGATAGGTTAACTCGTGAGCAATCCAAGCTCACTTAGATGGATTCACTTACAGGTTCACCATCACAGGAATTACTTGCCAAGGATACACAGGAGCAGAAGCCGAAGTACATATTTGATTCCTCTTCTCAACACTCTACTAATCCATCCTTTTCTTCTAAGAAGGAGAAAAATAATATTGAGACTCCTTTGTGTTCCTATTGTCAAAAAGGAGCTCATAATGAGGCACATTATTTTCAGAAGAGATTTGATGGCTATGAGAAACATATTGCAGATTTGCAAGCCCTTCTTCAAAAGAGCTCTATTTCATCCCCATCCTCTTCTACCTCATAGGTATTTTCTTTTCAATCTTCTTGCACCTCTTCGACATCTTCACCAGATTTTGGATAGGGTCATGCATTATGAGCTTCCATTAACTTCCCTTCCCAGGTCCCTTGGATACTAGATTCAGGTGCTTCTCACTATATGGCATCTTCTCAAGAGGTCTTCTCCTCTATTGAGGCTTCTCTGATTCCTCATATTCTAATGGGGAATAACACTACTCTAAAATTTTGTGGGAAAGGTCAGTGCGCATTCAGGATGGCATAATCCATGATGTATTGTATGTTCCATCTCTCTTTGCAAACCTTCTCTTGATGTATCAGATTACACATAGTGGATCAATGAAGACAGTTGAGTTCACTGTAGATTCAGTCTACATTCAAGATAGTGCAACAAGAGGCCTTATTTCTTTAGGGATAGTTGATCATACCAAACATCTCTACACCTTCTTGCACTTTGGTCCACCATCTCCATCATCGGAGCATACTTCTTCTCTTTCGCGAGAGCATCATGTGGTGTAGTCAGGACACCTGAACCTTTGTATTGTTCCTGAGATCACCACACCTCATTTTGTTGAAGTCTTTTCTTCTTCAACTCTGCCGAACTCTCCAGCTCCACTCATCAAGCCTTCAGGAGCACTTGTTGCGGATTCCATAGAGGACGTTCATCTCCTCTTTCATGATAGTGTCAACACACCTGCTTTGGGGATTCCTTTTCAAGATCCTCATGTCTACTCCATTGAGCATCAGTTAGACCTTCCTGTCATTCAGTGGTTTCCTTGTTTTGTGCCCTTGTTTCTTTTGCATTGGAGTTCCATTGATTCATTTATTTCTATAGGGACTTCATCATTCTAGGGGGGCTTTGTTGTCTCATCTCTCTCTCATGGGGGGATTGTTTATGGTTTTGAGAGAGTCTCTTGAGCCATAAAATTTCTATTTTTTTTTCAGCATGTTTGTTCTATCTCTTTTTGGAGAGGGGTTTTTCCCACTGGGTTTTCTCCTTTGCCTCTGGTTCACAGAGATTTCCTTGTATTGGGTACCTAATCAGGCCTTGTTTCCAGGACCCATTTTTCCTACTCTCATAGCTTTGCTAGGTTAGCTTCCTCCTAAGCTTCACTTAAGGGGGGGTGTTAGAGTAAGTTATTTATTACTCTAGGTGCTTTAGCTCTCTTAGGTGCATATAATTAATATTTAATATTAATTATAATGTGCAAACCCAACTTTCTTTCCTTTAGGGTTTTGTTCACCTTAAAAGGTTGAACTTTTGTATTTTTGTTTTCATAACTTAGAAGACATTTTTGCTCTCACACTTTTTGAGAACTTCTAAAGCTCTACTTTTTTTGATTTTCTAGCTTCTCTTCATTGCAGGATATTTGCATGTAGGTGTTCTTGAGGGTCTATGAAGTTGGATTTCACAAATTCTACAATATCTTCCTATCGAAATTATCATTGCACCTTGTTGAAATATAATTGCTAGTATATTAAATATCATGGCTACATATTTCATTACCTCATATCTTCCCACCATCTCTTGATAATATCTGAAACTAATTTCATGTCTTATATAGGTGTTAACACATTATCTATACAAGTACAATCAATGAAGATGGGATTAATTTGTATATGGTAGATTTTTCTTCCTCCCATTTAATTATTTTCTATTAGGTGGTTTTCAAACATGGCAATAGTGAGAGATGATAAGAAAATGAATGAAGCAAAACCAATAATGAAGGATTAGAAACAACAATTTATATTATATTTATAATAGGGAGTGGAGGTCATGTATTTCCTTCGAATAGACAGAGATGATAATTGTCAAACTATCATATAGAGGGTGGTGGAGATATATGAATCTATCATTTTTAACAGGAAAATATTGGTAGGAATTTGAGAGAACTTGAGGTTGAGCTAACTAGGAGTGAGTGAAACACATGACATCAAACTACATGCAGAAATTTTAGAAATAGAAATAATTGTGACCACACTACTCAAAAATTGTTGTACATGAAAAGTCTTCCATATAATGTTCATTGAAACTATACCTTTCAAGAACAAAGAGAAATTCTTTGTTCGACAATAACATGGAATTTAAGTAACTTAATTAAATCACAAGACTAAGATTTTATCTTATACAAAAATGATTTAATTATTGATACTTTAAAATCATGTTTATCTGATGTATATTCAAGGTATGAAAACATTGTCATTTTAGGAAGCACCCTCTAAATATATTGGAAAATTTTATATTTGATTAAGCTTAAATTAAGTTGCAATTTCTTAAGTTTCCACTTAGCATGTTGGAGATAAAATTCTATAAACATTTTTTCCTAATACAAATGTAAAACCAAGTTTGTTGTGTTGTAATTTTATATGTATAAGACAAGATGACATAATATAATGACCTGCCCAACATGATTATCAATGCCCTAAACATATTGATACAATTGGAAGACTAACTATAGCATAGCCTTAATAGTGCAACTAAAACAAGCAATGAGCCACTCCTCGAGTATCTTAAAAGGTGAAAAATTTGGAATAATCCCCCTTGGTTTATACTTGGGATAAAAGAACACAAACCTCATATTACTAAAACAATGTGCATAGCTAAAAAATTTGAGTATGTCTTGACATTTGCGTAGATTTAGGTTAAAAGTAAATTGACCTACCCCTAGGAGTTTAGCATCTAAGTCACATTTTCTCAAACCTTAGAGTTTGGGCTACAAGATGCATTCTACAAATAAAGGGTGAAATTATAATCCCTTTTTAAGAACACTTCTCAAAGTTCCGATTTTGAATTCTAAATTGGCAATTAAGCACAATAGGGAAGAGAAATAATCTAAGACTACCAAATTAATACCACAACATTTAGATTTCATTTGACCTCTTCCCACATTAAAATTGACTACATCAAATGTAGAATTTGGACTTTAAAATGATATTATGTAGGTATAGGATTGATTACTAGGAGGGTGAATTTGTAATCACCAATTTAATAGTTCTTTCATATTCTTAACTTTCAAACATTTTATCGATAAGATCTAGTTATACCTATAGTAGTGTTATCGGTTATCTTAACATTAAACTTAAATAAATATTATAATCATGTACACAATAATAACACCAGGATTTATCTCATGGAAACCTTATTAGGGTAAAAACCATGATGTAAGAACGGTGCTCACAAATGTAGCACTCTTCTAGAATACACTCTATTAGGAGTTTTCCTAATTAAGGGTTAAAAAACACTGTTAAGTGTACGTTGTTAAAGAATTTCTTCTAGATCTATTAGGATCTTTCCTACTAGGACTAATCTTGTGAAAGGATTTAGCACTCTAATCTAAGAATGTCACCTTGTTTAAGGGATTTCGACTGCTACAATGATAAGAAAGTAATAGCAATAAAGTGATATGTGATTTCCACTGCCTTGCTATATCAGATCCAATCAAGTTCATCAATATAACAACATATCATTCAATGTTCATCTTCTTTCATTTTTGTGCTCTAATAGCTCTGCTTTTATTTCAATCTCTGCTCACCTCTCTCTCTCTCTCTCTCTCTCTCTCTCTCTCTCTCTCTCTCTCTCTCTCTCTCTCTCTCTCTCTCTCTCTCTCATTTTTTTCCTCTTATACTTCACAAACCATAAACCTATATTTTACAATCACAAAGACATCTCTCCCTTTTTATTTGCAATTAGGAGAACATGTTCTCTAGAACATGAAAACAACCTATGTTCCTTAAACAATGGGGCTCCTGTAGTATATCATTAGAGTATTGTTGGTCATCATCATTCAAAATTTGGTTATCTAGGAAGTTGAATTTTCCACTAAATCCTTGAAGTGTGCACTTGCAAATTAGGTGCACATGTGCACCTTTCTTAGGTATGGAAAGTATGCACTTTTCCATAACTTCCTAAGGGTGCATCGGTGCACTAGCATACCTTACACACCTTGAGGGGTGAGTAATGTGCACAAATATCTAGGGTGTGTACCTATATATAGAACCCCCCACTCCCCAATAAGTCATGTGTATTCATTGAGTCCTAGTGAATGCACCTTTGCATATCCGTGACTATGCATTCTTCATCTTTAGAGTTTAAGGTAGGAAATCAACTATAGAAGCACACTTACACATGTACACAAGGTGTGCCATGTGTGCCCTTCATATCAAAGATAAAACATCCCAACACTGAGTTGCATGTGCATGTGCCCTTAATATAAAATATAAAACATCCCAACACTGAGTTGCATGTCCATGTGCACCATGTGTGCATGGTGTTCACATTTGACATAGTCCACAAAGTGCATTGAGCATACATTGCATACCAATGCAAGTGTGCTAGGTGTGCCAGTGCACTCAATATCATCTTAAAATGGAAGCACTTCCATGAGAAGAGAATTTATCCCACTGAGTAAGTGGTCAAGGGTCATGTCAAATGCCTTGAATATTTCTTTGCATGGATCTAGATGTTTCCCCCCTATTCTACTTCTCTTTCTCTACTTGCAACCTCTTTCTGACAAATTTTTCTATGAAACTAAGGACTTTGACTTTTTGGGTCAAGGACAACCTGAAGGGTCAAGGTCGATCTAAACCCTAACCTAGGTCAAATATGACCTCGATTGTGATAAAGGGCTAGGTCAACCTCGTCCCTAACCCCAAGTCCAATTTTCAATTTCTAGAGGTTTCGAGATATTGGGCTTTAGAAAGTTTCATTTCCCTACTTCCAAGTCGACTATTTTGAGTTTTAGAATGGTATAGACTCTTAAATTGGATTTAATCTAGGTCCATTTTTAGAACTTAAGGTTAATTAGGATTTAATTCTCCAATGTCAGCCTTCTCTAGAAATTTGTGCTCTAGATCTCTATATAAGGAAGTCTCCTCTCATTTTCTCTAATAGGAAGAAATCAGACAGTCCATTATTTTCACAATCAAGCAAGCATTTTCAATATTCACCTTACTTTGAGGTTAGTATTATCTTTTATTCATTTGAGGTTTAAAGTAATTAATTTCTATTGTAGATTATTGGATTTCCTCATTTATTCATATTCTCCATTATTTGGTTCATTTGTGCATTGATCACTTCCTTGTGGTTAATCAATTTGGATCATTCCTTTTGGGAATTTGGGTTAAGGATAGATCCTATATTCACCTTCATATCATATTTCCCCTACATACATATTTTATTCCTATTCACATTATTTTATTCTATTCATTTTGATAAACCCACATTTTAAATTCAAAAATACAAAGAAAAAATATATTCAATAAAATCCAAAAACATTCCTTGCATTTCTTTACTATGAATATTATTAAGATGCTTTGGTTTGTGGTTATGTTCCTTATTACCCTTCTTTTAGCATCTCTTTACCGAACTTTTGATGTGTATGAGAGTATCATTCACTTTATTTTGTTGATGATTCTTCATTTTATTCTTGCTTATGCTTTTGTGATTTCACCCATACTAGTCTTCCTACATTCAAAACTTTCAATAAAGATTCATGTGGTAGAATTATTATTATTTTGGATTATGTGATGGATTTGGTAGATGTTACACCCTATCTTAATATTCCTAATCCTAATCTTATCATTCCTAATCCAATTCCTAATATTTCTCCATCTATTAATCCTCATTCTTCCCATACTTATAATGGAATTCAAGCTATAGTTTAGGATACATGTGTGCAAGACTTTTTTTATTTACCATCTTCTTTGACTCATGATGATATTAAAGGAAAGGGTAACGAAACTTCTTCACAACCTATTATTCTACCTTATACAACCTTTACTCGTGAACATGATAAACAATCACCTCTTGTAGGTGCTTTACATGATATGTACACTACAAATATAATATGATAACTAAACAAGGTTACAAAGGTTTAGGGCTTGGAGTTAATGAGAATGGTATTAAGTATCTAGTTCATATACCACCTAAACCAGATTTGCATGGTGTTGGTTGTTTGCAATCTCAAGTTAAGGTATGACATGTTAAACATTATCATCCTCTTCATAATCTTCTCCCTAAATAAGCCTACCTTGGATAACCTTGATATTCATCAAGAGGTGGCTAAAAAGGTGTATGTTAAATTAATGAATTCTAAAAAGATGTCTTATCCAAGTACAAATGTCATTTTCATTATTTTAATACACACTTACTTGCTAATTGTAAACATTTCAAATTGTATGTTCACGAAAGAGCTAGTTTAGGAATTATATCTCACTCTCATGTAGTTTTACAATTCCTCAATAACTTTGATATAGGGGATTCCCCTCATTCTAATATAATATAGATCTCTTCTCCTCTTGTCTCTGGACTAGGGAGCAAGAGCTGTATTTCCATCCAGTCTCCTAGGATTCATTAGGCCTTTTATTGGGCCTAATTTGTATTCTTTCTTCCTTTTTTTCTACGATTTTGTATTATTTTTATCATCATTCATAGAATTTATTCTAGATATCTTTTCTAAGGAATTTTTTTTTCAAAGATATCCTTTGTCTTCTTCCTTGGGCGGCAAGGTTCTTCCTTCTTTCTCTTTGTCTAGGAAACTCCTTTTCTTAGCTTAATGGTACTTATTTATATTGTAATATTATTTCATCATACTGATAGATGTTTTGACTTGTTGGAAATATAAGAGGAGTAACTAAGAGGGGAGGGGTGAATCAATTACTAAAAAATTAAATCTTTGATCCCTTAGATGTCAGTACAAAATAAACTTTGAAAATTGAATATTGCCAATGCTCGACAAACACACATAAAATGTTGTAACTTGATAAATATTGAATATGCTTGGTAAGTACTTAACATTCAAACCTTTAGATGTTATCTATTATTACCATTACTTTAAAACTTAGTTGCAAACAGATGAAATAAAATAGCATGAACATATTTGACACCAAGATTTAACATGGAAACCCAATTTGGAAAAAACCACCAATTGCAACTAGTTACTATTTTCACTCTTCTAAAGTGAGCCCTGTTAGGACCCAACCTTGTTAAAGGTTACAAAAAAAATTTCTAGGTGTGAACCTATTAAAGGATTTAATAACCCTATTAGGAGTGGCTTTTTTAGAGTTCTTTAGCCAATACAATAGAACTATCACCTTGTTAGAGGATTTACAAATAGCTATTAAGCCAACTCTATTAAGAGATTTAGATCACTACTACAATAGTTAGAGAGTAATAATGAGATGACTTGATTTTTGATGCAACTAAATTGCTGATTATAGATCTTTGTTCTTGCTTGTACTTGATCTTTTTGATCGAATATATCTTTTTAAGTCCATAAGGTCATTCTGGTTATCCATTTGATTCACTTCCTTACTACATCATTAGATCTTCAAAATCTTCCATGCATTCACACTCTTACACACTTTCAAATTCTCAACTTGACCTTATACTTATATCTTTTATTTTGTCAAGTTGACTCATATACAACTTAGAATAATTAATATTCCTTTCCTTAGTCGGCTAGAAAAATTAGATAAATCAATTAAATACAATATGCCATAATGAGAAAATCCTTAATTAGTAACCCTGCTTAGTAGACATTAACTTACAAATGATTCTCTTTTGTTAACCAAGAGAGCGCATTAAACACTACATACTTGAATAGATCCTTTGGTAACTGAGTGAGCTCAATTAACACCGATCTTCTGTAGACTTTCCTTTGGTGCTCAAGTTAACTCAGTAGACACTGCCTTCTAAACTAGGCAAACATAGGAATGCTTAATAGACATAGAAAACTATCTCCATTGCCCGAGGGAGCTTGGCATGTTCTAACTAATAATGATATGACATTTGTGTAACATCAAAGACAATACATAATTAATCAATTATATCCAACAATCTTCCTCTTTGGAATTGATGGCAACACATGTCATAACATAATAAATTTTTTGGAACAAGAATAAAATAAGGAACATATCCTTAGTTTCATTCTAATTCCCATCCATGAGAACTTTCTCTATTAGTATGAACTCTTTCTGCCTTTAGTTTCTCCCTCTACCATAAAACTTAGATGCCAAGTTCTTTCTCTCTCTTTGATATCTCTATGATAGCACACTTCTCCCTCTTACAACAAACTTCTCCTTCTTTATAATTAAAATTTCCTAAGATACGATAGTAAAATTCTCTCTCGTTGACAACACATGTCAATGAAAACAACTCTGATAATATCAATGTACCTTAAGTACGAATTCATTTTTAATACGCCCTTCTCAATACTATACCAACTGATTGATCTTCAACTCACTCTAGTTGATGCATCACTAAACTTCATTTAGTGAGCTTCAGATAGGGGAATGACCCCTAGGTTACCTCTTAGATACAAAAATGCATCCTTAGGTAATGGCTTGGTGAATATGTCTACAATTTTCTCTTTTGTGTTCACATATTCCAATCTAACTTCTTTAACTTGCACAAATTCTCTTAAGAAGTGATATTTTATAGCAATCAAAATGCTTTGTTTTGGTATGCATCACTAGATTCTTTGATATATTGATTACACTGGTGTTATCATAGTATATGACTACTAGATCCCTAATCTCTATCTTCATTCCTTTCAACAATTGTTTGAACCAAATAATGTTAGAACAATTAACCATTGCTGCCATGTATTATGTCTCTGTTGTGGATTGAGAAATGAAATTTTGTTTCTTCTTGTCCAAGACACTAGTCTTTTACCAAGAAATAATTCTTCACCACTAGTGATATTTCTATCATCAAGACTTCCTGCCCAATCAACATCAGTGAATATCTTTAAGTCCAAATTGCCTCCAAGTTTGTACCATAAGTGATAGTCTTTAGTACCTTTCAGATATCCCATGATTCTCTTGATTGCCATAATGTGATTTTCTCTAGGATTTTTTGAGATTCTTGCCACCATACCAATCTCTAATGCCATATCAAGCCTTGTATACACTACATACTGCAATTTTCCAATCATTAATCTGTATGTGTTCTAATCTACCTCTTTGGAATCATTATTTTTGGAAAGCTTATGTCTAGTAGATGTAGGGGTTCCAACTGGTCTTGAATCTTCCATTCCAAATTTCTTTAGTATCTCCCTGATGTAATTAGATTGAGTAATGTATATACCATTTTTGTTCTGCTAAATCTGAAATCCAACAAAATATTTTATCCCACCAAACATAGACATCTCAAATTATTTACTCATTTCTTCTAAAAATGCTTTGCGCAAGTCATCATTTCTTGTGAATAAGGTATCATCAACAAATATTTCTACCAACAAAATCTTCTTGTCTAGTCCTTCTATGATATATAGACTATTGTTATCATTTGTTCTTTGAAAACCAATTTGATATGAGTAATTATGAAGTCTTTCATACCAAACTTTGGGAGCTTGCTTGGGACCATATAATGCTTTGTGTATTTTTCAGACCATGTCTCTTTTGCTAGGATCTACAAAACTTTTTGGTTGTTCAATGTAGACTTCCTCATCAAGAATTCCATTCAAGAATGTAGATTTAAAATACATTTGATACACTTTGAATCCTCAGTGTGTTGCATATGCTAGTAGAGTTCTAACACCTTCTAATCTTGCAATAGGAGAAAAAGTTTCACCATAGTCAATACCTTTTCTTTAGAATAGCCTTTGTACACCAATCTTGCTTTCTTTTTGGAAACTTTTCTAGCTTCATTTAGCTTTTTTCTGAATACCCATTTTGTGGCAATTACATTTTTATCCTTGGGTCTAGGAACAAGTGTCTAGGTTTTGTTCTTCTCTATCTATTCTATATACTCATTCATTGCTTGAACCCAAATTTCATTATCTAATGCATCTTTAATATTTCTTGGTTCAAATTTAGTAAGTAAAGATGTAGCTTTCAATTTGCTTCTTATCATTGTTCCATCAGATTTGTCTCCAATGATTTGATTAGGTGCATGATGCCTTCTAACATATATTGCTAACACAATTTCTTTGGATTTGGAATGAGTTCCACTATTTTCATTATGAATTTTAATATCTAGCCCGAGTCTCACTATCTATGACTCAAGTCCATCAGACTTAGTTTGAACTAGCTCAATAGCTTCTAATTGTGACTTGGATCCTACAAACTATGACTTGGATTGCACTATCTGCAACTCAGTAACTATTGGAGATTTTGGGGACTCAAGAGGTGAAGCCTCCTTTCTTTCAGATAGATTTGGCACAGTATCAAGTTCATAGTAAACAAATATTTTGTAATCCTCAAGATCTTTTTTGCTTTCTTCTTCACTCTTTTCTACAAATTCATCAATTCTGACATGTGCCCTTTCTATGATTTTATGAGTAGACAAATTCAAACATTTGTATGCTTTACTTCTATAGGAGTATCCTAGAAATATGCCTTCATCACCTTTGACATCAAATTTTTCTTTTCTAGATTCTTTCAAGATATAACATTTGCTACCAAATACTTTCAAGTAACTTACATTAGGTTTGTAGCCATACCATAGTTGATAAGGAGTTTGATTTTAATCTTTCTTCATCTATACTCTATTCAAGGGATGAACTATAGTGTTGATAGCTTCCTTCCAGTATTTGATTGCAACATTCTTTTCAGTCATCAATGTTCTTACACAATCCATGATGGATTTATTCCTTCTTTTAGCTCTACCATTCTGCTGAAGTGTACTAGGGGCTAATACTTGTCTTTTAATCCCTCTTTCAATGCAAAAATTATTGAATTCATTGGAGATTAATTCACCACCTCTATCTAATCTTAAACATTTCAATTTCTTTCCAATCTCTTTTTCTACTCTTTTCAGATACCACTTGAATTTTTGAAAAGCTTCTAATTTTTCTTTAAGATACATTATAGTTATCATTCTAGAATAATCATCAACATAAAGAATGAAAAAATTTTCTCCCCTATAACTCTATATTCCAATAGATACACATAATTCAGTATACACAAGTTCTAAGACTTCTCTAGACTTATAGCTCTTCCTTTTAAAACTAGTCTTTCCCATCTTACCAATTTGGCAATTTTTGCATAGACTGATATCAGGTTTCTTCAAACTAGGAATACCTCTTTTGCTTTTATGTTTTATTATCTTAACTAGATTATCAAATTTTATATGACATAATATTTTTTACAATAACCAACTTTCTTCTACTTGAGCAATAAAACATGAACTTTCATAGAGATCAAGATAAAAAAGATTACCTTTTGTTTGTTTGACAGATCCAACCAGATTTCCTTTTCCATCTAGTAGTTTGGCCTTTCCATCCATGAATTCTACCTCAAATCTAATGTTACTCAATTGTGCCACACTCAGTAGATTATGATTTAATCCTTCAACCCAATAAGCATTATCACATACAAGTTCTATTGTCAAAGAAATACATCCTTTTCCCTTTATGTTACAAGGTTCATTGTTCCCAAATCTTACACTACCTCCATCATAATATTCCATGTGCTCAAATTTTGTTTTGTCTCTTTTCATATGATATGAACAACCACTATCAATAATCCTTGTATTCATTTTGCTGACATGAGATATAAGTGCCATCTTATCTCCTTCATCATTAGATTCATCTTTTACAACAATATATACCATTTCATCTTCACTGTTATCAGAATATTTAGCCATAAAAAAATATTTCTTACCTTTTTCCTTGTAGTTCTCATAGTTCTTGAAATCCTTCTTGCCTTTGTGCTTATTTCTTTTCTTTTCATCTTTTTTTTCTCTATTTGGACACCTTGCAACAATGTGACCAACTTCTTCACAAGAAAAATAGATCCGAGAAAATTTGCCTTTTTACTTTCCTCTACCTTTGGAATACTTTCTTGCAAGTAGGGATTCAACAACTTCAAGGTCAATGTCTAAATTCTCTTTAGTTTCTTCTTCTTCACTTCTTGATTGACTAGACTTTGATTTTTTACTATTTTTCTTGAGTGAGAGTTTAGCTTCAAATGCGAACTCAATATAGTTTGAGCTAGGAACATAGTTAGATAACTTTATTAAAGTTATCTAACTCAAAAGTTGTCAATCTTCCAACTAAAGCATCCATAGATATTTTATTATTTGGATAACATCTCATCTCTTGAATAATAGACACTCTAATTCTATAAATAGAAAGAAGAGTTCTAAGTACCTTGCTTTCAACTATTTTTTCTTCAATGCCTCCTCCAGATGCTTTGATTGCACTCACACTTGCTTTGATTCTTTCCACATATTTTACAATGGTCTCATCTTCCCTCATTTTCATCTGATCAAAATGACCTCTAAGACTTTCATCCTTAGATCTTCTTACATTGTCATCTCCTCCATAAATGTCTTTTAGTTTAGTCCATATTTCATGAGCAATTTGTACAGTCTTTTACTTCGTCAAATTCAACATAACTAAGAGTAGATGCAATATCAATCATCATAATGTTATGATTCTTCATTTCAGAAATATATTCATTTGATAATGTTCTAGTGGGAGTCTTGTATTTAGAATCAAGATATTTACAACATGAATCACTGATGGTAGCCACATGTAACCTCATAAGTCCTTGTGATGCTGCAAAATTGTTTCTATTCAACTTGGGAATCTCTCTTCTATAAGACATCCTAATCTTTAGCTTAGGTCCTTGAAACCTTCTCTAAAAGAACCAAATGCTCTGATACCAATTGTTATAAATATAAGAGGTGTAACTAAGGGGGGAGAGGTGGATTAGTTACCACAAAAGTAAATCCTAGATCCCTTATATGTTAGTGCAAAATAAACTCTAAAAAGTAAATATTGTTGATGCTCAACAAACACACATAAAATATTGTAACTTCGTAAATACTGAATATGCTTGGTGAGTACTTAAAATGCAAATATTTAGATGTTATCTATGATTATAATTAATTTAACTTAGTTGCAAACACATGAAATAAAATAGCATGAACACATTGGACACCAAAATTTAACTTGGAAACCCAATTTGGCAAAAACCACCAATTGCAACTAGTTATTGTTTTCACTCTTCTGAAGTGAGCCATTTTAGGAGCCAACCTTGTTAAGGGTTGCAAAACACATTGTTAGGTGTGACCATATTAAAGGATTTAATCAGCCTATTAGGAGTGGCCTTGTTAGAGGTCTTTAGACAATTCAATGGAACAATCACCTTGTTAAAGTATTTACAAATAGATGTTAAGCCAACTCTATTAAGAGATTTTGACCACTGCTACAATGGTTACAGAGTAACAATGAGGTGACCTGATTTCTGATGCAACTAAATTGCTGATTATAGATCTATATTCTAGCTTGTACTTGATCCTTTATGATCGAATACATCTTTTTAGCTCCACAAGGATGTTCTAGTTATCCTTCTGATTTGCTTCCTTACTACATCATTAGATCTTCAAAATCTTCCATGCATTCACACTCTTACACACTTTCAAATTATCAATTTGACCTTATACTTATATCTTTCATTTTGTCAAGTCAACTCATGTACAACTTAGAATAATTAATTTTCATTTCCTTAGTTTGCTAGAACAATCAGATAAATTAATTAAACTCAATATGCCAAAATAAGAAAATCTTTTGTTAGCTAACCCTACTTGGTAGGCACTAACTTAGAAATGATTCTCTTGTGTTAACCAAGTGAACTCAGTGAACACTGCATACTTGCACAGATCCTTTGGTATCTAAGTGAGCTTAATAGACACTGGTTCTATCCAACATTATTTCCTTAATTGAGTAAGCTCAGTTAAAACTCATCTTCCATATACTTTCCTTTGGTGCATGAGTTAGCTCGATAGGCACTGCTTTCTAAACTAAGAAAACACAAGAATGCTCGGTAGACATAGAAAATTGTTTCCACTGCCCAAGTGAGCTTGACATGTACTAACTAATAATAATATGACATTTGTGTAACATCAAAGACAATACACAATTAATCAATTGTATCCAACAATGACTATGGATAACCTTTTTATACAAGAATTTTTTTTTCTAGCTCATAACCTCTTCTCTATGTTGCAAATTATGTTTTCTATAAACTCTTACACTTGCTTTGGTGTTAGAGTTATTTTCCTCATTCCATAGATTCCTCTTCCTATTCTTTATGTGGGGCTTGATGATTGAATATTTTTTCCTCCTTGGTTTATCTTTGAAGGATGATATTTTATCTAAAAGTGCTCATCTATGGTGGGGGTCTTGTTGATAAGATCTCTTTCTTTGATGATCCTTTTTCCATGAGAGATATCATTTTCATAATTATCTATACTCTCAGATGTAGAGGTCCATATCCCTTGCTAAGAATATTGTATACATTTTTGTTAAATAAGATATCTCCTTACATTATGAAGTAGGTATCCTCTTCCTCTTCTTTATCATGTCTAGTAGATAGCCACAATAAGGAGGAGGCATATATAGGTACTCCCTTGTACTATAGTTTTTATTGTATTTTAACATGCTAAATATTTGGAGGTAACACACATAAGTTGCTAAATCCTCAAGAGACATGCATTTTTAAAATTTTAACATGCTAAATCTTGGAAGATAATGCACATAAGTTGCTAAATCCTAGCATTTTTAAATTTTCAATATGTTAAATCTTTTGAAGGTAATGCACATAAGTCGCTAAACCCTAAGGTGACACACATTTTATATTCATAATTATACAAGAAGGTGGATCTATGGGTATTCCAGAAGTTGTCAAAAGATGTATTAAAATTGCAAGCACAATTTATGGGTGAACTATCGAGTTTGGCCACCTACTTGGCTCTCCCTCTCTCTTGGTGATTCATAGTAAGGTGAGAATCTTACTAGGTGAGGTAATCACTTTTCTTTTTCTTTTTCATGCTAGTAGGATTGGATCATGAATCTATCTTATTTATAGTGTTTCTCTTGTCTTTTTTATGTAATCATTTATGCTTTTAAAATACCTTTCCAAATATGGTATTAGTATGAGAAATATTTCTTAAGCAAAGTTTCTTGTGCTAGTTGATTTGGGCTTGTTTAGTACTAACCCTTCTTTTGTGTTGTTTTGGTTTTCCTTTTTATTTTTTGCAGCCTTGTGCGTGTATGTTGAGTTTGAATCCTTAGCTTGGGGGCTTGTTTCCTTACCTAAGTTTTATTTTATCTCATTCAGAATCCACTTCGGTCTCTTCTTTTTTCTCCTTTACCAAGAGTTTGCATTGAATCCATACTCTTGCTAAAGTGGGGGCTTAATGTATCATCTTAAAATGGAAGCACTTCCATGTTAAGAGAATTTAGCCCTCTGAGTAAGTGGTCTAGGGTCATGTCAAGTACCTTGAATAAGTATTTGCATGGATCTAGCTCCCTCCCCCCGGTTTTGCTTCTCTTTCTCTATGGAACTGAGGACTTTGACTTTCTTAATCAAGGAAGACCTGAAGGTTCAAGGTTGACCTCAACCCTAACCTAGGTCAAGGATTACCTTGACCTTGACCTAGGGTAGGGTCAACCTCATCCCTAACCCCAGGTCCAATTTTTTATTTCCAGAGGTTTTGGGATATCGAGCTTCAAAAAGTTTCATTTTCCTACTTATGGGTTGGTTGTTTCAGGTTTTGGAATGGTAGACTCTTAAAATGTATTTAATATAGGTCCATTTCTAAGGGTTAAGGTTAATTGGGATTTCATTCTCCAATTTTGGCCTTCTCTAGAAGTTTGTGCCCTAGATCTCTTTATAAGGAAGCTTCCTCCTCTCATTTTCTCTAATGAGAAGATATTGGATGATCCATTATTTTCACAATCAAGAAAGAACTCCATCAAGAATTTTCAAGGAAGTATCCAAGCCATTATGTCCATTCAAGTTCTCTATTGAAGGTCAAGGATTCAAGCATTCAATCATTCAAGATTCATCATTTAAACCCTAGATGTAACCATCATGGTGGTGTGATCTTCCTTCAAGATCCTTTGTTCATCTTCTAGATTTATTCATTTACCTCTCAAGGTGGATTCCAAGCATACAATCATGGCAATTTTTATTTACATTTGCTAACATTATGTTCAAGCTTTCATATCAACATACTTTTTTACATTTCCAATACAATTACATATCTATTGAATATCATAGCTTCATTGTTCAATTTACTTCTAGTACTTGCTAGCAACACTGTATGAAAAGCCCTCCACTTCAAACAAGGTATTTCTCATGAAGTGTTTATTTAATATGAAAATGGCAGAAGGTGGATCTATTGCAGATCATTTAAATGAGTTTAATACTATTACTAGTCAATTATCTTTTGTGGGTATCAATTTTGATGAAGAAATTAGGGCTCTCTTGATTTTGTGTTCTTTACCTGAAAGTTGGAATGGCTTGGTAATGGCTGTGAGTAATTCTATTCTTGGATCTAGTACCCTAAAATATGATGATGTGATCGGTGTTATTTTAAGTGAGGAAACTCGTAGAAAATCCTCAAGTGGATCTACATCAGGAAGTGCTTTAAATGCACAAAGTAGGGGCAGAATGACTGAAAGAGGAAGTAACTCTAGAAATCATGGGAAATCAAGAGGAAAGTCAAAGGGGAAGAGGTCTCAATCAAGAGGACCAAATGATTGCTGGTACTGTGGGAAACTAGGGCACAAAAAGAAAGATTGTTGGAATCGAAAGAAAAATGAAGGAGATAAATTAGATGGAGACAAGGAGGCAAATGTGGTAAGTAACAAATCTGAAGAGGATGCTTTGCTTCTATCTTTAGAGAGTGTTGATGATTCATGGGTTTTAGATTCTGGTGCTTCATTTCATGCTACTCTTCATAGAGGTTATTTCATTGATTATGTCCAAGGGGATTTTGGGCTTGTTTATTTGGGGGATAATGAACTCTGTCAGATTGTTGGAAAGGGAAAAATTAAGATTAAGTTGTAGAATGGGAATCATTGGCTACTACATGAGGTAAGATATGTTCCAAAACTAAGTAGGAATTTAATTTCAGTAGGGCAACTCAGTGATGAGGGTTGTGTAGTTACTTTTAATGATAAAAATTGGAAGGTTTCAAAAGGTTCCCTTGTAGTAGCAAAAGGTGTGAAAGTAGGCACCTTATATCTTTGTATAGGTCATATTGTTCCTTCTACTTTGATTGTTTTAGAGAAAAATGAATGTTTAGGAACAATTGCTACAGTTGAGCAGGGAGAACAAATAGCTGCTGTAGATTCTGATACAGTGCTATGGCACAATAGACTTGGGCACATGAGTGAGAAAGGTATGAAAGTACTTCATTCAAAGAACGTTTTACCAGGTCTAAAATGTGTGAATATGGATTTTTGTGAAAGTTGTGTGTATGGAAAACAAAAGAGAGTGAGTTTTGTAAAGATAGGGAAGGAAAACAAAAATGAGAAATTAGAGCTTGTGCATACAGATGTATGGGGATCGGCTCAGGTATCTTCCCTTGGTGGCTCTCATTATTATGTTACATTTATTAATGATGCAACTAGAAAAGTATGGGTTTATTTCCTTAAACAGAAATATGATGTATTTCAAAATTTTAATAAATGGAAATGCTTGGTTGAAAATGAGACTGGTAAGAAATTAAAATGTCTCAGATCTGATAATGGTGGTGAGTATTGCAGTCATGAATTTGAATATTATTGCTCCACTAATGGTATTCATAGACAAAAAACTATTCCAAGGACTCCACAAGAAAATGGAGTGGCTGAACGCATGAACAGGACTATAATGGAGCGCGCAAGGAGCATGAGATTGCATGCTGGGTTGCCCTTACACATGTGGGTGGAGGCTGTCAATACTACAGTATATTTGATTAATAGAGGCCCCTCTACTCCTTTGGGCTATGGTATTCTAGAGGAAGCATGGACTGGTAAGAAGGTGAGTTATTCTTTTCTCAAGACCTTTGGTTGTGAAGCTTTTGCTCATATAGACTCTAAAAATAGAACCAAGCTAGAAGCTAAATCAAAGAAATGTGTCTTTGTTGGATATGGCATTAATGAATTTGGTTATAGGCTTTGGGATTTTGAAAATCTTAAAATTGTTAGAAGTCAGGATGTCATATTCAATGAGAAAGTGTTGTACAAAGATCTATTGTAGCAACATGAGAAGAAAGAAGATGATTATGTAGTGCTGGATGATACTCCAAAAGCTGATGTTCCAGCCATTCCTCATGATGTGAAACAAGTGCAACAAAAAATACCACACACACCAGTAAATGTTAGATGATCAACAAGGCAAATTAGACCTCCACAAAGGTTTTCTCCCTCTTTGTATTCTATTTTACTTACTGATGCTGGTGAACCTAAAAGTTATGATGAAGCTGTGTAGGTGGGTACTAAGATTCAGTGGGAGTCTGCAATGAAAGATGAAATGGACTCTTTGCTGAAAAATAAGACATGGGATTTGTGCAAGTTGCCTGTGGGTAAAAAGGCTTTACAGAATAAGTGGGTTCAAAGGTTGAAAGAAGAGGAATGAGGTAAGAAAAGATTTAAGGCTAGGTTAGTTGTAAAAGGATTTTCATACAAAAAGGGAATTGATTTTGATGAGATATTTTCTCCTATTGTTAAAATGACTTCTATTTGTACTGTTTTAAGTCTTATGGCTACTGAAGATTTGCATTTAGAGTAGATGGATGTTAAAATAGCTTTTCTTCATGGTGATTTGGATGAAGAAATATATATGGCTTAGCCATAGGGTTTTGAGGTCAAAGGTGTCATTCAGATTATTGTGTTTATTTTAAGAGGTTGGATGATGATAGCTACATTATTCTATGTCTATATGTTGATGATATGCTTATAGCTGGGTCTAACATGGATCATATTAAGGGGCTAAAATTCCAGTTAGCACATGCATTTTCTATGAAGGATTTGGGGGCAGCAAAACAAATCCTTGGTATGAAGATTTGCAGAGATAGGAAGAACAGAACCTTGACACTATCTCAGGCTGATTATGTTGAGAAGGTGTTGCAACGTTTCTGTATGGAGAATGCTAAATCTGTCAGCACACCTTTACTTGGTCATTTGAAATTGACTAAGGAGATGTGTCCCAAGACACAGGAAGAGGAGGATAATATGTCCAAGGTACCCTATGCTTAAGCTATAGGCAGTTTGATGTATGCTATGGTATGCACTAGGCCAGATATTGCACATGTAGTGGGAGTCATTAGCATGTATATGAGTCATCCAGGATTTGAGCATTGAAATGTTGTCAAGTGCATTCTTAGATATTTGAGAGGGACATCCAATAAGTGTTTACACTTTGGGGGCTCTACTACTGATTTACAGGGCTACGTTGACTCAGATTTGGCAGGGGATATTGATACCAGGTGGAGTACTACAGGTTATGTCTTTACTGTTGGTGGGGCAGCTGTGAGCTGGGTTTCTAGGTTACAGAAGATTAATGCTTTATCCACTACAAAGGCAGAGTATGTTGCTGCTACAGAGGCAACCAAGGAGATGATATGGCTTCAGTTCTTCTTGGAAGAATTGGAACATCCTTAGAAGGATAATTATTTGTTTACAGATAGTTAGAGTGCCATTCATCTTGCTAAGAATTCAGCTCTGCATTCTAAGACCAAACACATACAGTTGCAGTACCATTTCATTCGGTCAATTTTGGAGGATGGATGGTTAAAGCTAGAGAAGGTACATACCAATGAAAATCTAGCAGATATGTTGACAAAGGTTGTAACAAGGGAGAAGCTAAACTCCTCTTCAACTTTGGTTGGTCTTTTAGACTAAACATGAATAAAAGAACAGTAGAGTCCAGGGTGGTTTGATCTAGTGGGAGCCTCATTTGGTAGTTGTATTGCTACAGGATCAGTCTCCAAGTGGGAGATTGTTGTTTAGTGTGGATCCTGATTAGTCCCTAAGTGGGAGATTATTAGATTGTGGAAAGTACTGTACATACTTCATAAATAGTGGGGTTCGGGGCATCGCCCTGAAATTTTTTTTGGGCCGTGGCTGACATGGTAGCTAACATATTATGGCCAACATATGGCTGACATGTTATAACCCTAAAGTGGTTTAATACTTGCATAAAAGGGCTTAGGGTTGGGTATTTTTCATTATGTTGTGATGCAAAATTGGTTCTTACGACGGTATTGAGCTGTAAGGGATTACGGATTGTAATCAGGTTGTAATCACTAGATTGTAATAAGATCAAACTTTCTATTTGGTGGACATAGCCCAGGGATTGGGTGAACCACGTTAAATCTTGGTGCCTTTTGTTCATTTCTGTGTGTTCTATTATTTTCTGTTATTGGTTATATTTTCATGTAGTTTTTTATTTTTGTCCGTGGTTTATCCTAACACTTGGTATCAGAGCTTGGTTTTGGCTTGGTCATGGGTTCAAATCTCCCCAATGCCTTCCTGACCCACGTAAGCACTTGGTATGTGTGTCAAGGGGGAGATTTTTGGGTGATGCAATGCACTCCCCTGCCCACAGGTGGTTAATTATGTGGTGTTCCATGTTCACTAATAGTCATGGCTTTTGGTGCAACGGCAAATGGGCCCTACAATCGATGCCCCGAACCCCACTATTTATGAAGTATGTACAGTACTTTCCTAATCAGTCACCACAATCTAATAATCTCCCAGTTGGGGACTGATCAGGCTCCACACTAAACAACACCATCTACTAAGGGTAGATCAATACTTATAGATCACTTATGACATAGCAGACCAGTGGTATAGGGAGAATGAGCTAGACGTAAGGGAGCTAGTAGAAGGGAAATACATCATCACTAGGCCACCATTGAATCAAAGGGATGTAAAGTTTGACATGACTTGAGGATACATGATTGACGATATTTGATACTCTATAGTCCTTTTGAGTAGAGCCATGAACCTCCCAACATCAAGTCACCTAGAGACTTAGATGGTGAATTCATAGAAACCATTAGGACAAGAAGAATCTCAATTGATTAGGCTCCAATTATCAGTGAAAACCTAGATAAAGATCTCATGTCGGTGAAGAATGATTTGTGATTCTACATGACCTCCTATTTCATGTACCTCTTAGCTACAATGCCAACTAATTATCCAAGTTTGGTTAAGAGAGGGAGCATGCAAGATGTGAACCCTTGGCCACACATAGTCCACCCTTAGCTCATGAAGAAGTAGATTCCTTTTAAGAACCCCAAATATAGATTGGTGAATGATGGATTCATTTATTCCATCTTTCAATTTATCAAAGGATACTATGCTAAAAATAATGTCAATAGAAGCAATGCCCAAATAGCACAAGTAGGTTCTTACTTCATACAATTCAACACCTTCACCTATATCTAGGTGTACCCAAAGAAGTTTCCTCATTATCCTTTAAATAGACTAATACTATTCGATATAGTAAGGCAACTAGCCTCATCTTATGATAGAGTATGGAAACAAGACAAGAATACATGGATCTAATCAACTACCATCAAGGCCTTCGAGGTTAAGCAAAAATAAGGCATAACCATTTTTTTATTCTAAATGGGATCCATACCCCTTGGAGGATTATTTGGCACCTCATCCCTACTCTGACAATATTGAGATGGTAAAACATCTTGTAGGGAAAGAGTGCATACCAAATGTGGAAATTGAAGATCATTGGATGAACTATGTAGATGACTACAATATTTAGATTAGGGACTATTGTAGGATAAGTCTATAGCTAGTAGAAAGAGAATTTAATTAGGATATATAACTAAATGTGTGGGATAAAGATACTATTTATGTGCTAGACCCATTATCAATAAGGATAAGATCCATGAGTGATCCATTATGAATGCAGAGGGGTAAAAGTACAAACCCGTGTCACCCTTTTGTAAAGGAAAAGGCTAACAAAAGTATAATTGTTCACCTTCAATGACATAAACTTGATATTATTATTGTGAATTTTAAAACAAAGTAATGAAATATGTGGAACTAGATGAAGTTTAATATTATAATTTTTAATAATTATTTGGAATAAGAATTGATATATTTTCTTAATCTTTTATAGATAATTTTTTAGTTGCTGAAAAACACTAAAAATTAGGGGTCTAGTTCCCACCACAAAAGTAGATGGAAATAAACTCATTTCCCTTTGATCTTAGACTATGTTATCGATAACATATGTATCTAGAACAGTCAAAAATTAAAATTAGCTTTAGACCTATATTTTCTCTTTTATAATGATTCAAACTTCAACTCACCTAAAATCAATAGTTTTCATCCCCTACCACATTTTTCAACACAAATCTATTCTAACCAAGAGAAAAATTATACATTTCAAAAGAGGACTCTCTCATCTAGAATGCCATATAATTTTTAATTTTTTTATATGATTTAATAGTTTTTTCTTTCTCAAAAATTACATCTTTTTGACTGTTAAAATACATGCTAGCAGAAATTTTTAATTATAATATACTATATCTAATTTAAAAACTATAAACTCTATATGAGAATATTCTTGAATCTGAGCTCTATGAAATGGTGTTTATATGTTATTATGAAAATATTATTAAAAATAGTAAGAGGTATTGAAATGCCACTTTTCTAAAATAATTGTATTTCTTTACTAATTGGATACAAACTAGTGTAAAACATGCAATTAATAGACATTTCCAATTGGAATGGTGTTAGACCATATTTAACATAGATAGAATGAATTTATCTAGATCATATGTTTGGAAAAAATTGATTTTTAGATAGAAATACTCAAATTTAGTTGTTTTGATAAGTTAGCTTGAAAGGTGACAAAACTTTGTACTTTTACCTAGAGATTAGTCAAGAGGAGAATGATGATATCCATCATAGGGCCTCACATGTTATACAATTAACCAAGGAATGGATCATGAAACCTTTTCTCTTGGATGTAGTTCCCGATGCTCCAACTATGCAAGAAATTGCCCAATCCAAGAAAGGTAAAGGAATAAACGTCATGGTTCCTACATATTTAGAAAAGTTAATAATAAGGCATGAGATAGTGCACCAACTTGAGAGAGAAGTGGAGTACTTCCAAGATGAGAGGGAAAATAGAAAGAAGAGAAAGAAGACTACTCAAGAAAGAGCTTGATAGGAAGAGGCTCAGTTAGAATAGACTCAACCAAAACAAGCCCAACTAGAATAGGCTTAGCTTAACAAAGTAGAGGCCCAAGAAGAGGAATCCTTAATAGCCCAAACATAAGCCACCTCCTCAACATTAGAGAGATATCATACTAAGACAATGGTGGTGGGAGAGAAAAGTAGGAAGTTGAAGAAGGAAAGTACTCTGTCTTCTTAGGTTCTAGAGACCATTCCTAAGGTTCAAGATGAGGAAGAAGGGGAGGAAATTGAATATATCCCACTTAGTACAAGAATCTTGATGGGGAGAGCTGTGGACAAGGAAAGGAGGAATATTAGCTTAATGCAAACACCACCTTCCATTCCAAAATAGTTGATTCAAGTAGAAGCCTCTATTCAAGAAAAGGAAGGATGGACTAAAGAGTTTGGAGGACATGGATATCTTTGACATGTCAAACTTTGATTTCATGCCAGTAGGGACACAAATGGTAGAGGAAATGATAAGGGATGCCCCCAAAAACTAAATCACTAGGAAAGGATTAGACTTAGTTACCTCCCTTACCCAAAGGGTCACTAGGTATACCTCCTCCACCATCATTAAACCCACCATCTATGCATACTCCTTGGGTAGAACTAGAACCAACAACAATACCTAACCCAGTGACAAAGTCGAAGAGCTAGACCATGGAGGGAGATGAGTATGTCCAATTGCATAAAGATGAAGTATTAGTAGAAGGATAGAGTGTTGAACAAAGAGAACATATTCATCCCAGAGAAGAGATAAGATCTCATCATGGGAAGAAATAGTGGCTTAAATAGTAGTGCCCGCAAGACAAGAGACCACTCTAGAATAGAGTAATAAGGAGAAAGGGCCAATTTCAGGACCATCATCATCAAACGAATACATGTCTCCCATGGGAACTACTTGAGTGTCATTTTAAAAGGATTTTTTAACTTGCCAAAGGAGATTTATGGAGTACACAAAAGTAGAGGGTGCAACGGAGTTGATAAAGGCAATCAAAGTACCTAAACCTATTAAAGGTGATGCTAAGATACTAGCCCTTTTCATGAAGAATCAAAACAAAGATCTAATAGAACACATTACCACCCCTTCTCCCCATATGAATACTGAAGATATTTCTCCAAAATATTATCAGATGAAGGAGATAGTGTTGGGAAGGCCCATAGTTGATGTGGCAAAGAATCTGATCACCAAAAGCCTGAAGCAAATATTTATACACTTGGATCAAGGTGAGTCAAAAATTATGGTTTCAAGAAAGAAGAATGAACTACTAAGAGGATATGTTAATAATATAGTGGGGTTGATTGACCTCGACCATCTAGATATTTCTCTAGGGACTTCTCTTGAGAAGAAAGAGAGAGGAAATATTGCAAAAGACAGTGACTCATTTTTGGATGCATGCAAAATGTGGCATCATAGTCTTTAAGATAGAGGAATACAAATTATTAAAGGTAATTTGAACCTTCTAAAAAGCATTTGGAATAATATGAAAAAAATGGTCATGATAATAAACCATGATTTTTGGCTAATGGATGAAGTGCATACCTGGACCAACAATCTAGAAGCATTGAAGACCATCAAAGGTCAAAGGTATCAAATGTTGATGGATGTATATAGTGTGGAAGAATTAGATAAAATAGATGATTGGATTGATAAGGTGTCATCTAAAAATAAAATCATGATAGGATTATATTAGGATATTTTGATGTAGAAGAAATAATTTTGATGTAGAAGAAATGCATTCATAGTTAACTGTCAATCCTATTTTTGAGCCTTCTATACAATAATAATGCATTTTGTTGGGCATTTAACTCCTACAGACACCCAAGGAAGGTGGAGCTTGCAAATTTTGAAGCTCTAATGATTTCAAAATCAACTAAAGGATTCTCTTTTCTTATATTCTTCTTCTTTTATTGTTTTAAGTCATGTAAAGGCTCATGCACCCATTAATTGATTGCCTACTTAACACCATCTAGAGTGTCAATTTGTACATAGTTAGAATTGTTTTATTAGTTTTAGCATAGTTTTTGCATTAAAATAACTCTCACTCCTAACATAAAATAAGGAGAGTTTTTTCTATAAATAAAAATATGTAATGTTTACTCAAGACAGGTATTTTGATGTAATAAAGTATGCTATTGGTACTCTCATTCTGTGTGTAGTATTTCTTGTTGGAATGTGTATTTATTTTATTAATTTCATGTTAATGAATAGAAATGGTGCCAATGGTTTTATTTTATGTTAATTCTTGTGTGATCTATTAGTTCTGGTGTTTTTCATATGTTAAAAAATTTCATCTATTATGATGAATTAGAGAATGGATCACCTCCAAGTTCCTACATAGCAATTTGTCTCATGTGTGCATACTTTTTGTGGCTACATGATTTGATGAATTATGAAACATCTTATGGTTTTCATTCATTCCCTTTGACAATTGTATTAGTGAAGTCAAGGAAGAACTACTCCTAATTTCATTAGTTTCATACTTGATCCTTGTGAAGGTTTAATTTAGAGAAGTATTGTTACTTTGACTTATGTCCATTACAAATTTCATTTTTAAAAATTTCTTTCAATATCTTGTTACCCTAAATCTATTATTTTCTTTTTAAATACTAGGTTAAAGTAGAAATTTATATAATTTTATTGTTAGAATTTGCATTCATCAATAAATCATAAAATACAAAAAGCATATTCTCTCATGGATTGTATTCTTTCAAGAATTGTGCAGATTAATGTACCAGCAAAGTCCTCCTTGAGAACATTCACATTTATCTTCAATTGACCTATCTAGTAGGTTGAAAAATAACCATTTGGAACCTTCGAGTTGGCCAATTTTATTATCTTTTCATGAGAGAAATTTGTAGGAGCAGTTGTCATTTGCATTGTGCAAAATGATTGCTCAACACAATCTTTCATTAATTAATCTAAAAAATTGACTTGATTTTCCCTCCTTGTTGATTAGAGATAAATTCATTGATAAGCCTTAATCACTTATAACTAGATTAGATAATCTATCACTTAAAACCATTTCCATTTATCATTCTAGTTGTTACTTGATAAGATGCTTTCCTTATTTTCTCCTCAGTTCTGTTGGTGTTTTATTTTGATGTTAACAGTGCTAAAACTACTAGGCGACAAAAGGCTTAGTACCTAGATATCAGTACATACAAAACCTAAAGAATAGCCAGTTCTCATTATCACTTTCATATGCAAAGTACTAGGGCCCAACTCCAACAAAACCTTAGACGGTTTTCTACTCTTTTGGCTCTGTAAAACCAGGGCGGGTGCACCCGGGGATGGTTCAAAGATGGAATAATTGTATGAGAATTATCATTAGTTTCATTTTAATTCTCATCTCTAAATCCTCAAACATATATGTAAATAACTGATAAACACATCCCTTGAACAGATATGGCCAAGAAATATTCTATAGCTCTGCAGATGTTTCCAACAAAAATGGCTAAATGAAGCTAAAACAATCCATGTAGGCAAGTGCTAGCCAACTTTGAAAATCTTACAGGAAAGATAAGTGAAAATTGATTTTATGATATATTTTGAAAAAGCTAGTTATAATATACTTCTCTTTTGGGCTAAAATACTTTCGATCAGTGCCTAATCCATTGGGAATTCAGAGTCAAGTAAATTCTTAGATCTAATTTTTTGCCTTGCAACAAATTTTCATCAGCAATTCTTACCAGAATTTATCATCCAAAAATCCTTATTAACACCCAAGCAACCTCATCACATTCATCAAAGCCTTTATTTAATCCATTGAATTAACAGCAATAACAAATGGATGTACAGTCTTACTAAATTGCAATCAATTGCATAAGCTTTTACTCACACAACATCAAGGTAGCTTAGTATTAAAAAGGAGACAAAATTCAGAGAAGAACAGATATGGGGACAGTTCATAATTTGTATTCATTTCCTTTGAAAATGATATATCCTTTACAAAAGACCCAGAAAAACCTTCAGAGAAGAAGCACAGTTCTTTCTACACTCATCCATCTCTCAGAAATTTTGACAGAAAAAGTATACTATAAATTTCTTTCCCAAAATGTTTGGACCAAAAAAAGAACTAAGCATAATACTTAGTGAAAACCAAATTTGGACCCATCTTTAGCCTTGGGATCTCACTTAAATAATGTGAGATGCAACAAGCTTCAGGCTACAGAAGGTGACAGGTGTCCTTCTTTTGAAAAACAAAAACAAGAATAACAGAAAGGTTGATTAAAATAGCACTTCTTGGCGGGTCCCTTTCTGTTATGCTTCTTGGTTGTTATGATCTGCTCTCACAATCATTCCTCATCTTTAGAGTACATACCCATAAGGTCTGTAAGTGATGTATCATCTTCTGTTACATGCAAACTCACTTTAACCTGGGGATTTTCTATGTCATCATTGATGACTACAAAAGTAACTAATACTCTTACATCTTCCTCGTCATCGTCTCCTGACATCTGTTCACTAAATTGATCTTTCCATCTGTTAAAAGTATCATCATCTGGCCAATCAAAACTTAGGGTTTCTCTTTGTATCTTTATTAAAGAATTGGCATTTTTTTCTAAATCATCGAATTCTTTTCTTATATCAGCATAATATAATTGTATTTTTACCAGCTCTTCATTTGTCTTTGCCCAAAACCAATGGCCAGTCTCACTGATGATGTTTGTTATTCTATTATCGAATAATTCATCCATTTCCTTTTTCCATTTGTCCTTTTCCTTTACTGTATCAACAGATTCTAAGGCACAAGGAAATAGGGTGAATTTTTTAGCAAGATATTTTGAAAAACAGAGTATCAATTTCCTCTGTAAAGAATCTCTTTTATTTTCAAAATTATCTAATTGATTCAATAAATCAAAAATCCTTTCAACCTGATGATAAGGCATTTGAACTGTAGATATACAAATAATTGTAACATCATTATTTCTCTGTCTCCACTTCTGTGCAAGAGAATCTAGTCCATTCTTTTCTTTATTTAACTCATCCATGAGGGTTACAATCCTTGTCAACTGATCATAAAAATTTGACCATTGTATTTTATCCCTCAAGTATGTCACACCCTGCCTCCATTTCTCTTCCTGCTGATTTCTAAATTCTATCTGCCTCTCAGGTAATTTGGTTTTTTCTGCTTCAAATTCCTCTGCAGTATAGAATTGGGGTCTTTCAGGGGTGTCAGGTATCTCAATAATAGGGGTTAATCCCACAGATGACTGTGGGGGATATGCAATTCTTAGTGTACTGGATTCTCCCACTTTTCTCTTTCCAAGTACCTTTTCTAATTGAGATACCCTATTTTCTAACTCAATTCTCCTTTTTACCTCTTGGTTATAGGCTTCCACCACTATTTCATATTTATTATGCATATCAATCATTTCCCTCTCTTCTCTTTCCGCAGTAGCTAGGGCAAATTTAGAATAATCAACATTCATGTGGGCTGCCTGTACATTTGAACTGTCAGCAACTCTTCTTACAATGATACTCCCTGTTAATCCTGAATCATCAGGCTGTGATGAAGTAATTCTGGATCCTCTTCTCAGGGACCACATAACAGGGGCAGCTTGATCATTGCTGAATGCTGTACCCAAGAATTCTTCTTTATTTGGATCCTGGAGTCCTAAATTATTTGAAACAGAATTAAAAATTAATGCGTCAGCAATGTCCCAATTGGGCAATAATAAAACATTAGCATTTTTTACCATCTGTCTTCCCTCATCAGGGGTTATATTTTGGAACTCTTGCACCATTTGTTCCTTTATCAGATTTTGAATGGAGGTCTTATCCATTTTTGGATGTTCTGCTCTCATATTATTGCACCTTTGCTCAAAAATGTGCATGTTTACTCTCCACGCAAACTGATGGAAAGCCCTAGATCTTACAAAATTGTTATCAGATAAAAAATGCTGACTGGCTTGTTCCAAAACAGGGTCCAATTCCCTTCCTCTGAAATCTACTGTAGTTAATTCAAAACTTGGTACAGGGGGTTCCTGAGGGTTCCCTTCATCAATCTCTGCTTGTGTAACAAAAATTTCTCCTTGTGACCCCATTTGTTCGAATTGCTCATTGGTGAGCTGTTCTTCCTCAATTCTTATTGGGGTTTGAGAAGGTGAGCCACTTTCATCAGGGGATTCTTCCTCCCTTATTATTCTCCTTCTTTTGGGGGAAGGTTCAGGGGGTCTTTCTTCTAGGACAGTGCTGGTGGATCCAACTATCTATTTTTCTTTATGCACAACGGGCACCTGCTGTCGGACAATAGTATATCCTGTTTTCTTCCATACCACCAATGGACCTATTCCAATGTTGGGGGTGAAACCCAATTTTCTCATAATTTCTCTGGCTTTATCTGGAAAAGAATTAATAAAATGTTGTTTCTTCTCATTCATTACTTCCATTATCTCAGAGAAAGTACTCATGAGCTTATGTATTTTATCTGCATTATTTGCAGCATTACTAAGAGGACTGAAATCTTTGTCAAAACAATTAATGAATTCCAAAACTTTTGAATAGACTCTCCATTTTTCTTTCTTTATTTCTTGCTCATGGAGAGAGTATTCATTTCTTATTATATCTTCAGGAAAATAGAATTCATGCTGAACTGGACGAAGCTTGATTCTCAATCTAAGAGCAGAGTTAAAGAAACCTTCTGTATCACAAAAACGAGAGTGAGACACTGCCATTTTATATTGATCCAAAATTTTATGGAGAAAGACCCACCCTTCTTTAGTTATCACAAACTGGTGGGCTATAGTACAAGTAGGAAAAATTGATCCTGTCCCCCTTTTGTGCAAAAAGGCCTCCTCCACTCCTCCCAACTGCCACAAAAATTCAGCTATCCCTGCCTTTAAAGGTACCTGATAGGGTAACACATGGGGTGTTCCTTTGAATCCATAGACCCTGATGACCGTTGAGACTGAATATGGGATAATATCTTCCCAATTATGTGAAACTTTTAGATTATGGGTTTTGTCCATAGGCCTGACAAGGTGCATTAATGCCTTAGGGATTCTGGGATTGTCACTCAATATGAGGCACCTTAGTTTGGAGGCAAAGTGCCTATCAAATCTAACGAAGCTAGCATTTTCTGCTTCCCAGGTCATGTCTGCACTCCATAATTGGACTGGTAGTGCCTCCCCTTCTTGTTCTCTATTTAAAACCATTTCTTTACCAAAATAAGTGGCCCCTTTAAAAAGAAACATATGCATCAGTAAGGAATACTGACCCCAAACCTTTTCCACCTTGCCCTGTGCAATCCCCACCAATCCATGATGAATCTCATTTGCCAAGTAAGATGCAAAATCAAAAATTATTTCCACACCAAAAGAAGAGATTTGGGTGATCATATACATGAAGCTCGCCGGAATAAAGTCTTCTTCGCCCTCTCCGAAGACTCTGCACAGGGTCCTATATATCTCCACTGCCCTGGCATTAAAACATGATTTCTTGAAGGGTTCTTTAGAAGATGATGTTATGGTTGGGAGGCCTCCAATCCAGCCTATGTGGGCTTTCAGTGCACCCTGTCTAACTACATCCCTCTTGGATATATATTCTTTTTCTAAATCTATCAGATTAATGGGCACATGATACATGGTGAGGGGTCCCAGACTGAAAACCTTCCTAATCTCCTCGGGACTGATGGTAACTAAAGCCTCACCATCTATTCTTCTCACTACCTTAGTGGCTTGGTCATAGTTTTTTGCTATAGCTTCAAGCAGGTCAAAATCCATAAACACGCTGGGGACAACAAGCTTCCCAAGATCAAAATTCCATATATTGGCATGAGGGGCATATAACTTCCTCTCTGCAAACCATTTTTTGAATAAACTCAAACCAGTTTGAGAAGTTTGAGCATCCTTGACCCAATTACCCTTATCATACAATCCATCAGCTACCCTAAGCCTAGGGTTGAGTGAGGTTAACCTCTTAACTTGCACCGTTTCTACAGTAGATTCAGGAAGTAACTCAAGCAAATCATCATGCACATTTCTATCCAGGTAGTTTACTGCACCTGTAAATCCCTTCTTAGGAGGCATCTTGGGCTATCCTTTTTAAAACTTAAAAGCTCACAAAGATGATGGCAGTTTTACTTACTTGAATTCTGTCTCAATTCTCCTTTGTATTCCTGCAAAATTTCCGCGAACAGATAACTTGACAATTTTTTATCAACCTTGGCACGCTTTTCTTTCAGTAATGGCTTCTGCACAAGAATGGCTTCAAATCTTTTCTTGCGTGAAATGAAACTGATGCAATCTCTCTGTATTATACTCTATTTTTCCTCACGGATGAAGCTTTCTTGTCTAATTAATACAGAGAGTGGCACTACATTTTTTATTTAAAACTGCGCCGTTGATCTTCAAAGATCCTACGATCATGTGGTACAAAGAGAACAACTAGGAGTTATATTTGCCATGTCAGTTATTTTACCCAATGAGAGCTTGCCACGTATAGAATTCTTTCTTTTTATGGCGCTTACATTTAGACCCACTGACGTCGGAGAACACGTGTCAGCATGTCGCTACTTTGTTATGCATAAAGAACAAGCACCTTGCCATGACGAGGCGGCGACAACCGTTGATCGGATCAAGAAATGATCGAAAGATACGCTACAAGACTTCTTAAGAAAGAAGGTGGTGGGCCCAACTCGCTATGTCGCTGTAATTATCTTCCTTGCAACTCTTAATAGCGAGGTAGCGAGCTCCGTTGATCCACTTCAAGCTGACGTTCCAGATTTCTTGTACATTTAGTCAGATAGGTGTTAATGAGAATCGGATCTCTGCATAGCTGGCACTTGTCAAAATTTATCACAGTCATCTATCATTACACGTCATCAAAGATCTTGCCGATCTTTTGCCATTTTACGGGGCCTCGCTAACTCGCTAACGGTGAAGCACCTCAATTTTCCGATAGCGAGGTAGCGAGCTTCGGCACTTAAAAGGATTTCGTGCCGAAAAATGCAAGGGTTACCCAGTAATTACTTTTGTTAATTAAAACTGATTCTGACAATGGTATTTATGACTGGTCATGCCACCTGGTGTAATTATGATACAAGCAAGATGCAATGTCATCATTTTTAGATTTTCACGTGGCCTCGCTACTTCGCTAACGGTGAAGTGCTTGAATTTTCCGATAGCGAGGTGGCGGAACTTCTGGAAAAATCAACATTCCGGCTCTGATGTCAAATATTCTAGTGGGTCCCTCTCCTTCCCTTTTTTATGGCAAATTGCAAAGTGTACCTGCACAATAAAACATTTAATAAGCAAATCTCCGATCGCCGCACCTTCACTTCATGGTCCCACCGCTTAAAAAACTCAACACTCGCTATCTCGCTATACTTAATGAGCATGCAACTCTCAATAGTGAGGTAACACCAGCGGTAGATCTAATCGGATCTAACGGTTGGGACAAATAGGAAGAAAGGTAACCCGGGAGAAAGGAAAAGGAATATGAAAGCATATTCGCTTCTTTTGAAATTTGAAAATTTTGCACCCGACCATTTATGAATAGGGATGAATATAGGGCTTATATGGCGATTATTTCTTATAGATGGTTTATCCAAAACCCTATGCTTCACTTAGACATAGAACATCTGACTTTTCTATGGTTTAACTGAGAAATTTTTTACTGCAGAAAAAGTCAGACCAACAAGTTCCTTGGTGCTTTGGTCAATAGAGTTTCTAAAGATATAGTAACAAAATGAAATAATATGTCAATCATTTGACATTAATGACAAATAGTATAGTTGATGAATAATAGAATACATATCTTTTCTCATCCCATCAGCAAGTTGTAAATTAATTATGCCAACAATATCCCCCTTTGGACTTGATGGAAAATCATTCAGTCTAATAGTCAATTTCTTGTGCCAGAAAATCAATCTCACCCATTCAATGTGATCTTTATAGTGTTTTGAATTCTCTTCATCTTATCATCTCTGACTCTTCATCTCTTCTCTCTTGATTACCAAACTTTTGCTCCTTTGACAACAATGTCAAAGGCATCATACCTTTTCTGAGCTTACTTTTACTATGATGTTCATGTGACTACTCCACTTCCAAGAAACCCCTATCTACATTAGTCCATATAGAAGGTATTACATTAGACTCTTTATTAATTGAACCACTTTGTGTCTTCTTAGTTATTTTTTATAGGGTTAGAACCCCTAGTTTTCTCCTCAAAAAACTCAAAGATTTCTTTTGATAATGCCTTGGTAAATATATCAGCAACTCATTCCTTAAATGAAACATATTCTAGTTTAACTTCTTTACTATGTACTTTCTCTATCATAAAATGATACTTTATTGCTATGTGTTTGGTTTCTTAGTGCATTGCAAAATTCTTGGATATGTTAATAGCACTAGTGTTGTCATAATGTATTACAAAAAGTTCTTTAATTGGTTCTTGTATTTCTTCAAATTGTTGAAAATTGATTCTAGTTGCCACATATTATACTTTTTCAATTGATTGTGATATATAATTCTACTTCTTACTAATCCATGCAACTAGTCATTCTCCCAAGAAAAATCCACCACCACTTTTTCTCTTTCTATCATCAATATGGCCTTCATAGTTTGGATCTATGTAAACTTTCAAATAAAAGTCTCTTTTCTTTTCATAGAATAAGCAAAAATCTTGAGTACCTTTGAGACATCAGAATATATATTTGATTGTTATTAAATGTGATTCCTTAGGTTGTAATGAAAATCTTGTAATAATTCCTATAGCTTGAGCTATGTCTAGTCTATTGTGAACAACATATTGTATCTTCCCTATCATAGATATGTATAATTTTCCATTCACTTCCTTTGATTCATCTTCTTTAGATAATTTATAATCGGTAACCATTAGTGTCTTGAAATGCTTAGATTCTTCCATCCCAAATGTCTTCAATATTTCTTGTATGTATTTCAACTAACTAATATAACTACCATTTTTTATCTATTGTACTTGAAGTTTGATGAATGAATTTATTTCTCCAATCATGGACATTTCAAATTTCCTACTTAATACATCATCTCCTCTAAATATTATGTCATCCACAAAGATTTCAACAGTTAGAACTCTATCTCAATTTTTAGTCTTAAGATACATACTGTAGTTGTCACTTGTTTTGAAAAATCCTATTCTAATCAAATCAATGTAACCATTCATACCAGTTCTCAGTATCTTCTTTAGTCCTATAAATCTTTGTGCAACCTACATACCAAACATATTTCTTGTTTTGTAGAAAAACCCTCAGTTTGTTCAATATAGACCTCCTCCTCTAATACTCCATTCAAACATGTTATTTTCATATTCATTTGATAAACTTTAAATCCTTTATGTGCTACATATGTCAATAATATACTTAATCCTTCAAGTCTAACAACTAGGAAAAATCTCTCCCCATAATCTAACCCTTCTTCATGTGAAAATCCTTTACAAACTAGCCTTGCTTTGTTTCTAATCACTTCTCCACTTTTATTTGACTCATTCCTAAATACCCACTTAGGTCTAGTAACATACTTGTCCTTGGGTCTAGGAACTGGTGATAAAGTTGTGTTTTTTATCAATTTGATTAAGTTCTTCCTTCATAGATTGCTTCTAATCTTCATCTTTCAAAGTGTCTTTCACCATTTTAAATTCTATCTCTGACATCAAACATTTAGAATTCATCTATCATAGCTTACTCCCAGTTACTACACCATTTATGTCTCTAATTATGTTTGATAGGCTATGATTAATCCTCATCCCCTTTGATGTAATAGGTTTTTCATTTAAATTTTTATCCTTAGTTTGATCTTTTTGAGGTATTGTTGGTAGAGTATTAAATCAGTTCCTGTAGTTGTTAATTGTGTTCTTGCTCTCTCAGGGTAAAAATATATCAACTCATCATATTCTTCTAGTTTTCTTCTACAATATTCCTCATTTTGTTTAGAGAATTAATCAATATTCACATTTTCACTTTAAATAATTTATCTTTCTTCACATTCAAACACTTTTATACTTTGTTTTTAGTAAAGTAACCCAAAAATATTCCTTCTTCACTTTGGTGTCAAACTTTACATTTTGTTCATCTTTCTTTATAAAGCATTTACTATCAAATAATTTGAAATAGCTTATATTTGGTGTTGTCCCATACCATATTTTTATATGGGGTTTTGTTTACTCCGTTTCTAAGTTGTACTCAGTTAAAAGTAATGGAATGTTGTGCTAATAGCTTCTCTCCAAAATTTGTTTGATACATTATTCTAACTTAGCAATGTTCTTGCGCATTCAACTAAGGATATGTTCCTTCTTTCTATAATACCATTTTTTTAAGTGTTCGCATTGTTGTTAGAAGTCTTTTGATTCTATTTTCTTTACAATACTAATTGAATTTATATGATGTGAACTTTCCTCCTCTATCTAATCTAAGAAACTTCAAAATTCTTCTAGTTTCTTTTTCTACTCTAGCTTTGTACTTTTTGAACATATCAAATGCTTCTTATTTATCTTTCAAAAACATGTTTGACATTATCCTCAAATAGTCATCAATAAATTGTATAAAGAATTTATCTCCATGATAGTTCTTAGAAGATCTATGTTACTAGATCTAACAAGTTTTGTATTCAATATTATTTTCTTGAAAATCTTGAACAAGTCATTTTTCCAAACTAACATTCCTTACATATAGTATTCTTTACTTTTTTTACTATTAGCATTCCTCTGATACTTTTCTTCTTGCTTACTTTTTCTACATTGTCAAAGTTTATATGACATAATCTCTTGTTCCATAGCCAACTTTCTTCAATTTTTGCAATTAGGGTATCATCTAGTAATCTATGCAACTCGGAATTATTATCTTTTGTATGTTCACCACTAGCAAGCAATTTTCCATTATTTTCAAATATTTTGCATTCCCATTTTAAAACTCAAACTTAAAGCCTTTATTTTTCAGTTGTAAAACACTCAAAAGATTGTATTGTAAACCATCAACTTGATAAACTTCATCACATACAATATCATCAATTATATTAATTTTACCTTTTCCTCTAATTGTAGATGGTGTTTTATTGCCAAATTCCACTAATCCTCAATCACATAGTTCCATGGTTGCAAATTTGTCTTTGTCTCTAATCAAGTGATGTGTGGATTAACTTTTAATCATCAATTCATTATTTTTGTCCATTCATGAGATTAATGCCTTATGTTCTCTAATTACTTCCTTGTTGGCAATTGGTTCCTCTTTTACAATGTACAAAAACTATCTCCTCACAATCTCCATCTACACCATCTTCATTATCTTAATCCTCAACTATATAACAAGGTTTCTTCCCCTTTTGTCTAAAGTGTTTATTTTTCTTTTCTTGATTCATATCTTCTTAGATTTTCTCTGTCTTTGGTTTGTTAGGACATTTCTGTGCAAAATGACCAATATGTCTACAATTCTAGCAAGTAATAGTACTATTTCCCTTGTATATACCTTTTTCTTTAGGGAATATTTTTTCAATCAAGGCTTCCAGTTCTTGTAAAAAAAATGGTTCTACTGGTAGACCTCCATATTCTCCATCATTTGTATATCTTCTTCTTTGATTTTTTTCCTCACTTGCTAAAGTTTGAAGTGTAATCTCATCAATTGGATGATTGTTGTCATAGTTTCTTAGCTAAAACATTGTTATCCTAATAATAAGTGTATCAATGGTAATCTTTCTTTTGTCTATAGTTCTCAATTCTTGTATATCCAAAACTCTAATTATATATTGGTTAGGTAAATTTCTCAACATATTACTAGAAAATTTACTTTCTTCAATAGCTGCTCCATATCCTTTCATTGAAACAATAATTTCTTTGATTTTTGTTCCAACTGTGCAATAGTCTCATTCTCATCCAATTTAATTGTGTCAAATTTTCCTTTCAATCCTTCTACTTTGGTTTCCATAACATGTGTATCTCCCTAATGTACTTGTAATAATTTATTCCATATCTATTTAAATGTTGTTAGACCCTAAATGTCAACATACTTTGGAGTTCTTTAAAGTACTAGCCGGTTCTATCATTATTATTTTGTGTAATATCTATGTCTTCTTCTACACACCATCAAGTAACTTCCTATAGGTTATGTATATTATATGGTAAGAAATTCCTTGGCATTGTCTCCAATTCCTAATAAATGTAGTTTCATCTAGCTTTTTCACACTTCAAAGTCATACTCATACTTGTTAAACTTTGGTGCTTCCTTCCTATACATCTTGAGATCTTTTCCCAAAGCAGTTAAAATTCTAGTTTAGGAACCATAGCAATGATACCAATTGTAAGTATATGATTGATTACTAAGAGAAGGGGGGATGAATCAGTAGTGATCAATTTAACAACTTATTTTATATTCCTAACTTTCAAATATTTTACCAATTAGATCCAATTATACTTATAGTGTTATTATCAATTATCTAAACATTAGACTTAAATAAATAATGACATGATCCACACAATAATAACACCATGATTTATCTCATGGAAACCTTATTAGGGTAAAGACTATAGTGTGAGAGTGGTGCTCACAAATACAATACTCTTCTATAATACACTCATTTAGGAGCTTCCCTAATTAAGGGTTACAAAACATTGTTAAGTGTACATTTTTTAAAGGATTTCATCTAGATTTGGTATGATCTTTAATCTAGTAGGACTAACCTTGTAAAATATTTTTAACACTCTAAACTAAGAATATCATATTGTTAGAGGTTTTACAACAAACCAATTAAGATCACCCTTCTAAGAGATTTTGACTACTACAATGATAAGAAAGTAATAGAAATAAAGTGATATGTGATTTGCAATGCCTTGATATATTAGATCCAGTGAAGGTCTTGAATATACAAACATACTATTCAATGTTTCTCTTATTTCCTTTCTATGCTACGATATCATTTCTTCAATTCCAATTGCTACTCTCCTCTCTCTCTCTCTCTTTTCTTCTATTTTTTCTCTCTGATGCTTCACAAACCCTAAACCTAGATCTTACGATTCAAATACATCTCTCTATTTGTGTGAAAACTTCTCAAACAATATTTCATTACTTAACCTAAAAACTTGACTTAATTTCCCTCTTCACCAATAAAGGATAACTTCACCGATAAGCCTTAATTTATGTTTTCATTTATCGTTCTAGTTGTTACTTGATAAGGTGCTTTCCTTATTTTATCCTTGGTTTCATGGTGCTCCAACCAATAGACTTCCTAAAGATATACTAACAACATGAATTAATATGTCAAGCATTTAACATCAATGACAAATAGTATGATTAATGAATAATACAATACACAACTTTTCTTATCCTATCAGCAACTTATAAATTAGTTATGCCAACATATTAATATTTTAGACTTCAAGGTTTGGATTTCAGCCCAACAATAATTAAATTTGAAGATAAGTTTGGTCAACAACATGTATGTAACTCAAAATTTAGGTTTCAATCGGTGCAACTTGGGTTTTGCACTATTATAAAATTTTCTTACAATCTATAGATCTAATTTAAATTCTTAACAATTGTTAGATAGCACATAACTCTATCCTTTTGTGTTTTTAAAAAATGGTTTAGAATAATTGCATAAGCACTCATAGTTCTATATAGACCAAGAATAAATTTCTCAAATACCTCAAAAAGTACTCAAATCCCCTTCCAAATAAAATTATTATTCTTAAGAACATTTCATATGAAAAAATTATATGGAAATAATTGAAGAAGGTAATATAACACCATAAAAAATCAAATAAATATATAAAAGGATATAAATTCCTAATATAGTATTGGGTATAAAATGGTATAAAAAATTTAGAAATATATTGTGAGAGATGGGTAGGAGTGAGAGCGGCAGTGCAGGTTTGAAGCCTAGTGTTTCTTACAACTAGAGGCATATTATACGGGTGTTCCAAAATTGTGAGGAGGAGAAAAATGAAGAAAATAAGGATTATAATGCAATAGTCTGTATGGGAGTTTTCTTTTGTGTGGGTGATCTCTCTTTCTTGTATCTAGCTTTGTTCTACTTGGACATTGATATGGTTTCTCACACTGAGGTGCTTAAGCTCTTTGTGGAGATTCTAGGGCCCTAATCCCTCTTAGATCAGGTATTCTTGGAGTCGTTTTCTCTTTGTTTTCCAATTTGAATGCATTGGTCTTATGGTTGTGTTGTCCTGTGTTGGTGAGGTATAGGTTGGTTTGCAGGATTTTCCATTTGTGTGGGTATTATTTTGGTTGTGGTCAACATAGAAGAGGAGGGATTCATAGTGGAAAAAGTAATGTCTCCTCCATTGGTGAATCAGATGATCACATTGTTAATGGTTTTCTCCCAAATGTCTGTCTATGTTAGAGGAGTTTCTCTACTATGGGTTACTGTCTAGCTTTCATGGCAACATGCTCTAGTATTGTGTGCCTATGGTAGGAGAGGTTTTCTCCTAGATCTATGGCTATTTCTTTTGGTAATATGACAATGGAGATTTTCTTTTCTTTTTCAAGTTCTTTGTCCATGGCTCTCTGTCTGCCTATCCCAAGTTGACTTTGCTTGGCATTATTTTGATTCAAGTCTGAAGGATCCTATGTTCTCCTCTTCTCTTTTTGCAAGCTTTCTTGATCATTAGATTTGTAATGGTTTTCTACAAGAAATTTATTCATTTTGGTTGTTCCTCCCCCTCTCTCTATGTTGGACATTGTATTGGGATAGTGTTCTTGGGATAACCTTTGGTTGTGGAGGCAGTTCTTGCTTGTTTATCGTATGCTCTAATAGCTTCTATTTCTAGAGTTGATTGTTTCCCTTGCACATTCGGTGGTTGATATCACTAGTTGGAGGTCTTTCTTTATGGGTATCTCATTGTATCTTTTCTCTATTTTGTGCATCCTTGATGAGAGGCTGAGTTATCTTAAGTTTCCCAAAATTTGTTGTGCTTAGGTATTTTTTTATTTCTTGGATTTTTGTGTCATTGTGCATGTTTCTCAAACTTGGTTTCCCCCTTTATTGTGTGGTTTTTTCTTTTTTGGGAGTTCTCTCCAATATCCTCTAGTTAAGATAAAAGTATTTTTATACATGTGGAAGGCTTGGGTCTATGTTGTTGCTTCTTCTTGCATGGCTTCTATGGATGTAAAGTAATCTCCTATTGAGGTGGAGATCAGGTTTGTCATTTTGAAATAAGAGGAGACTCCTATTGAAGGGGAGGTTTACTAAAATTATTATCTTTCTTCCCCCTATTTCTATTGAGGTGGGATACGAGAATGTACTAGGTTGGAAGATCTTTGAGATTATTGGTTTGAACGAGGGATCTAGATGGTTATGGATCTTTGTTTCTAAAAGAGAAGAATGGATAAGTAGTTTGTTACTTCAGTTTGTAAATACCAGGTCTTCTAGTACTAAAAGTGTCTCCTTATTTCTATTTCTTATCAATCTATGATAGGGTGTATGTTGGACTTGTTTAAAAGAGATCAACTAGGCCCTTTGATTTATTTTTTGGTTAAAGGTTACAATTTTTGGGGGCCTTATCCCAATTTAATCTCTATCAAATGTTAAAGTTATGGTTTTAGTCACTTTTGGACCTTTATTTTTTATAGATGTGGTTCCTTGATGATTTTCAATAGGTTATGTTAATATATGTTTAACTATATCTAGTGACTACCCTTTGGATTGCTTGTACCATGGGTCAACACCCTCTTTCTACTTCTTTTATCAAAAACATTGGGTTAAGTACATGGAAACATAAAATAATTAAGTGCTTGCCCTAATATTTCAAAGAAGTAAATTTGTGTAAAACATAACATATGTATTTTTGTAATGGACATATTAAATAATCTAACTTTATTTCAATGATAGCATCCCTTAAGACTTCAATTTTAGAGCAGGAGGGTTGAACACTTGTGGCTTCTTATTTCATGTTTTAAATACAAAATAACTTAAATTAACCCTTTAACTTCATTACATTTACATGTTTTGCAAGAAAAATTAAAACTAATACCTAAATGAAGATCTTTTAACCTTTCTAAGCATAAGATTCTTTATACTCCAAATAAGTTAAGATATTTGAATTTATTTCTTTGAGCATTCTCTTTATATTTTTTAAATAAATATTACATATTGGATAATTAAAAATGGTGATAAATGTGAAAGGTAATAGATCACTCACAAATTGTAGGGATTTTTTTTCTAATTATACATTGGAATACAAACCCTCCTTTAGACAAAATTTGAATAGCAAACCCAAAAAGGATGAAGGGGTGCTAATGCAAGAACTGGGAAAATTGAGATTCATAAATTTCCTATATGAATATTATGTAATTGTGATATATAACTCTATAAAAGACACTTATAGTATGATAAATTAAATGATTACTAACAATATGTGATATTAGATCTTATGTATAAAAGTAAAAGATAGAGGGAAATTGATATAAAGAACTCTCCTTGAAGCTAGAAGAGGAGGAATGAACTACATATCTAGACATGATTGTTGAAAAATAACAAAAAATATTTTTTTAAAATCTGGATTTAGAGCTCTAAGACATGTAACTCTTGGTTGTAAAAAATGTAGATTCTCAAGGAAATGTTGACCAAATTCAGCCTTGTCTAAGAAAATCAACCTTGTCCTAGAACACTAAAACTAATGAACTCTATAGAAAACCCATCATTGGCTCTAAAACTCTAATATAATTTGCACTCAAATATGTGATACATATTCCTACATAAAATAAAAATGGGAAATTATTGGTGGTAAAGGTGTTTATTTGATCAAGACCTTGATATGAATTAGACTTGAAATAAAATATATCTTTCATGTAAGCAAGATAAATTTAAGTATTCACCTTTCATGAGAAACCCTCATGGATGGATGTTAGGGTCCAAAAAACCCATTAAGATACTTGTATTCTAACTTGATATGTGTTTGAGAATAAAATAATTCCTTACAAATACATGGATCTATGCTTTCTTAATGTTCTATCTTGAATGAATATATGCTTCATCACTTCAATGGAGAAGGACAAAGAGTAATGGATTTGGCTCTTCTTTCTTTCTTGTAAACTTTAGTGTTTGGTCATCATTAGAGAGAGAATCTTTTACTCATTGAGAGAGGATTTCCTTTTCTTTAATAGATATTGAAGAATGTAAGACTTGGAGACCTTGAGATGGATTTTTTCCTTAAAATATTGAGTCCAAATCCTTAATTATTTAGATTGCACTTTCTCTTGAAAGAATCAATAATTACTTGATAAAATGTATTGCTCATGAATTTTGGATAGATTTCACAATAGATGGATATAAAAATGAAAGGATTTGATCCCCTATTATACTCATTTCATGATTCAATATTGTCAGTCAAAATACAAGTAAGACCCAAAAATGAAACACCATCACAGTGGACTTAGAGCTTGCTTAAGATTAATCCCCAAGGATAGGGCTGACCTTGACTAGCCTAGTCCACACAAGATTAATTATATAGAAAATTGGGAACTTGGAAAGTGTGAAAATGTTTAGGAGAGAAAAAAAAAAGATTTGACAAATAAAGAATAAATACACTTGGATCTTAAAATCATTAAAATTAGGTTTAATAGGTCCTACGTCCTCCAATTAAATAGGTACTAAATTTTTAGAATGCAACATTTAGCTCTCACTTTACCAAGAATATGAGACAATCTCATGCTCATGGAAAAGTAGGTCAACTACATAATATGATATCATCAGGGTCAAGGAGAAAAGGAAACATCATGTCCCTAACTTGAGTCCTCATCAAATCCAACAAAAAGATAAAAAAAGAAAGCGAGAATTTTTTTTAAATTATCTCTGTGACCATTCAAAACATATATAAGAACATTTTTGTTATTTAAAACCTTATAGGGTTTCAGAGAGCTTTCTAGTTCTTTGAAATCAATTGAGTTTTGGAGAACTTCAAAATGTAATTCAGTTTTACTTTATATTTTTTTGGTCAAGGCTTAATTATGAAACCTATACCCTTTCTAAAATATTTCATAAATCAATTAGATTATTGAAAGTTTATGATTTTTTAGGAGGTGCCCTCTTTTATATCTCCCAAATTGGTCCACACACCCCTCTTATACCATTAAGATTGTTTTTTAATGTACCCCTAATGGATGGATACAAATCTCTTATATCATGGGGATTGTTTGTATATGTGTACCCCATGGATGGATATGGATCTCTTATGAAATGGAGAATTATTATATTCCACATAAGAATGTGCAAGGCAGGCTCTATTTATGCCCCCTCCACTTAAGATGGAAAAATATGTATCATTTTGCCATCTTAAGGAAACGAAGAATAGTGATTAAGAACTATTAAATCCAAGACAATATCCACAATCAATGTCCATTCCAAAGAAAAGATATCACAACTCCCATGAGTTCATGTAAGGGATAAATTCTAATAAATAGCTTGCAAAAAATATAACATAGATATCTACATAGGATGACACATTTTTTAGTCTCCAAGGTAAGTATTTATCTTACATGTAAATGCAATAGAAAATAATGAAAAGGGTTGTGATCAATTATGCATATCCTTAATGTAAACCTAATGTAGGAGCATCCTAGGTTACACTACTATCCTACATGTTTTGAGTTTTTATCTTACTACTAAAATCGTGTTCTGCTAAAACTACACTTTCCGATTTCTGGGTGCTTGTTGTAGACCATGTAACTAGTTTTTCATAATGAATGAAGGGTTGTGCACTTCAAGGGTTCAAGAGGGCCTATATTGATATCTAATTTATAGAGATAAAGTCCTAACTCCTTATAGTTTTGGAGATATGGAAATTCTCCCAAAACATTGATTTCTAGTAGTTCTACATGGCAGTTTCTTGTGCTTGACTTTCTGAATGGATGCACACTTTTCCTTCACAAATCAGACCTTGTGCACTTAAGGTTTTTTAGAGGGCCTAGATATATATCCAAATTTTGAAGCATGAGTTCTAACTCAATTAGAGCTAGGAGATATCACAATTTTTCCCAAACATCGATTTTAGGATAGTTAATTGCTGATGCAAAATGACTTGTGTATTTAATTTTTGTTTATTTTCATTTAATATTTGTTGAGAGCTAAATTGTGGCTTCTCCATTTTTAAGAATGATATTTAATTTTTTCTAGCTAGTGTAAATAGAGTGTTTAGACTTAGATCTGAGTAATTAGGAGTTTAGGGAGTTTTGAAGAGGATAACAGAGTAGAACTGGAAAGTGCGAATTTGGTATTGGATCTTTGAATGCGAATGTATTTGGAGGTAACCAAAAAGGCCTTAAAGCTAGGAATGCATGAAGATATTTTGATGAATAAATAAAATTATTTCACTCTTTTTCCTCCTTTGGTTGTTGTTCTTTGTGTTTGCTTCCATTGTATTAACTCTTGTAGGGTATTCTGGAGAGCTAGGTGTGCCATTGGCCATAGTTTTTGCCATCCTTCCTTGTGTCAAGTGGTATCAGAGCTTGAGATTCATCCTTGTGGAGATTGGATCATGTAGAACCCTAATTTGGATATTGGTTGTAGGGTTGTAGATCTGTGGATTTGACCTATAACTTGCAAAGGGTTACAATCTTGTAGGAACTTAATTTGTAAAGATGGTTCTTGGTAGAGGAAATCTTGATAATGCTATATTGGATCAGTTGAGACAAATTGCAGCTAGATTAGATGTTGTGGAGATAGCCCAAAGGAGAGGACCACATCTTGATGATGTAAGTAATGATGAAGCAACAGTACCAAACCATAATCTAGAACTTGAGGAAGATCAAGATGAGGAAAGATTATTGCAAGTGTTGTCTAGGGAAAATTCAAAACCTATTGTAGAAGTTGTTTGTTATGATGGAAATTTGGATACCAATGTTGTGTTGGATTGGATCTTAGATATGGAGAATTTCTTTGAGTATGAAAACACTCTTGATAATATAAAGGTGAAGATTGTAGTCACTAGGCTAAAAGGTCATGCATCACTATGGTGGGAGAATTTTCAAAATGATAGAAAAAGGAGAGGAAAGGAGAAGATCAGAACTTGGCCAAAGATGGTGAACACAGTAAAGAAAAAATTCCTTCTTGCTAATTACCAAGTAAGCTTATTGAGAAAGATAAAAAATTTGAAACAAAAGGGCATGTTTTTGAAAGAGTATATCGAGGAATTCTATAGGTTGGACATCAGATCTAGACATGTGGATGATGATGTTGAGAAAATTGCAAGGTACATAAATGGATTGAGATTTGAAATTCAAGATGAAATTAATTTTGTGAAGTTGGAAAGTGTTGAAGAAGCAAACCAATCTACCTTGAAAGTTGAGGATAACTTAGCAAAGAAACATGAACAAAGAAAAGAGGTAGAGGTGGTAGATTCCAAAGAGGTAGAGGTAGATCTTATGGTGAAAGTGGCAGATTTGAAAGTTTTTTGCAAGATAAAGGAAAATCTAAATAGAAGAATGACGACAAAGAAAAGACTGAGTGGAAAGGTGGTATCTCATATCAAGGAGGTATTGGATCTTACTAAGGAAAAGGTAATTCTTATCCTAGAGGTGGTTTTCATGGCAATTGTTTTAGATGTGGAAAAGAAGGGCATAGATCCTTTGAATGTAGATCTTTTGAAAGTGGGCAGAATAATAGAAATGTTGTGATTAAAGAATACATTAAGAGTTCACTAACTAGACCTAAGGCTGGAGAAAATTTGATGGTGAGAAGAACCTTATGTAATTACAGAAGTGATGAGGAACCTATCCTTAGAAGAAGTCTTTTCAAGTCTAGATTTAAGATGAATGGAAAATACTGCAAGGTGGTCATTGATAGTGGAAGTTCTACAAATTTGGTATCAGAAGAACTTGTTACAAAGTTGTAGTTGTAGAGGCTGAAACATCCCTAACCTTATCATGTTTCATGGATCAACGATGAGCATATGATATTGGTAAGTGAACAATGCCTTGTGAAGTTCAAAATTAGACATTACTTTGATGAAGTTTTGTGTGATATTATGTCCATGGATTGTTCTCATATTTTGTTGGGTAGAAGAAATAAACATTCTTACCTTTGATTGAAAGTCCATATGAGGTCAGTTGTATGGGAATAAAATTTTGCATGGTTAATGGAAATCAATTTGAAAAGGAAATAAAGAAGAATCAAGTATGTTTTGCTATAGTTCCTAGAGGACCAAGTGTTGGTAGTAATGACCAACCATTAGAAGTTGGTATGACAGTAGAAATTGAAACATTGCTGAATTAATATAAAGATATTGGTGCTAATGATATTCCTAATGGTTTACCTCCAATAAGAAACATAAGTCATTATATGGATTTAATTCCTGGAGCTAGTTTTCTGAATAAAGTACCATATAGGTTGACACCTACAAAGAATGAAGAACTTAATAAACAAGTGTATGAGTTGTTGTAGAAGGGTTTGATCAGAGAAATTTTGAGTTCATGTGTTGTACCTACTATATTAGCACCTAAAAAGAATAGAGAATGGAGAATGTGTACTAATTCTAGAGCTATTAACAAAATCATAGTGAAATACAGGTTTCCTATGCCAAGGATGGATGACATAATGGATTGCTTGAGTTGAGCAAAGTATTTTACAAAGATTGATTTGAAGAGTGGTTATCATCAAATTAGAATCAGATAAGGTGATGAATGGAAGACTACTTTCAAGGCAAAAAATGGTTTGTATGAATGGTTGGTTATGCCTTTTGGTTTGACCAACACACTTAGTACTTTCATGAGGATGATGAATGAAGTTCTAAAAAGATTTTTGGATAAGTTTTTGATTATTTATTTGGATGATATTCTAATATTTAGCAAGACTAAGGAAGAACATCTTGAGCATATTAGACAAGTATTGCAGAGGTTGAAAGAGGAAAAGTTGTTGATTAATTTGAAAAAGTGTTCTTTCATGCAAGAGGAGATTGTGTATTGGGGATTTTTTATTTCAGCAGATGGATTAAAGATGGATCCTGAAAAGGTTAAAATTTTTTTGGAATGGCCTACACATAAGAATGCGGGTGAGGTAAGATCATTTCATGGTCTGGTTAGTTTTTATAGAAAGTTTATAAATAATTTTAGTTTTGTTTGTAATGCTATGACTGAGACAATGAAGGGAGATAAAAAGGAATTCAAGTGGACACATGGATTTGATAAGAGTTTTGAGACTTTGAAACAAAAGGTTGTTGAATTATCTATATTGTCTTTGCTTGATTTCAACAAAGCATTTCAAGTTGAATGTGATGCAAGTGATAATGCAATAGGAGCTATATTAAGTCAAGAAGGTAAGCCTATTGCTTTCTCTAGTGAGAAGTTAAATGATGCTAAAAGGAAGTATTCTGTGTATGATCAAGATTTTTATGCTATCATTCAAGCATTGATGAAGTGGAGACATTATTTGATTCCTAAGGAGCTTGTGTTGTATAGTGATCATAAAGCTTTATAATACTTGGGAAGTTAACATAAATTGAATTAGAGACATATGAAGTGGGTTGAGTATTTATAGAATTTTACATTTGTGATTAGGCATAAAACTAGAGTCACTAATAGAGTGTTAGAAATTCTTTCGAATAACTAAGAAGGGGGTGAATCAGTTATTCAAGGTTCAAATGTCTTAATAAATTTTTTTACTTAAATATAGTGAGCCCATTTAATTAATCATCCATCCAAGCTAAACATTTATCTTTTAAGCAAGTTACTAATAAATCAACATGCAAGAATAACACATGAAAGATCAACACATAACAAAGTGATTTACATGGAAACCCAATTTGGGAAAACCCACCAATAACATGCAACTCAATTCTCACTCTTATAAAGTGATGCCCTGTGAAAGGCTTACACTGTTAAAGGCTACAACACACTGTTAAATGTGACATGGTTAAATAATTTCAACCACTCTGTTAGAAGTGGGCCTAGTTAAAGGACTTTAGAACATTCACTTGGAATGCCACCCTATTAAAGGATTTTGAAATGGTTGTTAAACCAACCTAAGTCCATAGGATTTTACCCTAACTAATACAATTTCTAGAGAGTAACAATAAGGGATTTTGACCTAATAAAATTCAAAACTTAACTTGTAGATTTTAGATCTCAATTCAGCTCACAAAATTACTTGGCTTTTAGTCTCTACAACTCTAATAGCTTATCCTCATTTCAAGCTTTGTCTCCCTAAGTCTCCATGTTCATTGTGCCAATGCAATCACCTCTGTGGTCACTTATCAAAGCAGTCTCTATACTCTATTACTCCCTCTCAATGCCTTCTTCTTGACACCCTCCAAAAACTTCAACCACTCTTGCTTCTTGACCTATAACTCCTTAATAGAAGTCTGGAATACTTTTTCCACTTGAATCTTCTCACTCTTAATTTCAATTGGAATGGATTAGGTAAGATTCAATGAATCTATGGACCTTATCTTATTTCTTCTAGAAACATCATGTAGAATCCTCCTAAATTCGCCCAAAAATGGTTTAGCTAAAATTCTATGCCACCATCTCATCATCCTTATCTTCCATCTGGTTCATAAAATTCAAGGTAACAAACTTTGTCAGCTTAGATCTGGTGAATCTTTAATTTTTCAAATAATGCAGGAGCTCAAAGCTATTGAATTTTTGATGCACAACACATATTGTTTTACTCAACATCAACTAAGTTTTTCTAATCCTCAGCAGCTATTGTGGATTCACTCGACATCAACTACGTTTTACTAATGCTCGACACCTATTACTTTTCTTAGCACCTAAACTTTCTTGGCTCCTTCTATATCACTCAGCACACACTAGATTTTTTATTTACTCGACACTTACAAAAAATTTGCTCAGCATGAACTAGCTTGCTCTATATTTTCAAGTTTATTGCCAATACATCATTTTTCCATTGTCTTAATTGATCCTTGTACTTCATTACAAAACCATAACTCAACCTTTCCCTTAGGTGCTTTTGTTACATCTTATGGATTAAATCCTCTTCATCAATCAACTAACTAATAGTACTTGGATCTTATAAGAAGTTGTCATTCTAGCAAATAGCAGGTTTGACATCAGTGACAAAACAATGATTGAAAACATTCTTTAACATCAATCTTAGTTATTTACAACAATCTACCTCTTTGATAATGATCCTTTTCAATCAAATTTCAATAATCTCCCTTTTTAGCATTGATGGCAAACCAAACTGATCAACCAAGTTATCAAAATGCTAACTAGGTTAAAATAGTAAGTCAAATACCAAAAAGAAATTTTTTGCCATTACTATTTTCATCAACTTTCATATCTCCCTCTTTGCTGATACATTGTCTTCTCTTTTTGTTCTACTCCCTCTCTGATCTGCTATCCTGATTTATTTGCTTCTCCTTCTCCCTCTTAGCTATTGTTTCCTTCCCCCTTTCTTTGACTGTTTCATTTTTGATTCTCCCTATACATGTCTAATCAATTTTTTTCTATTTCTCCCTCTTTTTTGTAGCTTACTACTTTGATTAGTTTTGTTATTTCTTTCTTTTCACATTTGATTTTGTAGATTTTATTAGTTTCTATTATTTCTCCCACTTTGACAACAATGCAAAAGACATACTATTTTAGCATCTTGTCATGCAAGTGTAGCATTTGCAGGAACTCCAATTTCTCCCTCTGTCACCTTTCTTGTGACTTGTTTGAAATGTTAGCACATTAGTTACTTCAGGCATAGACCTAAAATAAGTATCCTCTACATCAATTTTATAACATTTCAGCAATCAACTTATTTAATGCAGGACATTCTTATTGTTGCTTAAATAGCCTTGGATAGGGGTATTACCCCTCTAAGATATTCAAATGCATCTTTAGGTAATGGTTTTGTGAAGATGTTAGCAATTTTTTCCTTTGAGTTGACATATTCCATCTTCACTTGCTTGTCTTCCACCAATTCTGTTACATAGTGATACTTAATTGCAATTTGCTTTGTTTTAGCATGCACCACATAATTCTTAGATATGTTGATGGAATTTGTATTACCACAATAAAGTATCATAGGTTCAATCATCTCTTCCTTCATACCTTGCAACCGATGTTTGATCCATACAATATTGGTGCAATTGATAGTGGCAACAACATACTCAACTTAGGCTATGGACTGTGAGGTACAACTTTACTTTTTTCTAGTCCAAGTGATTAACCTTTTACCTAAGAAAAATGCCCCTCTACTGGTTCTTTTTCTGTCATCTATATTGGCTCCCTAGTCTGAATTAGTGTAGGCTTTCAACTCAAACTTTTCACTCCTCTTGTAGTATAAGCCAAAGTCATCTGTTCCTTTTAGGTACCTCATCATTCTTTTTACTGCCATAAGATGATTTTCTCTTAGGTTTGCAAAAAATCTTGCCACTATTTCAACTGATAATGCAATGTCTAGTCTATTATGCACAACATCCTACAACTTTCCAATCATTGATCTGTACGTTGTCTGATTTACTTCAGCTAACTCATCATTTTTGAATAACTTGTGTCCTATTACCATTAGTGTACTAATCAGTTTTGAATCTTCTAAGCCATATATTTTGAGTATCTCCTTGATGTATTTTGATTGAGTCACAAATATGCCATGTTTCAATTGATGTACTTGCAATCCAACAAAGAATTTGATTTCTCCAAGCATTGAAATCTCAAACTCATGTTTCATCTAATCAACAAAATATTTGCATAGTGCATCTTTTCCTCCAAATATTATATCATCAATAAAGATTTTAGATATCAAAATATCTTTGTCTTTTTCTACCTTGATATACAGGTTGATGTTGTCATCTGTTCTCTCAAATCCTATCTTCACTAGATATTTGTAAAGTCTCTCATACCATGCGTTAGGTTCTTGCTTCAAATCATAGAGTGTTTTATGTAGTTTGCAAACCATATTCTTGTTGTTGTCATCAACAAATCCCTCTAGTTGTTCTATGTAGACTTCCTCTTCTAGTATACCATTCAGAACAGAAAACTTTACATCCATTTGATAGACCTTGAAACCTTTGTAGAAAATATATGCAATTAGTGTTCTTACTTCTTCCATCCTTGCAACAACAGAAAATGTTTCCCCATAGTCCAATCCTTCTTCTCGTGCATAACCTTTACAGACTAGTCTAGCCTTATTTCTTGTGATCTCACCATTCTCATCAAGCTTGTTCCTAAACACCCAATTGGTAGCAATCACATTCTTATTAGTTGGTCTTGGAACTAAATTCTAGGTTTTTTTCTTCTCAATCTACTCAATTTCTTCTTCCATAGCTTTCAACCAACTATCATCTTGCAGTGCATCTTTCACTATTTTGGGTTCATTTTTTTCTCGGCAAACATGATTCATTCCTTAGTCTATTTCTTGTCATTGGTCTAGCTTCCTTGTCACCAATGATTTGTCTTGTAGGGTGATTTCTTCTCACATACTTGGATTGTCTTAGTTCTATCTTTGTTTCCATGTTTGGTCTTTCAGCTTTAGAGTCACTGTGCACATCTCTTTCTGGTAATTCAACATCTCTTTCATGTGTACTGATTTCAAAATCAAAATGTGCATTTTCTTCATTCTACAACTTGGATTCTAAATGCAACTTACCATTCATTGGTTGTGACTCAATTGATACTAAATTTTTTTTCTGATTCCCAACTTGATTCACAACTTCTTCTTTAGTAGGCATTCCTTCATAGAAGTACACAAAGGATTTGTATTCTTCTAGTTTCTTAGATTTATCAACTTGGACTTCTGCATGCTCATCAAAATTTACATTTGCACTCTTCACAATTTTGTTAGTGTTAGTATTCAAACACTTATATGCTTTGCTTCTATTAGAGTATCCAAGGAATATGCCTTCATCACTCTTTGCATTAAACTTTCCATTTCTATAATCTTTAAGAATATATCACTTACAACCAAACACTTTGAAATATTTTACATTGGGTGAGTGACCATACCATAATTCAAAAGGTGTGGAATTTGTACCTTTCTTGACTTGTATTGGATTCGAGGTGTAGATAGCAGTACTAACAGGTTCTCTAGTACTTTAAAGCAACATTCTTATCCATCATTAATGTTCTTGAATAGTCTATCACTGATCTATTCCTCCTCTCTACAATGACATTATGTGGTGGAGTTCTAAGTGCTGATGTTTGTCTCTTGATTCCTTTATCATTGCAAAATGTCTCAAATTCTTTTGATGTGAACTCTCCTCCTCTGTCTGATCTTAGGAACTTTAGACTCCTTCTAATTTCTTTCTCAACCTTGGCCAAATACCACTTAAATATTTGAAATGCATCAAATTTTTTCTTTAAGTACATGATAGTCATCATCCCAGAGTAGTAATCCAAAAACAACATTATATATCTATTTCCTTTGTAGTTTTTCACTTCTATTGGGCCACATAAATATGTATGGACTAACTCTAATACTTCTTTGGAAGTGTAGGTTTTTCTTTTGAAACTTGACCTAGTCATCTTTCGTAGCTAACACTATTTGCACATTGTATTGTCAACTTTTTCAGTTTAGGCAAGCCTTTGACTTTCTTCATTTTGCTGATGCTAGTCAAATTATCATAGTTGAGATGACATAGCATTTTATGCCAGAGCTAGGCATCCTCAAATCTTATAGCAAGACAAGTTGCATCCTCCATATCTAGGTAAAATAGATTACTCCTAGTTTGGTCTCCTTTTCCTATCATATTTCCATCAGTGTCATAGATTTTGGTAGCTTTGTTTTCAAACTCTACTTTGTAACCTATATTTCTTAATTGTGACACACTCAGTAGATTGTAGTTCAATCCTTCAACATAATATGCATTATAACATGAAATTTTCTCTATAAGTTTAATGGAAACTTTTCCTTTGATTAGACATGGATCAACATTTCCAAATCTAACACTATTTCCATCATACTAAGTTAAGGTACCGAACTTACTTTTTTCTCTTATCATGTGATGTGAGAATCCACTATCTATGATCCACTTGTTATTTTTGTCCACATAGGTTACTAGTTCTTTTGCCTCATCTTCATCTTACTCATCCTTCATGGCTATACAGACCACCTCATCATCATTTTAATCAGAATCCTCTTCTTCAACAATGTAGCACATTTTACCTTTGTCTCTGTAATCTTTGCTATCATCTTCTATTTTGTTCTTATTCTTGTTTCATTTTTTGTAATTATTTTTCTATGTGCATCTTGTAGCAATATGTTCTACTTCATTGCAATTAAAACAAATGATAGCCAACTTACCTTTGAATTTTCCTTTGCCTCTATGAAATCTTTTTGCCAACAATGCTTCCAATTGTTCTACATCTTCTTCATCTGTGTTGCTATCATTGGATACATATTTTTTCTTTCTTTTCTTCTTCTTTGGTTTCACCTCCTCAGTTTCTTTAAATGTCAGCTTGCCCTTGAAAGTAGATTGAAGATTCTCAAGTTTATAGTTATCAAATATGGACAACTCAAATGTAGTCAGTCTTCCCACTATAACTTCAGGAGTTAGCTTGTTTCCTAGTACACATCTTAACTCTTGGATAGCTAAAAATATAATAGCATAGATGGGGAGCAAGGTTCTTAAGAATTTTCTATTAACGATTTCATCATCTCTAGATGACCATACAAACTTCTTATTGCACTTACTACTTCCTTTATTCTAGAGGCATATTGAGCAATGTTCTCACCTTCCTACATTATCATGTCATCAAACTTTCCTTCGAGGCTTTCTATTTTTTCACTTTGGAAATTTTGATCTCCTCCATAGACATATGTTAGGGATTTCCACATTTTGAATGCAGAGTCACATCCTTTGATGTCATCAAATTCAGCATAGTTGAGGGTAGAGGCAATTTCTAGCATTGCCTGATTGTTCTCCTTCTTTTTATTTAAATGTTTTGTAGCTTAAATCTTTTGTAGTAGGGGCTCCAGCTGGATCAATATGTTCCACTTTGATTGAGGTTTTTGCATGATCACCTATTGATCCAAGGTCCAACTTCATTAAATTTTTTCATCCCGCAAAGTTTTCACTGTTGATATTGGGAACTTCTTTCTTGGAGATCTTGATCTTCCTACTTCTAGTACCTTTAAACTAAATCAGCAGATGGCTCTGATACCAATTGTTAGAAATGCTTTAGAATAATTGAGAAGGGGGCTGAATCAATTATTCAAGGTCCAAATGTCTTAATAAAAATTTTCATTTAAATATAGTGAGCCCATTTAACTAATATTGGGAAATGTTCTCACCTTCCTCCATTATCATGTCATTGAACTTTCCTCCAAGGCTTTCTCCTTTTTCTCTTTGGACATTCTGATCTCCTCCATAGATATATGTTAGGGCTTTCCACATTTTGAATGCAGAGTCACATCCTTTGATGTCATCAAATTCAACATAGGTAAGGGTAGAGGCAATTTCCAGCATTGCCTAATTCTTCTCCTTCTTTTTATTTAAATCTTTTTTAGTAGGGGCTCCAACTGGATCAATATGTTCCACTTTGATTGAGGTTTTTGCTTGATCGCCTATTGATCCAAGATCCAATTTCATTAAATTTTGTCATCCCAAAAAGTTATCACTGTTGATATTGGGAACTTCTCTCTTGGACATCTTGATCTTGCTGCTTCTAGTACCTTTAAACTAAATTAGTAGATGGCTCTAATACCAATGGTTAGAAATACTTTAGAATCACCGAGAAGGGGGCTGAATCAGTTATTCAAGGTCCAAATCTCTTAATAAAACTTTTCACTTAAATATAGTGAGCCCATTTAACTAATCATCCATCCAAGATAAACATTTATTTTCTAAGCAAGTTACTGATAAATCAACATGCAAGAATAACACATGAAAGATCAACACATAACACAGTGATTTACTTGGAAACCCAATTTGGGAAAAACCAACAGTAACATGGTCCTCAATTTTTACTCTTTTGAAGTGATGCCTTGTGAAAGGTCTACCTTGTTAAAAGCTACAACACACTATTGAATGTGACCTGGTTAAAGGATTTCAACCACCCTGTTAGAAGTGGGCTTGTTTAAAGAACTTTAGAACATTCACTTGGAATGCCACCTTGTTAAAGGATTTGCAAATAGTTGTTAAATCAACATAAGTCCATAATATTTTACCCTAATTGATACAATTTCTAAAGAGTAACAATAAGGGCTTTTGACTTGATAAAATTCACAACTTAACTTGTACATTTCATATCTCAATTTAGCTCCCAAAATTGCCTGGCTTTCAATCTCTGCAACTCTAATAGCTTGTCCTCCTTTCAAGCTTTGTCTCCCTGAGTCTCCATGCTTTTTGTGCCAATGCAATCACGTCTATGGTCACTTATTGAAGTAGAGTCTATGTAGTCTATTCATCCCTCTTGATGCCTTCTTCTTGACACTGTTCAACCACTCTTGCTTCTTGACCTATAACTCCTTAAATAGAAGTCTGGAATACTTTTCCTACTCAAATCTTCCTGCTTTTAATTTTAGTTTGAATGGGTTAGGTAAGATTCAATGAATCTACCCCTTATCTTTTTTCTTCTAGAAACATCATGTAGAATCCTCCTAAATTTTCCAAAAAATGGTTTACCTAATATTCTATGCCACCAGCTCATCATCCTTATCTTCCACCTACTTCAGAAAATTCAAGGTAACAAACTTTGTCAACTCAGATCTAGTGAATCTTTGACTTTTCAAATAATGTAGTAGCTCCGCACTATTGAATTTCTAATGCTTGGCACATACTATGTTACTCAACATCAAGTAATTTTTTCTAATGCTTGGCACCTACTATAGATTCACTTAGCATCAACTATGTTTTACTAATGCGCAACACCTATTACTTTGCTTAGTACTTGAAATTGCTTGGCTCCTTCTATATCACTTGGCACACACTAGATTTTTCATTTGCTGGACACTTATTGAAAATCTTCTTGGCATGAACTAGCTTGCTCGACACCCACTAATGAATTTAGTCAAGCTTTGTAGACAACGTTGTTACAACTTATCCTTCTAGAGTTTCTAAGTGTGGCCAACCTCTGTATCTTCAAGTGTATTTTCAATACATCATTTTACCATTTTCTTAACTAATCCTTGTACTTCATTACAAAACCATAACTCAACCTTTCCGTTACATGCTTTTATTACATCTTATTGATTAAATCCTCTTCATCAATCAACTAAGTGATAGTACTTGGATCTTATAAGCAATTGTCATTCTAGCAAATAGCAAGTTTGATATCAATGAAAAAACAATGATTAAAAAAATTCTTTTACATCAATCTTCCTTCTTTGCAACAATCTCCCTCTTTTATAATGATCTTTTTAATCAGATTTCAATATAGAGTTGCTAATGCATTGAGTAGAAGACATTCTTTGTTGACTAAAATGAATGTTGAAGTTCCTGGTTTTGATGAAATGAAAGAGTTGTATGATGTTGATCCTAATTTTTCTAAGGCATGGAGAGAGTGCAGAGCACCAAATTTGATAAATCATGTAAGTAAGTATGATGATTATTTCATTCAAGAAGGTATGTTCTTCAAAGGTATTTAGTTCTGTATTCCTAGAGGTTCTACAAGGTTGAATCTGATTAAGGAAAAGCATAGTGGTGGATTGGCTAGACAATTTGGAATTGATAAGACATTAAGTTTTCTTAAAGAGAAGTATTATTGGCTGCAAATGTATAATGATATTCAAAAATTTATAAAGAGTTGTGGAGTATGTCAAGTTGCAAAAGGAGTGAGTCAAAATATTGGTTTGTATATACCTATTACTATTCCTAAGAAACCTTGTAGTGATATTACTATGGATTTTGTTCTTGGACTGCCTTAGACAGTGAAGGAGTATGATTCCATATTTGTTGTAATGGAAAATTTTTCTAAAATGGCTCATTTCATACCATGTAAGAAGACATCATATGCTGAGCATGTTGCTAAAATTTTCTTCAAAGAGATCGTGAGATTGCATGGATTACCAAGAAGCATTATTTCTGATAGAGATAGTAAGTTTGTTGGTTATTTTTGGAAGACTTTATGGAAGAAGATGGGTGCTGAATTTAAGTTTAGTTCTAAATTCTACCCACAAATAGATGGAAAAATAGAGGTTCTGAATAGAAGCTTGGGTAATTTGCTGAGATGTTTAGTTGGAAATAAGCCAAGTAATTGGAAGATGGTATTGGCACAAGTTGAATTTGCATATAATAATTATGTGAATAGGAGTACAGGAAAGACACCTTTTGAGATTGTTACTAGATTAAATCCTAGAGGAGTATTAGATTTGAGAGATATTGTTGGTGAAGAAAAGAGAAGTGTTGTAGGAGAATAATTTTTTGATTATATGGAGTCTTTGCATAAGGAAGTGAAGTTGAGGATAGAACAAAGTAATCAGAAGTATAGGGAGAATGCTAGTCAGTCTAGGAGACATCATGATTTTCAAGTTGGTGATGAGGTAATGGTTAATCTAAAGAAAGGAAGATTTTCTATTGGAACATACAATAAGCTAGAGATCAAGAAGTTTGGACCATGTAAGATCTTGAAATTTTTTTATAGTGGAGATACTTATGAAGTAGAGTTACCTGATGACTATATCTCCTATATTCAATGTTGCTAATTTATACAAGTGTCATGACTTAGATGATGAAGTTTTTGTATTAGAAGACTATCCAGAGAATAAAATTGAAGAAGTTGAATAGGTATTGGATCAGAGAATTGGTAAGAGCACAAGAGGAAAAGATTATTATGAATATCTAGTGAAGTGGAAGAATAGACCCATGGAAGATGCTTCATGGATTTCTCAATCTAAGTTTGATTCAGCTCAAGTTGTGACATCTTAATGATTTAGGAGAATAATTTTGTCCAACCCTAGTTTTCTAATGTAGGAGCATGCTAGGTTATATTGCTATCCTAAATGTTTTGAGTTTTTATCTTGCTCTTGAAACTAGGTTCTGTTGAAACTATGTTTTCTGGTTTCTAGGTGCCTGTTGTAGACCATGTAACTAATTTTCCATTATGAATGTGATGGAGCTCAAATTTTCTTGCAAAATTTTGACCTCCATTTAAGTAATAATACCAAATTTTCAAGGGGATAAAGTATTGTCATATAAAGACTATGAAGTTATACATTTTCTTGTACTTGAATGGTGTGCATTTAATGAGAGGTCAATGAAAGTTAGAAAAAGAACATAAGTGATAACTATGCCTTCTAGCATGTTTGAATCTAATTACTAACTATAGAATACATTATGGGTATTTCATTTCCCACATTAGAACATGAGATACATAGATCAAAGTATGATACAATTAAAGAACAATGCCACACTGATATGCATGTGTATGGTTTAGAGAATTTATACTTCCAATGCATACTTCAAAAGGCAGATTCTTCAAATGCCAATGCACAGATCTCCATTCAAGAACTCTTCCAGTGTTATCTATCAAAATATATCTTAGGCCTGCACTATTCACTCTAGATAATGCCTAGCCTCAGTAATCTTGTCGCCACTTCCTAATGACTGAACTTCATTGAGTTTCAGGGTGGATAATCATGATGATACACTACATGTGATCATATAAAGAGATTGTGAACTTGTCCCACTTATCATTTTTTAATGTAACATGAAGAAAAAGAAAGTAGGAGACCATACCAAAGGATACCAAGTGCAAGTACTTTCAAATGTGTAAAACACCACAAGGACAAACTACATAGATGGGGACAGAATCTTGGTTTCTACCTAATGGTGGCAAAGATTATTAATACCAAAAGTCAAACTCAGAAGCTATCTAATATGCTAATTTAATGGTGAGATTATGAAATACAATGGAGAGATTATTTCTAGTGAATTGGTAGGCATGTTATTCGAAAGTCTAAAGATTAAAAGATGGCAGACACAAAGGCACTAGTTATTTCTTTACCCAAGACCATGCTAAGACTTGCTAAGCATAACACTGAAAATCAAATTTCCAAGTTGCTTGCATTTGAATACCACAAAGGAAGTGATTTTGGCTATAGAATAATCGCCAGCAAAAGTAAGCATGTTGGAATACTCTAAGGAATCTACATCAATGATAAAAAATAAATTATGTGTGTGTAAGTCTGATAACTCTAGCAGTTGCATCGAGTGTTCAAGATGACTAGTGAAAGTATCACGACTTCCAAAAGATCACCATAATATTCAAACATGGGCATCCTGTGCAATCGCAGTGCTAATTAGTTTACATGTTGGTTTAGAGTCATACACAAATATGGAGATTTGTATTCAATGCCTAAGAGGAAAGTAATAGACAAACAGAAAAAGCTTTTTTAAAAGATTAAATTAAAATTAGTAAAAGTCCTAGTTATGACTATGTTAGGGAAGGATTATTTAAATAAAGAGGTGCAATTAGGCAAGATAAAAGTCACGACTTTAGAGCAATATAGGATATAAATATGAGTTTATTATTTTAGATAAGACATGGTAATATTCACATTCAAACATTCGCATCTACTTTAAAAGGAGCATTTTTATATTTATACTTTTGTAAGGAGGAATAAGGGCTAATTATGATTTTGTAATATAAAGTCCATTATTTTACTTTTAATAAAATAAAATGTCTTGTGTTTATCTTTAATGACATGGAGATTTAAACTGCAGGAGAATCATCCTTAATAATTATATTTTAGAACTCTATATATGATTTTGATATCGGATAAGTGGACATGATCAATTAGCATTTTAGATTTGATCATCATTGGTGTTGTGAAATATTGAATTGTTTTCATACCTCTATCCAGTTTGTCTCCCTGCAGAGTTAAAATTCAATCTAGACTAATTTAAGATTGCATTATAATTGGTCTATCATATCTGGATTATTAAAATTGTTGGTAGTATAAGTGCATTGAACATTATGAAGTTGTATGTGAAAGTTCGTCAAAGATGACTCTATCGCTCAGATTAACAAAGCACTGGTCTTTTGTTATTAAAGTCAAAAAATCTATATATATTCTTTTTGCAAGCATTAAATTCATTATTAACAAAATTTATACAAAATATTCAATTATCAAATATTCAGCATCTAGTTTTAGTTTTGTCAAGTTTGAGGACCTTGCCAATCGAAGAACTCCAAGTTTAATTTCACTATAGAAAAACCTTGAACCAAATAGTCAGCATTTTGAGGTAAAGGTTAACCCACCTGAGTATAGCAGAGCCTAAAGTGTAGGAGAATCAAGAAGTATTCTTGTTTGTTGGCCAGAACTGATTGAGAAGTCCTATCAGAGAAGTGGCAGGCTCTTGGATTTCCAATTTATGATTTTGGGAACCAATAGAATATAGGTCTACACACATTAGGGATTCAAGGGGTCCTAGAGTACTATCTATTTTCCAAAATGCAAGCCCTAACTCCTTATAGTTTTGGAGATATGGAAATTCTCCTAGAACGTCGCTTGCTAGCAGTTCTAAATGATAGTTTCATGTGCCTGACTTTCAAAATAGATATGCACTTTTCCTTAAAGAATCAGACCTTGTACACTTAAGGGGTTGTAGAGGACTAGATATCTATCCATGGTTTGAAGTGTGATTTATAAGTCAATCGGAGCTAGGAGATATCACAGTTTTTCCCAAACACCAATTTCAGGATAGTTAATTGCTGATGTAGGTTGACTTGTGTATTTAATTTTGGTTTATTTTAATTTAATATTTATTGAGAGATGACTTGTAGCTTCTCCATGTTCTAGAATGATATATAAGCCATTTTTGCTAGTATAAATAGAGTGTTTAGGCTTAGAGCTAAGCAATTAGGAGTTTAGGCAGTTCTGAAGAGGATTGCAAAGCAGAACTGGAAAGTGTGAATTTTCTATTAGATCTTTGAATGTGAATGTATTTGGCCCTAATGTAGAAGGCCTTATAGCTAGGCATGTATGAATATATTTTGATGAATCAATAAAATTATTTCACTCTTCTGAGTCCTCCTTTGGTTGTTGTGTTTTGTGTTTGCTTCCATTGTGTTAACTCTTGTAGGGTAGTTCAGAGAGTTGGATGTGCCATTGGCCCTAGTTTTTCCCATCCTTCCTTTCATCAAAACTAACATTTTTATGTATGATTATGTAATGCTCTACCCAGAGATACTTGGAACAAGGATTCAATACAAGCCAAGATAAAAAAATAAAATTAAAACAAGTATGGATGTACATGACACTCAACATATGAGGATCACAAAGATCACAATGGAAGACTTAACCACAATACCAACTACCAACAAATATCCAAATGTCACTATGAAACTTACACACACAAGTAGAGAAATGAAGACCAAAGACAAAAATAGAACAAAAATCTTTGATCTTTTAAAGCATGGTAAATTAAACAAACCCAAAGGGTCTTTAAAACACAAAATTGTGTTCCCCAAAAACCAATTGAGATGTCCCCTATTTTTTGTGTGAGGACAATAAATGACAAAATTTTGCATGAGGAAGTGTAGCATGCCACATGAGAAACTACCTTTCACATGAGGAAATGGACTAAATGACATGAGGAAGTACTTGGCCCAATAGCCAAAACACCCATAACTGGTGTGCAATTTTGCATAAGAAAGTACTAAGAATTGCATGAGAAAACTTAGCAGACCATGTGAACTTTTGCACTCTCACATGAGAATGTGCAATTTCGTGCAAGGATCCAAAGCACCAAGCCAAAAAAAATTAAGTTAAAAAGATAAGAAATGAATTTCCTCCACATCGAGGAGAATTAGATCCACAAATTGAGGCATAGACACTCAAACACTAAAGTGCAAAATGGAAACTACAATAACCATCTAAAATATAGTAGTAAAATATCATACTGAAAGTAATATCACAATGTACAAGAATAACCAAACTCATGTGCAATTCCTCCTAACCATAATAGCATCATGAGATCTTGAAGGTCCTAGCCATCCCTTGTGCATAACATCCCAAACTACCAACTATATAATCGGAGCTATCTTATAAGGACATCACTACTAAAGCATAATAATATCATAAGAATAGGAAATCTAATGTGCTAAACCAATAAGCAATAGAACCTCCAACTAAGTAGATAACATCATCTAATCATATGCTAAACATAAAAATAAGGGAACGTGTCAAATAAACTAACATCATCTAAACATGATATCCAAGCATTCCAATGAAAGAATAAATCACAAGAAAGCATACTCCATAACCTAAAGTACCAAGTAAAAACATCTAGCAATAGTTGCACTAGGACAATAGACTATCTTTATACACTAGCCCCCAGTAATTGTATCGGTAGCTATGCCTCCCAACTACATGAAACCTGTAGGTCCACTCTCACCATACTGATGGAGATAATGATCCAATCACAAATACACATAAAGCACAATGTATGTGGCTAACACTCACACCACATAGTAATGATGATTGAAACCAAGATTATGAGATAATGCAAGAACTACAGGTCCTGGTTAGACACTCAATGGGTTACTATATAGGAGCTAACATCATGGAGAGTCACTTGGTATCGAAAAGCCCAAGCTCAGATCATGTAGCTCAACTCCCCAATAGAAGGCTCTCATACTAAGTATTTTATTATCTTAAGTTTTATTACCACCCGGTGTTTTATTTAGTTATCACTTACTTAAAGCTTATGCATGCCAACCCTCAATAAATATTCACCAAGCTATGTAAGTAGAAGCTCCCCCCATATGCTACCCTACCCTACCCATGCTCATCTAATGATGAGTTCCTATAGGCATGCATATTCCCAACCCAACCCCAAATGATCATACTTCTATATAACCATGGAATATTGGGTGTCTCAAGTCACCTGACAAATGTATGTGCACATACTTGTGTGTGGCACACCACCATCACAAAGATCAAAACATAAGGACTCGAAGGGAACACAAGAAAAATATCACTCAACCAAAAATACACTCAGGAGGACGGATGTGGCATGCATTCCAATGCAACATAAAAGTTAAACAATGGTCCAACTGACATCCAAATGGATGATCCAGGTCCACGACCAACATCATGCCAAGAAAACCTGAGAAAATAGAGTGGCACACAAAATGAGGTAAAAACCCCTAAACTAGAAAACTTTGAAATAAAAACCCATTTGATCTTAATGCACAAAAGCCTCAAAAATCTAATAAAATTTGGATTTAGATACTGTATGCAAAAATGGCCAGCATAATGGTGCAAACCCCAAACCCTCATCCCAAAAACTAGGAAAACATTCATGCCTAACCAACTGGGCAGAACCAACAAAAAAAAATAGAGAGGAACAGTAATTCTCAGCCTCCAAACAAATAGCTACTAGAAACAAAACTAGAAATGGAGTTGAAACATGAAAACAAAAGATCCCTAACTTGATAACCAAAAGAGCGAAAATAAAAAATAGCCAGGTAAAGTAAATAATATGCAGATATAGTTGAAAATGATAGAAAACCAAGGTCTCCCCAAGATAGATCCAACGAGTTCATCCTCACGAAGATCCCATGCCTGTAGCTCTCACAAAAAACAAAAAACCAATTCTTTAGAAAAAGATTTCAAAAAAAGCTCCCAATTTTCCAAATTGCAAAAGTGAGAAGCGAGGATTTAAATTCCTCTTTCAATACTTATTCACTTTTTGAGTGAATAATCAATTAGGGTAAATAGCCATTTAGACTAGCTAGACTCCAAATTGACCCAAACAAAAATAGGCTATTCTAAGTACCTAGAATTCGTCTAGAGAAAGCTGCCAGAAATTAAAAATCAAATAAATAAAGGTCGAAAACCCAAAATCATAGAAATTTCCTTAACAACTTTCGCAACAATGTGAACCTTTAAATGCACAGACACTTTTGTAGGTCTAGTCATATAATCCAAATGAGTCTTAATTTAACAAATAACGAGAGGGTTTAATTTAAACATTTTAAAAGATACGTCAACCATACAGGGATGACATTGGTTAAATGAATAGTTGAGTCACTAATTTTGTGTGCCATTTCTAGGGATATAAATCTTGCACACTAAAACACATGATCAAGTGCAATTGCATAGAATATTATAGCCAAATCAATAAATGCATTAAATGCCTAATTTTACTTCTCAATTATACTAAAATAATCCATTTACATTACTCACTTTGACATAAAACATAACATAAAGAAAGAATGAAGTAAATATTCATAACATAAAATCCATCACATAATAGAATCAGAGATATGTCCAAATACCAAATAACTAGATATCATCATAGAGCTATTGTCATCTCAAAATGGCATCAATATGCAAATATGATAAACTAAAAAATATAGCAATATAGCATCTATTATACTGAAATCAAAGTATAGCATCCGACCCTTAGGTCATCTCAAATGAAACATAACAAGAGTATTAAGTATCTCTTGAATCATAATATTACAAGGTTCAGACTACAAACATGAGGAGCACTACAAATTGGATCTCACCTAAGAAAAAAATACCACTTAACAAATGAAAAAGTGGAGGCTTGAAGAGAATGAGAGAGATTAAAATAATAATATTTCCCACAAGTGTAGAAACAAGGATAAAGGGGACCTGTTATACTACTCACAAAGTGTACTACACTATGCATAACAAAGATCCCCCAAGGAGTAGGAAAACAATGTTGCATAGTTTGGACCAACATAATAAAGGCTTATATATTAATTCAAAAATTTACTATTGACATTAAGCTCATTAGAAGATGATATACAAAAAATATCATTATCAATGAGTTGTTTGATTGTGTAATATAAACTTTTATAGTTATCCTTAGAGTGGTCATGATATCTATGATACATGAAAAGAGGACGAGTCATAAAATGTTGAATGCATTTAATTTAGTGTTGATGTCTAGTAATAACCTTAGCACAAAGAAGTTTAGGAAAATTATCTCTTCATTAAATATGAATGCAAGAGAAATTTTAGAATATGAGGGAGAGGGTGTGGATAAAGATGTCTAGGAAGAATGAAATGTTCATTGTGTAAATTTTTTCTTAGTATATGAAAATAAATAAATATCTAGGTACATGTGCATATTTTTTTTTTTTGAGGTTGTGTTTTCTTCATATAAATCTTTTTGTAATTCCTTTTTTACCAATAATAAGATATATTGACAAAGCATTGTTTGATAAATAAAGAAAAAGTATTTATTCCTATTTTATTTGTTGTTGCTATTTCTTTTCTTTATGATTGATTGTATCATCTGGCTAATAGATATGGGGTTCAATTTTTTAATCCACATTTGGATAGAAAAACACTCAAATAATTGAAGCTTAAATATAGATGCTCCAACTACTTTAATTGAAACAAGTCTCTAGAAAATATACCATTAAATATTCTACCCCAATAGTCTTTTTTATTCTCCACATGATTGACGAGATGAAGATTGACAACATTTTGAGTTGATAGATTTGCATTCCTCTCACATATCCCCCCCCCTCCCCCCCCATGCATAACACTTAAAGCCTTGACATGAACACAATAGAGGTGCATAAGATATTGTTGTTGGAAATATAGGAGTAACTGAGAGTGGGGGTGAATTAGTTACCACTAAAATAAATCTGAAATCCCTTAGATGTCAACAATAAACGTTAGATTGAGAAAATTGATTACTATTGATGCTTGGTAAACAAACAGAAAAATGTTGTAACTCGATAAATGTAGAGTGTGAATTACTTTTAGCAAATCTTAAAACATTAAAGTAATTAACTTGCGAGCATAGGAGAAATAACATGAACACATGAGACACTGGGATTTAACATGAAAACCCAATTTGGGAAAAACCACCAATGTAACTAGTTACTATTTTTTATTCTTCTGAAGTGAGCCCTATTAGGACCCAACCCTATTAAAGGTTAAAAAACACATTGATATGTGTGACATTGTTAAAGGATTTAATCACCTTGTTAGGAGTGACCTTGCAAAAGGTCTTAAAACAATTCAATGGAATTGCCACCATGTTAGAGGATTTACAACTGCCTATTAAATGAACTCTATTAAGATATTTTAGATCACTGCTACAATGGTTAGAGAGTAACAATGAAATGACCTGATTGTGATTCAACTAAATTACTAAATCTAGATCTCTTTTTTGCTTAAACTTGATCCTTCTTGATCGAATATTACTTTTCTACTCCACAAGGATACCTACTTATCCTTCAAGTTTGCTCCCTCTCTTTTCTTTTCAATTCAAATCAACACACTTGCACACACTAGAAATCTCAACTTGACCTTTTATTTATACCTTCCAGATTGTCAATTCAGACCAAATTCAAATTACAATAATCAATATTCATCACCATAGTTAGCTAGAATCAATACATAAAGTAATTAAGCTTCATATGCCAAAACAAAAAAAATCCTTTCAAAGTCGACCCTGCTTGGTAGAAACTAACTTTGGAATGATTCTCTATGTTAACCAATAGAAGCTCGATTAACACTATGAACTTGCAAAAATGCTTTGGCAACCGAGTGAACCTAGTGAATACTAACTCTGTCCAACTTTCCCTTTTTTAATCAAGTGAGATCGGCTAACACTCTTTTCTGCCTTAATTCCTTCATTGCCCAAGTGAGCTCGATAGGCACTATCATCTATTCAAAGTAAACTTGTGAACAATTAGTAGACAAGGAAAACTATTTTCACTGACTAAGTGAACTCAGTAAGCATTGTCTATCAATCTATATGACATTTGTGTAACATCAAGGAAAAAACACAATTAATCAATTGTATCCAACAATCTCCCTCTTTGGCATTGATGGCAACACAACATGTCATAGCATATTGAAATTTTGAAAACAAAACTCCCTTTGACAAAAAATTTCTCCCTCTTTGATTTTACACAAGAACTTCTGCTTTATGTTGTATTCTCCTTTGCATACCTTATTTGCAAACTTCTCCCTCTATAAAATCTTAGAAAGATAAAGATATGACAATAAAATTCTCCCTCTTTGACAACATATTCCAAAGACAACACATGCCAAATTTGTATTATCGTACCTTGAGTATTAATTCATATTCAATATTTTCTTGATTATGCTACATCAATTGATTGATCTTTAACTTGGTTCTAGTTGATGCATTAGTAAAATTTAGTTAGTGAGCTTTGGATAGGTGAATGATGCCTAGCTTACCTCTTAGATACAAGAATGCATCCTTAGGTAATGGCTTGGTGAATATGTCTGAATTTGTTCTTTTGCATGGACACATTCCAATTTGATTTCATTTCCTTGCACCAGTTCTCTTACAAACTAATATTTTATAGCAAAGTGCTTTGTTTTGGATTACATCACTAGGTTCTTTGATATGTTAATTGCACTGGTGTTCTCAAAATTTCATTGTGATATAACATGTTGTGTTTCCATCAATGCCAAAGAGGGAGATTGTTGGATACAATTGATTAATTGTGTGTTGTCTTTGATGTTACACAAATGTTATATCAATTGATAGATATTGCTTACTGGGCTCACTTGGTCAGTGAAGATAGTTTTCCTTATCTACCAAGCATTCAAAAGTTCACTCTAAATAGATGATAGTGTCTACCGAGCTCACTTGGGCATCGAAGGAATTTAGGCAAAAAATAGTGTTAACTAAGCTCACTCAGTTAACAAAGGAAAAGTTGGATAGAGTTAGTATTCATCGAGTTCACTCGATTGACAAAGGATTTTTGCAAGTTCGTAGTGTTAACCAAGCTTTTGTTGGTTAACATAGAGAATCATTCCAAAGTTAGTTTCTACCGAGTAGGGTCAGCTAGTTTCTACCGAGTAGGCTCAGCTTTCAAAGGATTCTTCTTATTTTGGCATATGAAGCTTAATTACTTTATGTATTGATTCTGGCCAACTATGATGATGAATATTGGCTATTGTAATTTGGATTTGACCTAACTTGACAATCTGAAAGGTATAAATAAAAGGTCAAGTTGAGATTTCTAGTGTGTGTGCTAATGTGTTGATTGGATTAAAAGGAAAAGAGAGGGAGTGAACTTGAAGGATAAGCAAGTATCCTTATAGAGTAGAAAATTAATATTCAATCAAAAAGGATCAAGTATAAGCAAAAAAGAGATATGGATTTAGCAATTTAGTTGCATCAGAATCAGGTCATTTCATTGTTACTCTCTAACCATTGTAGCAATGATCTAAAATCTCTTAACATAGTTGGTTTAATAGCCAGTTGTAAATCCTCTAACAAGGTGGCAATTCCATTGAATTGTTTTAAGACCTCTAGAAAGGCCACTCCTAGCAGGGTGATTAAATCCCCTAATAGGGTCACACCTAATAGTGTGTAATGTAACCTTTAACAAGGTTGGCTCTTAACATGACTCACTTCAGAAGAGTGAAAAACAATAACTAGTTGCATTGGTGGTTTTTCCCAAATTGAGTTTCCACATTAAATAATGGTGTCTCGTGTGTTCATGTTAATTCTCTTATGCTTGCAAGTTAATTATTGTTAATGTTTTAAGATCTACTAAAAGTAATTCACACTCTACATTTACTGAGTTACAGCATTTTCTATTTGTTTACCAAGCATTAGCAATAATCAGTTTTCTCAATCTAATGTTTATTGTTGACATCTAAGTGATCTGGGATTTATTTTAGTGGTAACTAATCCACACCACCCCTACCCTCTTAGTTACTCATTCTATATTTCCAACAATTGTAAGTAATTCTTGAAAGAAACAAGAGCATCTCTTTCAGGTAGCATAGTATTACCATTTATCATTTTAGGACCTCATATGACCTCCTTCTCCTAAAAATGAGAAGTTCAAGACCCCATAGGAATCCATCTATAGAAACTTTAGTATGTAGCAAATTTTGAGATTATGATGAGCCAAATAATTATTCAAACTGACAATGAAAATTATAACCTTTGAGTTTTAAGTAATGTCAAGTAGATATTGAATGAATTGTTTACATAATTTGAGAAAAGGTAATAGTAAATTTCTTAGAAAATTTAATATAATTATAAGATATTTCAATAAAATGCTATTAACTTTTTAAAAAAAATGAAAGCATGCATTATTATTTTTAGTATCTTGAGTCTAGGTTATCTTTAAAATCTTGATATATATTAAGGAAATATGAGAAAAGTGGAAAAATGTTTTTAAGAAAATAATTATTTATGATCTTTTCTTACAATTGAACATTATATTTAAAATGTGAGTAATGATGAGTGATTTCATAATTGAATATATGCTTTTATTAATAAAATTGTATGCATATAGAAAAAGCTATACTAACCCAATAAAATTATAACACATAATATATTATATTGTGAAAGTCTTAAGAGTGACCTAAACAAACTATTTTCAAAAAAGTCATCATAAAAAAATTGAGGTAACAAAAATATACAAAGACTTGTTTTAATGATTAAATTAGAAAGAGTTGGATTGACACTCTCAAATTAAATTTTAGTGTAATTTAAACATAAAACTTAGTAATATTTAGAAGATAGAAATAAATATCTATTACTTAAATTGACTTATTTTTTATTTGAAGAAAGTATATATATTTAACTTTTTTATCAAATATTTACATATATCAAAAAAAATATTAGTACTAGGATTTTAATATTAATATTTCTTAAATATACGATATGTCATTTTGGTAATAATGTTTGATAAAATAACTTTAGAGATACTCCCATATTCTTTTAGTATTAATATTTGCAAACATAATTAAAACAAATAACTTCTACTAATTTTATTTTATGAGCATAATGCCAATATTATTTTATCTTGTCTTCAAGGTATGTGCAACATATGGTTTTGTTCTCTTGGGATATCTTTAATCCTCATTAACACACATATTCTTGAATAATTCAAAAAATTGAATTGAAATATTTAAACAATTCACTTATTGAATGCATGTTCTAAGAATAGGTGGACAATTTTATTTTACTTAAATGAAATAAATCACTATAAAAACATATTCATGAAAATACTAAATTGAATATTTGTACTTCTATAATGAATACAAATACCTAATATTTTAATTTAAAATTTCAAACCATAAAAATTGTCCTTGTATTTTATTGATGACCTACTCATAAAATTATAATAAAAGTAACGAATTAACTTAGAATTTAGTTAATGTTCTATAAGACATCAAATTTGTCTACTTATAATAAAATTACAAGGTAAACTCATTACAATGAGAATATTTCAGGATAATGATTTTACAATTTTTTACTATATCATTACCTATTGATCAATCCACTCAATAAACTGATTGCAATCTCATCTAACGCATGAATGAATCTTCTCCTCCAATGCCTTTTTGTAGCCAAGATTCCAAAAAATCCCCAAAATCCAATGGAAACACTTGTCATCCACTCCATATACCAATGCCATGGAATGTCTCCTCCCTCATTATTGTCATTCTCAAGAAGAGGGGTTTGTATACTATAATTTGGCATCCCTCCACATCTCCATGATTTGTTGTTAATTGGGAATCCACAAAGATCATGTTTCCCAATGAAAAATGTGGAATTGAATGTATTGAATTGTCTTCCTTCTGGTATTCTTCCACAAAGACTATTGTTGGCTACAATGAAAAAACTTAAATAGGAAACTTGTAACATTTCATTTGGAATCCTTCCTTTTAGTTTATTATTTGAAAGATCAAGTGACTCTAATTCTGCAAGTAATCCAAAACTACTTGGAATCTCTCCTGTAAGTCTATTATTTGATAAGTTCAATGTGTGGAGACTTTTAAGATTCCCCATTATTGAAGGAATGTTGCATGATAGATTATTTATAGATAGATCAATGCAAGTTATAAGTAACATCACTAAACTAACATACACCATTTCTAATCCTTTGTTGAACACTTGGATCTCTTCTTTGTAATAGTAGGAGCCACCATCATTGTCATGTGAGTTTCCCATTGTAGAATTCCTCATACTTTTCAATGCTACCAATTGTTGTGGGATAGAACCTATCAAATAATTTTGTGAAATATCAAAAACATGGAGACTTGATAGATTGCTTAATTGTTGTGGAATATTTCCTTCAAACTTGTTAGACCTCAAAACAAGTATCATCAATTCAAAGAATTGACCCAACCAAGATGGTATATTCCCAGAAAAATGATTATTAGCCAAATCTAAAATTTGTACGCTAGAATAGTTCTTAAGGCTTGATGGCAAGTTTACCTTTAACATATTGTCCTTGAGGTGAACTGAACTGATTTCACTTAGCATTCCCATATGATATGGTATATGTCCCATTAATCTTGTATTTGCTAGGTTTAATCTTGTTAAACTAGAACAATTAATTATGCTTGATGGTATTTTACCAAATAATTTATTGTTCGAGAGGCCTAAAACCTCCACATATTGTAGAAGGCCAATTGAAGAAGGTATATCACCACTTAGATCATTAGGTGAAAGTGACAAAAACTGAATGGATGGTAGAAGATTGCCAATATCCATTAGAATAACTCCTATGAATCTATTCTGAGACAAGTCTAATAAATCCATGTTTAATGTTGGCATTGGAGAAAAAGGGAGAGGACCTTGGAGCATATTACTTCGCAAATCAACACTATGAAAGCCTTTTACAGTCAAGCTTGAGGGAACTTGTCCTTGAAAGTTATTGTATGACAAGTTAAGATATTCCAATGCAGGAAGCACCCCTAACCAATCTAGAATATTTCCATATAGACTATTATTGGAGAGATCCAATCTAGACAATCTATATTGTGTGGAAATGAATGGTGGAATTATGCCCCCAATACTACATGAGGCTAAGCGTAAGGAATCAAGGTAAATTGTGGGTATCCAATTTGGTTCAATCTTGATAGCCAATCCATTGTAGGATATATCAAGTTCGAAAAGATTTGTCATTTTGTTAAAAGAACTAAGAGAAATGATTCCTTGAAGATTGTTTGAAGATAGGGCAATGGACGTGAGACTATGAAGACTTGCAATTGAAATGGGAATGCTCCCATTTAGTTGATTAGAGGAAAGATCTAGATACACCAAGGAGGAAAGACTATCCAACTTATAAGGTATATTTCCACTTAGAACATTGGAGGATAGGTCTAATCCTACCAAAGAGGAAAGATTACCTAACTTAGAAGGTATATTTCCACTCAAAGAATTCCAAGAAAGATCTAAGTTCACCAAAGAGGGAAGGCTACCCAACATAGAAGGTATATTTCCACCCAATATATTTCTATCAAGGTCTAAAGTAGACAAAGATGGAATTTGACCAAGTGATGGTGGAATCTCTCCATTCAATGAGCTATCATATAAAACCAAATTTTGCAGGGTGGAGAGATTTTCAATGGGAGGAATAGGACCTTCCATATTTTCCATATTTGTCAATCTAAGATAGATGAGAGAGGTGATATTTCCAATACAAGGTGTCATACTTCCTTTTATATTAGACCCTAAAAGAAAAAGGACATTGAGTTGAGACCATTCCCCAGATATATAATATTTGACTTAGATTTCCACTGATTAAGTTTTCTCCCCCTAATACAAGCTCTTTGAGAGAAGGTAGGTGAGAGAGACTCAAGGGAAATGAACCGCTTAATAGTGGACTTTCGGACAACCAAAGTGAAACCAAAGTAGTCATATTTCCTAACCACAATGGTACTAGTCCTTCAAAGTTTTTGAAACCCAAGTGGAGGTCGGTAAGGAATGATAGGTTTTGGATAGCATTGGGAATGTGCCCTGAAAGCATGCATTCTAAAAGGTGGAGTTGCTAGAGATTATGTAGATGAGAAAGGGGTGCTTCCAATTGCTTTCCTGCAATATTCAACACTACTCCACTAAGGGACAAATATTTCAATTTCTGCAACTTTTTCGTCCACACTAAACCGGCACTCCATACTTCCCCACCACTAACATATACATCTGTTCCAAAATCATACACGTCTGCAACAGATAGGTCCAAAATTTCCAACTGAGAGAGATTTCCCAATTGGTAGGGAATTGTACCATTTAACCCAGCCCTGGACAAGTTGAGATACTCTAAACTCTGCAAGGAAGCAAAACCCTCTGATATTTCACCTTCAAAATCATTCAAGCTCAAATCTAGATGTCTCAAAATAAACCTACACATGTAAACAACAATGATAACCACTCAAATTTCTATAAGAGGAAGCTTAAATGGTGATGACAGGCTGCTTCGTAAAAAATACCTTTTGGAATTGTACCATTGAACTCGTTGTCGCACATGTCAAGATAAGCTAAGTTGTGCAAGGAAGCAAACTGATTTGGTATTTCACCTTCAAACCAATTGAAGCTCAAATCCAGATGTCTCAATTCTTTCAGGACAAATAGACCTACATGTTAAACAACAACAAAAAATCTACTCAAATTAAAGTAAGGGAAAGCAGTTTAAAACAGCAAATATGAAAGATTGTTTCGTTAAACATACCTTTAGGTAGAACACCCCCAAAATAATTGAAGCTTAGATCTAGATGCTCCAACTATTCTAAATGGAACAAATCTCTAGCAATTCTGCTACTAAATTGGCTAACCCAATAATCTTCCAAATTCTCCACATGATTGGCAAGACGGAGTTTGACAACATATGATGTGTTGGAGCTGCATTCCACTCCCCGCCATTCACAGCAATTAAAGCCTTGCCATGAATGCAATAAAGGTGAAGGATGTAACTGGCTTTTGAAATCAAGAAGAGCATCTCTTTCGTGTGGCAGGCACAGTATTGTATTGCCATTTATCATCTGTGAATAGCATGAGAATGCGATTAAACATTAGCATATTGCAACGGAGGAACGATCCATGGCAAGAATGCAGATAGCTATCTACCAAAGGTTTAATGCATACAGCTTGAACAATGGTAAGAAGAGTGAGTAATGAGGAAGGGAGAATGGGGTTAAATAAGGGAGACGGGATGAAGTTAGTGAAGGAGAACAAGTCAACATGACGGTGGACACGGGAAAGTGAATTTAACACGGCAATCGTGATATGGATACGAAAATGAATGCAGCAATCAAATCAAAGGTTGTTGAAGACGGGAAAAAAATCCCACGTTTCCTTTTAACTTAGCTCGGGAAAATAATCAGAAGCAAGTTTTATCTTGATGTACAAATCGTAGTTTATAGGGCATCTTATATATGATAAAATGTACATATTTATGTCTCTTAATTTATTTATTTTTTATGAAATATGTTTAATTATTAATTTAAAAAAGTTTAATACATAATCAAAACTAAAATGTTTGGAAGATTATCATCAATATTCTAGTTATATCTTTTTGTTTAATTCTAGTGTTATTATTGTGGTTTTTCTCATTTGTTGTTATTAGTATTCTTTAAGTTTTATGTTTTGTTCTTGTCATATGAAGTCTAATTTACTTGCTAGCTAGTGCCATACATTATTCAATGCACTTTTTTCCTTCTAATATTTAGTCATACAACATCTAGCTTGTATCTATTTGTGTTCTTTTAACCTTCAAAATTCCTTATATAACTACCATTTCCCAAAAAAATTATAGTCTTATCATCACCTTTGCAATTTGAATGTAGGCTTCCATCTTATTCTTCAAATATTTAGGATCCTCGCTTACTCATGTGTAACGCCTCGCTCAGGAACCCAAGAGAAATAAACCTAACATGTTACAATGTTTACTGAACTATTTTTTTTTTTTAAAGTTTAAACAACATCAAGATAACATTAATGCGGAAGCAATATGAACATACACATCAAATACACATATGCAAATATAGATACACTTTCAATTCCTCAAGGATTCCTTTATGTTGAGTCACATTTAGTAATTTTAAATTAATTAGTTTAAGTTCCAAGTACAATGTCTCAAGATCATAAAGAAATAACAGATACATAATCACATAAGCAAATGCATAAGTATAAACAATATAATGAGAGTACATCCAATCAATAACATCCACTGCACATGTCGCAAGGTATGTGAAAATAGATACAATACACCAAGATATATGATAACATAGACACATCATCTGAAAAGAAGTCTCTGAGATAAGAAATAAGAATGATAAAGGTACATCTTCTGCAACAAACATCCAACAGCTAGCAATGTAAAGGGGAACCCAAATGCTAAGAAGGCACTACCTCCCGACCGCGTGGTTACCTAGTCAGGCTTCCACTCCCACCGTGTAGGGAAGATAATGAATGATCCACATACGGCTAATCAAACATAAAACATTCCTAGGCAAAGTACCCCTAATAGCCAAAACTACCTCAAAGGTAACACATGCTATGCAAGAAGATAAAATAATTCAAAGAAAGAACACTCAATCAAATACCGACACCACATAACCAAACATCATACACAAACCGAGTATAAACCAAATACCAAGATCACAAGATAAAGTCAACAAAAGACAATTACCCCAAGTCAAAAACCACAAAAGTACAACATTCATGAATCACCAATCATCATCAATGAAAGTAAATAACCATAATAAACACATCCAACAGTAAGTACACCACATCCAATAGTAAGTACACCACTAGAGATACACAAAATCTACAAAGGAGACTCAGGCTACATACTAGGGAGTGTCATCGCATGGCTGCTTGAGTTACCCTGGACTGATCTCTTAATAGACTCCGGACCCTCAAGCGTTGAGTTACCCTAGACTGGTTACTCTGAACCCCAGACCCTCAATATCACACATATGGAAACTAGAGAGCCCTCTCAAGAAGACGAGGCACTCATCTCAATTCCATCCTTAGTCTATACAAGCACTCAAGGCATGGGTAGATCAAAAATCTCTAACTTATCTTTTTAGTGTGTTTCCCCCCATAAATTTTAATTACTAGATTATCACTTATTACATAACTTGTATTAGGTTACCCTGGTACTGACCACTTTGGGTCCCGGACCCCTATGCAAGCCACTCCCAAGTCACATACCTAGACAACCTCTCCTAAGCACATAAATCCACAGTTGTGTCCCATACCACAACACCCATAAAGATCAAACTCGGTTCCTTAATAGGCAACTTGATAACAAGATGGTTCTCCCACCCAAGTAGACATAATTGTACCACCAAGAAAATCTCATAAACATAATTTCAATTTAAATCACAAGATATATCATGACATCCAGTCACATAAATGGTATAACATAAATCTCACAACCCCTGGTGTACTCCCTAGACTGGTCGACAACTAATCAACACCAACATCTCAAAGCATAGGAAGTACAAGTAAAACAGTCCAACTCATAGTTTAGTTTGATTTGAAAATACACAACTAGGTTAAAGGTAAAGTTTTAGTTTACGTTTCAATATACATTTCCAAGTGATAAGTTTTTGCAATTAATCCTTACCATTAACCAATTGCTATATTTAAATAATTACACAAGGAGTAATCATTTATTTAAATTATTAAAATAATAATCATTGATATAATACTACGTTATCAACTTCATTGATAATAATAATGAAGTAACTCTATATTTCTTAAACAACATTAATCATTAATTAAATTCAATTTAAACCAATTTTAATTAAATTAATTAATAATCATACGAGAAATAACTATATTACCAAAACACTAATAATCTCAACAATAACATTAATTTCGAATCAACTCCATTAATAATCTGAATTCTATATGTAATTATAATTCTTAATAATCATTTAATAATTAATATTCATTAATTATAATTAAAACATCATAACAACATTATCTAACAATTAACACTAATTAATAATCTATTAAATATATTATTAAAATTAATAATATATAATATAATAAAAAAATAAAAAAATAGATTTATTAAATACTAATTAAAATTTAATATTAAACATTATATATTAATAAAGAAAACTTTATTAAAAACTTTAATAATATGAAACCTATAACATTCTTAATCGGTTATAAGAAACTCTTATAAAAAAAAGAACTTCATACTTTATAAAAAAAAGAGACCTTATGATTTTTTTTTTAACTTTATAACGTGTCATAATACTGAGCGATTTCAAATCGCTGACTTCTTTTAAAATTTCTTGCAGGTTGGTACCTGCGTACCGCAGGTACGTCCTCATAGTTTTTAAAATTTTTAAATTTTTTTTTTTAATTATAATACAAAACACATAAACGTGTTTTTCCAAAATAAATAAAAAGGTTTAAAACCATTTTAATTTATGTATATAAAAAAGTTCATAACAATTTATAACAATTAAAATAAAAAGGTTTTAAAGATTCATAACAATTTATGTATATAAAATAAAACCTCTCTTACTTCTCATAATTTATTTTTTATTTTTAAATATCATCAGCAAATATAGTCTGGTAGAGAAGACACAACAAATCATTCGAATTTTTAATTTTAAATATTCTTTTCCTTCAAACCCTACATGATTTAATTAATTTCCTCAATGATTCTTCTGTATAAACAATGAGAAACTAATTTAAACCAATTAGATCTTGAAAATAATCGAAATGATAAACAAAATTTCAGGAGACTAATTATCAATCAGTTAGATCGGGAAAACAATCAAGATGACAAACGTAATTTCAATCACCAAACAATCACGAAGCAGACAGATATTTCCAATTAAAATTGAATTCACAGGATTTCAAAACCCTACCTCGTACTGATGCTAAAACTCTAACAGCTGGACAAAGATTTCTACTGCAACAATATCCTTCAAGCTATGAACAATTCCTGGATCTGATGCTAACCTCTGACAGCGAGATGAGAATTCTTGCTACCAGCGAAATCCTTCAAGCTACCAAAATTTCTCTTCTTTCTCAAGCCCTCCAAGTTGCTCTCCAAAACCTATATTCCTTGAAACTTGTGTCTGAAAAACTTGTGTGTGCAATAATGACCCGAAAACCCCTAATATAGAATCTAATTACCTTTTAGGATTTCTGTCACCACCACTTCTAAATTAGAATAATTTTATTTAATTAATTCATTCATGCACAATTAATTTTCTTTTTAATTAAGATATTCTTTTATTATTCCTTTCATGCACGTTAAGTGAATTATTAAATTACTTTATTTAATCTTTCCACTTTACTTTACTTTAAATTAATTTATTAACTTTAATCTCATGTGCACTATAATAAAATATCTTAATCAAGTTCACATATTTTATCTTTTAAATTAATCTCTTATATTTAAAACTCATTCATGCGAACTTAAATCTTTTTCATAAATTAATATCTTTTTCCTTTTTAATATATTTTTTAACTTTTAATTTGATAAATATTTATTAACTTAAATAACAATAATATTTAGCATTTATTTAAAAATGAACTCTAAATATATTATTATTAAATTAAATAAATATTATCACGTTCTAAATTTAATCTTATAGCTTTTATCTTCGAATCCAATTCTTTATATTTAATTAATTTCTCAATTAATTAAATATAATTAAATATTCATAATATCATAATAATTTTTCATTAAATTAAATTATTAATTTAATCTATTAATTAGACTTAATAAATAGAAATTCATCAAAGGCTCACAAAACAACATACGCACAAAATACTCACAGGTTTAAAAAGGGTAGATAGTCTGTTACAAGTCCTCCTTGCAGGACAAGTATTATAGGCTTATGGCTAGGATTGGACCTGATCGTTATCTTCCCATTCTCACCATTTGAGTATTTGTAATAGGGCACGCTCATCCTGGCAATTCAGGGAAGTCGATGCTCGGTACCTGCATCCTGCATAAAAGACGAGCATGTACATGTATATAGTTATATCTAAACTAAACAGGCAATGGCAAGGAGTGGTGCATTGTGTAGATCCCGACTAGCAGGTGACTACGACTCCCTCCCTTAACCACATCAAACACTTCAAACAGGCGCACCATACACATGCAAGTATGGGGTAAGTATCGTAAAAATCACAAGTCTAATATCAAATGCGTACATATAATAATGTATCTCTATCAATACAACATTATCATCATTAAAGACATCATGTTAACATTTTTATCAAAGAAACCACATTTACTAACTAGGATCATCAAAATATCATTAACAACACATGAATAAAATCAACTAAGCAATAATAATTGATACATTTGTAATCAAAATCATGAAATAATATCATAATATTATGAATCTACTATCTCTAAAACTAATCAAAGCATAAAATCAGCCTAAAAAAATTTGACAATGATAAAAAAAATGTGAACTAGGGGCAAACACTACATCAAACATTATTTAGCTCTCTAGGGGAGCGGGATGGGGGAATTTGTATATTATGGTGTCCTAATATTCTTCTACACCTTAGCCTAAGGATCATTCTTATTTCTCATATTAAAGATCCATTTATGTGTTTTGTCATCTTTTTCTTTCCAATTTTGTATTCTTATCATCTTTAGTATGCTTTGGAATTCTGGACCTAAACACCTCTCTTTCCATGGACACTAGGTTACTTCTCTTTTGCACTAGGGATTAATTCCTTACAAAATTATTTATTCTCTTTTTATTATTTTTGTTCTAGAAAAGTGAAGATTAAGTACACACACTCTTTTTTTCCTCATTTTGAAATGACTACTAATGGACATCAAAAGAGCCTTTGTGTAATGTTATGTTCATATGGATAGATGTTCTTGGTATAGAATTTTGAAACATATCAATCCATTGACAAGACAATAGAATATTGTGATAGATTCTTAACTAATTATCTTTCCACATTATTTTTTCAACACATAATTAATTGCTTCATGCCATTAGTTCGTACCAAAATGATAAATCTACATATAAATTAATGCATTTCCATTATTAACTCATTTCTGTATTTGAAACTCCATTTATGATTATAAAAGGGTTTTCCTTACCTAAATCCCACTATACATCAAAAGAATACAAAGTTGGATGTAAATTATATTGATTAAAAGATAAAAATGACTTATAATGATATCTATAATTTTAAAGAGTTGTAAATTATATTAATAAAAAAAAATTTCACTTGTAATAAATTGTATGATGTTATAAATATTTTTAACTAAAAGATCAAATTGGATTATCCTTCAAATAAATATTGTTTAATTAGAAAGGAGCAGATCTAAAACGAATAAATAACAAGCTGGTTGATCTGTTTTATATGAAAAATATGTATATGATAGTTTTTTTTCCTCCCATTTAATTAATTTAAGTGGTTTTCGATTAACACGGATATAGTGAGAGATAATAAGAAAATGAATGAAGCAGAGAAAATCAAATGAACTATTAGAAATGTCAATTTGTATTATCTTTCCAATACGCAAAGGAAGTCATGCATTTCCTTTAAATAGACAGTGTTGGGTGATGCGACGCACTCCCCTGCCCATAGGTGGTTAATTATGTGGTGTTCCATGTTCACTAACAGTCATGGCTTTTGGTGCAATGGCAAATGGGTCCTACAATTGGTATCAGAGCCTAGGTTTGGCCTGGTCATGGGTTCAAATCTCCTCGGTGCCTTCCCGACCCACGTAAGAACCTGGTATGCACGTCAAGGGGGAGATTGTTGGGTGTTGCGATGCGCTCCCCTTCCCACAGGTGGTTAATTATGTGGTGTTCCATGTTCACTAACAGTCATGGCTTTTGGTGCAACAACAAATGAGTCCTACAGATAGAGATGATAATGTCAAATTTTCGTGCTAAGGGAGGTGGAAATATATGAATCTATCGTTTCCAACATGAAAATATTGATTGATATTTGAGAAGGGTGAGAGGGACTTGCGTATGAGTTGATTAGGAGTCAGTGAAACAGAGCACATCAAACTGCATGGGGAAGTTTAGAATTAGAAATAATTGTGACCGCACAACTCCAAAATCTTTGCTCATGAGAAGTCTTCCATATAATATTCATTGCAACTACACCTTGCGAAGTCTTTGATGGAAAATAACATGCAGTTTAAATGACCTATTTTAATCATGATGGTAAGAGTTTAAATTATATTTAAGAAAATTAACTTGCAATAATTAGATTTTAGTGTGCAATGGGTATCTTAAATTTGTGTTGATGGTCAATTTAATAAGAGTAAATTATTGGTCAATTCAATAGATGTCAATTATTTGATAGTGAAGATGTGTTGAGTTATTTTTCATCCCTTCCTTTATGGGATTTCAATGTACTAAGAAATACAAAAAAATGTATTGTAAAGGAAAAATCATCATAAGTGTTGCGGAAAATGTAAATATTGTATCAATTTATTGAATATTGAAGAATAGATGTTCACATAAATTTTGAATATGTAAATGCAGGATCATACAATTAAGAACCTAGAAAATAATCACTTTGAATTCTTTCAAACTTGAATAAGTTAAACTAGAATTGTAAATGTAATATTAGTTCTCTATTTTCTTTTGAACCCTACATGTGAAATAATATTTGATATAAAATGAGAAAAATTCTTTAAATAAAAATAAAATTACAAGTACGACATAACAAGAGGTGGTTTGGTGGGCTTCAAGCACCTGGAAATTTAAGAATAAACTTGTCTTAAGACACATTCAAATGTGCATTGCATGTTAATGAACAAGACATAAGTAAGGATGTGGATCCTTAAAGTAAAAATAGGAAAAGCAAAAACTAATCTTTGTCAAGGTTACAAACCCTTCTAGCAATAATCTTATTGTACAATCATTAAGAAGTGGATGAACAATACCCTTTTTTATTAAAATAATCTCACACATCATATCGGTGTCCTACTTGGTGGTCTCCTAATAAGATAGCCTCATCTTTACCAAATTACTTTCGAGTATCAATCAAGATAGCATGTTTTAACATGCATTCCTAGGAACTTTGGCAAGCTTAAAACATAGAATTCTTAAGCTATTATCTTTCTAATTTTTCTATTAGATATAACTTTGAAGATAACTTTGCATTCAATTTAATAGCATATGAATTTCAATTAACCAATTCACATTTTCTTGCAGAGTGTCCTTGCTAAGTCTAATATTGTCTCAAAGTACCTAGAAGAATATTGTTCCCCTAAAACCACTCAATATTAATAAAAATTAAGAGTATATAAATTAATAGTTTTGATGTATTAGTAATGATGGTAAGAATTTCCTTACACTTATAATCCAAAGCATAAGTCTGCAATGTCAAGAAAACTCCATCAAAATGCCATTATTTTTACATGTAATCTTGCATACATCATTGTGCCTTTCTACAATATATAACTCAACTCCCTTTTCTCCAATGCCATTCTTACAAAAGCATTCGTAGAAGTACTAAATCCCCTAAATCTTATCATAAATCTAATAAACTATCAACATGTCTTCTGAAATATAGCAAAAATGGTGAACAATATTGGTGAGTAAGGAGCCATTGTAGTTCAATCCTTTATGGTAGGTGTGGTATCACCCTTTTAGGAAGCTTGTTAACCAAGAAAAGAGGTTTGGTTAACCAATATATTAATTTTAGTGAGAACAACATTCCAAAGCTTAGTGGTCAATCCATGAAAAGAAAAAAGAAAGTCCAAAAAGTAGAAAACCTAACTGTGGTGAATCTATTATTAGTTATACTAGAGAATCTATTATTGTGGTGAGAGGAATGATTCATGTTAGTAGGGGATTTTATGTCATTTAATAGAAGAACTAGAGGCCAAAAAAAAAGTCTCAAGAAAATAGAGGACATTTTTGATATTTAATTTATCGTCTAATAGGGTAAGGAAAGAATCATTGACAAAATAGCCATTAACCAATTGAGAATTTGTGTTAGGAAGTGAAATGCCCGAAACCCAACTAGAAAAAATTGCAAAGGCCAACAAATAACCAATTTTTTTTTATAATAAGAACATATACTAAAAGTGCTAGAGGGAAGCCTTGACCAATTGACCAATGAATACCAAAACTAGTGGACTAGCGACCATTAATGGTGATACAAACATTGACATTTATAAAGAAAAGAATTAAATTCAAAGAGCAAAATGGGGGCCAAATTCAAAAAAATAGCATAGCTAAAATAAAAAAGGCATTCAATGGGATCATAGTTATTATATTCAATCAATAACTATTTTGAAGATTTGCAATAGAAAATCTACATCAAAATTGACAAATTTGGTCACTAACAAATTAGCGTGCAACATTTTTCATCAAATCGTCACCCTAGACAATGAATTGTAAGTAAAAGACAAGCTCTCAGCGAAGAATATTTGTAACTCATTCATAAAATTCACTTCTTATGAAAGGAACTTCATACCAGATACATCAAACATAGGTGAGCATTCAAACATAGACAAAAGATTGCCATTAAAAGTTCTCGAGGAAAGATATTGGCACATATAAAGTTGAGAAAACCCCTACCATTTTTAGCTTGCAAAATGATTTACCCTTGACTCTCTACCTCAAATCCCTAAGAAATATTCTCGTATTAAAGATCAATATATGTATTTTTTCATTGTTTCCTTTGCTATTTTATACTCTTGTCAAGTTGCTATCCTTTGGAATTCTAGAGCTAAACACCTTTCTCTTACCATGTGCACACTAGGAAATTTCTATTTTGGATTGGGAATTAATAACTGACAAATTTATTTTCTTATTATTTTTTGTAGTCCTAAAAAATGAAGGCTAACTACACACTCTCTTTTTTCCTCATTTTGAATTGATTATTAATGGAGATCAAAAGAGCAAAAAATGGTTTCAATTGACTTGTCATCAAAAAGGCTCACTCCATTTTTCCTCTACTCAAATTGTAGGTTTTTTTTCTCCTAATTACATGAAAGATTGATTTTCTTCTCTTCTCACTATTTTTTGAAGTATTTATTTTAAAAGTAAATAAATTTATTTTATTTATATTTTTTTGCATAATTTTGGTATATCTATTATGTTGCCTTGTGTGTTGTTCTATTCCTATGGATAGATGTTCTTGACATACAATTTTGAAATGTGCCAACACATTGACTTAGCATATTGTACTAGATTCTTAACCAAAGATCTTTTTACATCATTTTTCAATGTATAACCTAATGCTTTCATGCCATTAGTATGGTATCAAAATGATAGATCTACATATATAAATTCATTTCTAATATTAACTCAAAACTCCATTTATGACCAAGTTTTATTTTGATACAATTATAAAAGGCTTTCTCTTATATAGAAATTATTATTCATCAAAAAGATACAAAGTTAGATGTAAATTACACCAACTTAAAGATAAAAATAATTCATAATGATATTTATAATTTTATTGAAATCAAAAGCACGCAAATTTAGATGTAAATTATATTAATAATGAGAAAATTCACTCATAATAGTATTTATGATTTTATACAGATTTAACTAATAGCTCAAACTGAATTGCAGAGATTTAGATTTAAAGAAAATTAAAAATAATGCTGATCTATATTATATTTAATATCATGGCTACATATTGCATTGCCTGATATCTTCACACCATCTCTTGATAGTATTTGCAACTAATTTCATGTCCTATATAGGCCTTAACACATTATACGTAGCAGTACAATCAATGAAGATACGATTATATGTAGTTCTTCCTTCCTCTCATTTTATTATTTTAGGTGGTCCTGAAACAGTACAGCAATAATGAGAGATTATAAGAAAATGAATGGGGCGGGACAAATCAAATGAAAGATTAGAAACGACAATTTGTATTATCTTTCCTTTGAATAGACAGAGATGATAATTGTCAGACTGTCGTGTAGAGGAAGGTGGAAACTATCGTGATACAATCGTTTCCAACACGCAAAGATTAGAAAGATATTTGAGAAGATGAGAGAGACTTGAGGTTGAGAAGATGTGAGTGAAACACGGCACGTCAAACAGCATGTGGAAATTCAGAATTAAAAATAATTGTGACCACACAACTCCAAAATCTTTGCTCGTGAAAAGTCTTCTATATTATATTCATTGCAACTACACCTTTCAAGAACAAAGAGAAGTCTTTCATGGACAATAACATGCAGTTTAAATGACTTAATTTAATCACGGCATTATAAAAAAAATTAATTATTCATACTTCTAAATCATATTTATCTAATGCATATTCAAGGTAGAAAACATTGTCATTTTAGGAAGCACCTTTTGAATCCATTCTAAAGTTTTAGATTCATTAAAAGTTTTAGATTTGATTAAGCTTAAATTAAGTTGCAATGTCTTAAGTTTTCATTTGACACATCAAGGATAAAATTAGATAAACTTTTTTTCTAATACAAATGCGATAAAGTTTGTCTTGTTGTATCATGTATCTATAAGATGAGATGGTATAATATAATGATCTGTTTAATACGTTTATCAATACCCTAAGCATATTGATACAACTTGAAGACTAATTGTGTTGTAGCCTTAACAATGCAACCAAAACAAGCAATGAGTCACTCCTCAAGTATCCCAAAAGGAAGAAAACAAATAGAACAATCCCTGTCAATTTAGACTTGTGATGAAAGTACACAAAACTCATATTACTAAAAATAAGGTGCATAGCTTAAAAAATGGAGTATGTTCTCATGTTTGCATAAGATTTGGGTTAAAAGTAAATTGACCCGCCCCTAGGAGTTTAGCATCCAAGTCACATTGTCTCAAACATTAGAATTTGGGCTACAAGATGCAATCTACAAATCAAGGATGAAATTCTAATCCTTTCTTAACAACACTTCTTATGGTTCAAATTTTATTTCTAACTTGGAAATTAAGCAAAATAGGGAAGAGAAATAATCTAAGACTATAATTTCTCAACATTTAGATTTTATTTAACCTCTTGCCACATTAAAAATGAACTACATCAAATGTAGGATTTGAACTTTGTGATTAATATTGTAGACTTCAAGGTTTGGATTTCATCTCTACGACCACATAATTTGAAGATAAGTTTGGTCAACATGCACATAACTCAAAATTTACATTTTAATATGTAAAACTTGCTTTTTAGACTATGATAGATTTTTTCTTACAAGCTATGGATCTAGTAAATTCTTAACTCTATCATTTTGAGTGTTGTTATAAAATGGTTTAGAATAAGGGCATAAGCAGTAAAAGCTCTATATAGACCGAGAGTAAATCTCTCAAATGCCTCAAAAAGTAGTCAAATCCCCTTCCAAATAGAATTCTTTTTCTTAAGAATATTTCATAGAGAAAAATTTAAAACTATCATAAGGGAATAATTGAAGAAGGTAATAGAACACTACCAAACACCAAATCAATATATAAAAGGGTTATAAATCCCTAATGTAACATTGGGTTAATGCATGGAAATGGAAAAGAATTAGTTACTAGCCCTAAGATTTTAAAGAAGTATGTTTGCAGTATGTAAAACATTAAATATGTATTTTTTGTGTGTGTGCATATTAAATAATTGAACTTTCTTTTAATGATAACATCTCCAAGACTCGGATTTTAGAGGTTGAAGGTTGAACATCTCTTGTGGCTCCTTAATTCATGTTGTTAATGGAAAACAACTTAAATTTATTCTTCAACCTCATTAAATTTACATGTTTTGCAATATTTTTTACAAAACCAATACCTAAATACTAAATGAAGATCTACTAATCTTTCTAGCCATGAAATTATTTATAGTCCAACTAAGTTAAGATATTTTATTTTATTTCTTTGAAATTTCTATTTATATTCCTTAAATACATATTGCATATTGTATAACAAGAAATGGTGAGAAATGCTAAAAGGGGTAGTGTTGGAAAGTAAAGTCCACCAAGATAACTGAGGGGGGGAAGGGGCGAATCACTTGTGCTCTTAAAATAATTGTGAATAGATTTATTAATTGTAAAACATGTAAATGAGAGATGCAACAAGCATAGAAAGATAACCATGCACAATAACACCATATATGTCAACTAGTGATTTACCCTTGATCAAAGGGAAAACCATGGTGGGGATGATACCCACAAAATGATGTAGTTATATGAAATTTCCTTGTTAGAGGATATAACCAATTAGGAGTTGATTAAATGAAATAAGTACATATCAATCCCTGTTAGGAGACTTTGAATCATTGTTAGGAGATTTCAACCTTGTTAGGAGTTGTGCCAACCCTATAAGGAGCTGAAAGGAAGACAAATGAACTCAATTTCCAAATAGCCTCATCATTATTCCTTCTAAATAATGCAATGTAAAATAACAACTATCCAACCGGCAACTTGTCTTGCCAAATATAGATCCTTGTAAGCTCATTGTGCCTCAATCACGCCAAACTATTCTCTGATCTTCATAAATTCACATATCAAGCTCACGTAATCCATAAATTACAAAGATATGACTACATATCATACATTACATATAATGATACCATATTTCATGTATGCCAAGTCCTAAACAAGTTATTGAGTCAACCTTGAGACTTTCCCAAATTATAATAATAATATACGACAATCTTAAGATATTACAATACATGTTACGTTAAAATATTACACTTTATCCAAGATTACAAACAAATTGTTGTCTCACAATCTTCATAACTTTTTACTCGATGATCTCTAGATCATGCCCTTTGAACCAAGGCATATCTAACATGCTTTCAACCTCTATCTCAATCATCTTAAGCTAGCTCCATCTCTATAAGGAGATGGAATCAAAACAACAATACCCATTTTTAGAAATAGTGTCTAAAACATGCCTTTACTCAAATCTTCATAACTCTATCCATTCTTCATATTTTTGTACACAGTCTTCATATTTCTATATGCACTCTTATTTGTGAGCAATGAGGAAGGGAAACTAAGATTAATTAAGTAGGAGATGACATGAAATGAATGAAGGAGAACAAGTCAACATGATGGTGGACATGGGAAAGTGAATTTAACATGGCAATCATGAGATGGATACAAAAATGAATGGTGCAATCAAATTAGACGACTTTGAAGAGTGGAAGAAGTACCCCTTTATTTTTTTCCTTTATTTTATTTATTTTCAAAGAAATATGCTTTTAAATATTAATTAAAACAGATCAATACATAATTTAAATGTTAAAATGTTTGGAAGATTGGCATCATTTTAATCCAACTTTGTTTTGTTGTTCTTAGAGTTATTGTTGTATTGTTTTGCATTTGTTATCATTAATTTCATTTAAGTTTTATTTTTGTTCCCATTGTATGAATCTCTAATTATTTTGCTTGCTAGCTAGTGTTGCATGTACACATCATTCAACACACTTCTATCCTCCAAATTTTTAATCATACAATATTTAGTTTATATACATATGTGTTTTTTAACCTTCTATGGTATATTATGGCATCCTAGTATTGTTTTACACCTTAACTTAGGGATCATACTTGTTTCTAGTACTAAGCATTCATTTATGTGTTTCATCATCTTTTCCTTTTCTCTTTTGTATTCTTGACATATTATTATTCTTTGGAATTGTGGAGCTAAACACCTTTATCTTACCATGCACACCAGAGTATCTCTCTTTTGCACTTTGAATTAATTCCTTACAAAATTATTTGCTCTCTCCTTTTTTTTGGTAGCCCTAGAAAAATGAATGCTATACACATGCCTTTTTATGCCTCATTTTGAATTTACTACTAATGGAGATTAAAAGAGAATAATAAAAAAGAATGAAGGAATGATTTTCTTGTCATTTCATTATATTTTAAAGTATTTATTTGAAAACTATATTAATTCATTTTTATTTAGTATGTTGCCTTGTGTGATGTTTTATTCTTAGGTACTTGATCAAAGCCTAGATTATTTATTACTCATTTTATTATTTATGTTAGACTAATTATTATTATGTGTTAATCTTTAGTAGATTCGAATGCAAGACCTCCCCAATGAGAGGCTTACAGTTTACTAACGCATTGTAGGCTTTTGTCTATATTGTGCTAGATTATTAACTAATTGATCTTTTCACATTATTTTTCCAATGTATAACCTAATGCTATCATGCCATTAGTTTGGTACCAAAATGATAGATCTTCATATAAATTAATCAATTTCTACTATTAAATCATCTATCTACTTAAAACTCTATATATGACTATAAATAGTTTTTCGTACCTGAAAACCACTATTTATCAAAAAGAAGAAGAAGAAGTAAACTATATCGATTTAAAGATAAACATGGCTCATAATCAGACTTATAATTTTATAGAGTTTTAAAAATATATATATTATTAATAAAGACAAAATTGATTTATAATAATTTTATGATTTTACAGAGATTTCTAGCTAATAAATCAAATTGAATATCGTTCAAATAAATATTAATTAATTACAAAATGTGCATATATAAAGATAATAAATAGCAAGGTTGATATATATTACATTTAATATCACGGTTACATATTTCATTGCCTGGTGTCTTCCCACCATCTCTTGATAGTATTTGCAACTAATTTCATGTCTTATAAAGTCCTTCACACATTATTCGTAGGAGTACAATCAATGGAGATAGGATTAATTCGTTTATTGCAGTTTTCAAACACGGCAATATTGAGAGACGATAAGAAAAAATGAATGAAGCAGAACAAATGAAATGAATAATTAGAAACGACAATGTGTACTATCTTTTCAATACGGAAAGGAAGTCATGTTTTTCCGTCGAATAGACAGAGATGATAATTGTCAAACTGTCGTGCGGAGGAAGGTGGAAACATGTGATACTATCGTTTCCAACACGCAAAGATATTTGAGAAATATATGAATCGGCCAGTCTTAAACATTACACATTGAGGAAGAAATTAAGCCTGGTAAAATAAGTCAAACTTTGACTATTTAACACTTTTGCACTAGGAATCAAGCCTTAGTGTGTGATGTTTAAGCCGTTCGATATGGATCTATCATTTGCAACATGCAAATATTGATAAATATTTGAGAAGGGTGAGAGAGACTTGAGGTTGAGCTGACTAGACGTGAGTGAAACACACGACATGATCAAACTGCATGTGGAAATTTAGAAATAATAGTGACCAAAATCTTTGGGCGTGGAAATTCTTCCATATAATATTCATTGCAACTATACCTTTCAAAAACGAAGAGAAGTCTTTGATGAACAATAGCATCTAGTTTAAATGACTTAATTTAATCACGACAGTAAGAGTTTGTCTTATACAAAAATTACTTAAAACCACATTTCAGTGTGCAATGGCTTGGATGGTCAATTCAATAGGAGTAAATTATTTAGTGGTTGTAGATGGTCAATTTAATAGAAATAAATTGTTTGGTAGTCTAATTTTGTGAAGATGTGTTCAAGAGTTATTTTTCATCTTTATCTTTATGAGGTTTTAACGTACTAAGAACCACAACAAAATGTATTGTAAAGGAAAAATTACCATAGGTGTTGCAGCAACACCTAATGTAAATATAGTATCAATTTATTAAACATTGAAGAATAGATGTGCACATAAATTTTGAATATGTAAATCAGGGACCATACAATTAAGAACCTAGAGAATAATCACTCCGAATTCTTTCAAACTTGAGCAAGATAAGCTAGATTTGTAAATGAAATATTAGTTCTCTTTTTTCTTTTAAACAATGCATGTGAAATAGCATTTGATGTAAAATGAGAAAAATGCATTCAATAAAAACAAAATTACAAGTGGGGCATAGCCTAACAAGATGTGGTTTTGTGGGCTTCAAGCATTTGGAATTTAAGAATAAATATGGATTAAAACACATCCAAATGTGTATTGTGTGTTAATGAAAAAAACATAAGTAAGGATGTGGATCTTTAAACTAAAAATACAAAAAGAATAAAAATAATTTCCATCAAGGTTACAAACCCTTCTAGTAACAATCTTATTGTACAATCATCAAGAAGTAGATGACCAATACCCTTGTCATAATAATCTCACACATTGTATTGGTGTCCTACATGGTGGTCACCTAATAAGATAGCCTCATCTTTACCAAATTAATTTCAAGTATCAATCAAGATATCTTGTTTTAACATGCATTCCCAAAAAATTTGGCAACACTAAAACATAAAAGTCTTAAACTATTATATTTCTAATTTTTTTATTTGATACAACTATGATGATAACTTTTCATTCAATTTAATAGCGTAAAACTTTCAATTAACTAGTTAACAATTCCTTGCATAGTGTCTTTGTTAAGTCTAATATTGGCTCATCTTACTTATAAGAAGATGCTTCCCCTAAAACCACTCAAGATTAACAAAAGCTAAGAATATAGTAATTAATCTCCTTAGACTTATAATCCTAAGCATAACTCTGCAATGTCAAGCAAACTCCATCAAAATGCCAAGTTTTAACATATAATTTTGCATACATCATAGTGCCTTTATACAATATATAACTCAATTCCATTTTCTCCAGTGTCATTCTTACAAAAGAATTCATTAAAACACTAACTCTCCTGAATCTTCTCACAAATATGATAAACTAACAACATGCCTCATGAAATGTCACAAACTAGTGAACAATATTGATGAGTAAGGATCCACTATAGCTTAATTCCCTTTATCTAAGTCCTTCATGTGAAAAGTGAAGTATCACCCTTTCAAGAAGCTTGTTAGCCAAGGAAAGAGGCTTGGTTAACCAAAATGCCAATTTTGGTGAGAACAATATTCTAAATCTTAGTGTTCGACCCATGAAAAGAAAAAAGAATGCCCAAAAAGTAGAAAACTTGGCCATGGTGAATCTATTTCTAGGTATATTGGAGAATCTATTGTTGGGTGGGCAACAATGATTAGTTGTAGAAGGGACTTTTATGACATTTGATAGAATAACTAGAGGCTAAAAAAGTTTGAAGAAATTGGATGACACTTTGAATTTTTTTTTATCCTCTAATAGGGCAAGGAAAGAATCATTGACAAAATGGTCATTGACTAGTTGAGCATATGTGTTAGGAAATCAAGTGTCTTGAACCCAACTTGCAAAAATTGTATGAGCCAACAAATATCCAAAGTGAACTCTGCAATATGCACATATAATAAAGGTATAAGGAAGCCTTGGAAAATTGACCTATGGAAACCAAAAGTAGTGGAGTGGCAATTATTAATGGTGATACAAGCATTGGCATTTACAAAAATATTTAAATTTTGAGAATAAAATGAGGGCCAAATTCATGATCTTTTAACATAGATAAAATAGAAGGACATTCAACATTATCATAGTTATTATATTCAATTGATAAATGTATTGAATATTTTCATTATAAAATTGACAGAAACCTACATCAAAATTGATAGAATTCAATCACTAACAAACTAGTGTACACCATTTTTCATCAAATCACCACCCTAGAAAATGGGTTGCAAATGAAAGATAGGCTCTTGGACAAGAATTGTAACTCATCGATAAAATTCACTTCTTCTGAAAGAAACTTTGTACTAGATACTTCAAACATAGGTGAGAGTTCAAACATAGAAGACATATTGCCATTAAAACTTCTTGAAGAAAGAAACTAGCACGTACATAACTTTGAGAAAAGCCCTAACATTTTTAGCTTCCAAAATAAAAAAATGGCATGAATTCCTTAGGAAAATTGTAAGGAATTATTTGGAGATGATTTATTGCTTATGTGTTGCATTCATGACATGGTTTTTCATTGATGTCAACATGTCATCTTTCTAAATAGTTCTCCTAAAGTAGCAAAAATAGTTTTTTTAGCATGGTTCAAGGTTACTAAGTTTATTTCAAAGGGGTTAGCATTATGTTATTTGATATTTATGGATTCTATGTCTATGTTCAAGGAAATATAAATATGACTTTTTTAGTGAGTTACAGAAGATTTGCAGAGGACTGGTTGTAGGATAATTTACAAGAAAATGTATGGTGGTGTTCATGTTGTATCTTTTTGTCAAAGTTGAAGCTTGTTTAGCAAGTTTGGATTTTGGTCAGAGACATGTTTGTGATGGTATGTTCAAGTTAGAAGAATTAAAGGGTCATTCTATGGAGGTCAGTGAAGTGAAACATGTTATTTGTTCATTGTCAAGATAACTGTGTTATGTAATTGATGTAATTTGTAATATAACATGTGGAGCCTAATTGTAATATCTTATGATGGTCCTATATTATTCATTGTACATTGTGAAATATTCAAGGATGACTCAATTAGTTATTAGGATTTTGTGTAAAGGAAAGAGGTTTCCTTAGTTGTAAAGTGTGTGTGATTTGTAAGATCATATGCAGTCATATGTTATGTAATTTCATGCATGTTTTGGATGCAAATTGGTGAAGATCACAACAGTGAGTAATGTTGAGGATAAGTTGTGGACTTTAGAGGAATTCTATTGGCAAGATTATTTTTTATTTTAGTTAGATCAATTTTCTTGGATACGTTAAGCTGAATCATTTAGTTATAACAGTTTTGAAGTAATTTAGACATTGGGTCCAATTGTCTTCCTATTAACTCCTAATAGGCTTTGAATGGATCCTAGGGTGTGTGCACCAAGTTTGTGTAAAAATTAGTGGACACCAATCAAAAAGATAAATAAAATCTTTAATAATCTAATTAGGTTATGAATAACTCAATCTGGTTATTTTAAATTCAAAATAGTGGCTAGGCTTGGTATCCTAGACATATGGCCTTTTATATTTTAATAATAACCTGATCAGGTTATGTAACACAATCGAGTTATTAAAAGGCATATTTTTTTATGAAACTTGATCCATTTTTATAAAACTATGTGTTTTTGTTCAAACTTGTTGCCAAGGGCATTTTTACAACAATAAAAATGTTAATAACAACAATTGGAAAATGAGAAAACACTAACCTGATTAGGCTTTGACATTTTTAGTGAGATTTTTGTCATTTTCAAGCATGGCCCCCATGAACAAGGTACATTTTCAAGTTTTTTTTACATTTATGTTTCTATTTGTTATAAAATTAATGTTTATAATGTGTGTAATTTTTAAATATTAGATGCATCCAAGAGTCCAAGAAAATGAGTTGGAGTTGAAAGACCACATCCTACATAAACAACACAATTATCCCCTGAAGCACAAAACCCTCCATTGACTACAGGACAACCATAGAACCCTCCACTCATTGCAACACAATCAGAAATCCCTCCACCCACTATAAAAGGACTACGAAAACCTCCACTCAATATTTCCACTCAAAAACCATGACCACCTATAAACCCTCCATGCATCTCATTAGATCATGTAGATACTACCTAAGAGGACCTCATCAACCTCCTTAAAAAAAATACTTCTTACTTTTCCCAAATGCTCAAAGGTTGAGGTCATCTAGTCTTGATCACCACTCAACCCTGGTGGATACACTAGAAAGAATGACCAAAAGTGGAAATGAGCTATCTAGGGCAGTTGCGAAATGGAGTTCATTGAGGGATAGGTGTCATGCATTTTATGTTGATGGGTTATCATATCAACAAGTGAAAGATGATGTCATAAAGAAAGGTGATAGATGCACTCTTTTTACTGATCCTATTAGTAGAAACTCCCTAGAAGAAACTACTAAAATATTTCCTATTCATTGGTGCATTTACACTAGGATGAGATTAGTTTTTTGGGATAGGTGGTATATGGTATTTGAACTACCACTATGTAATAATTATGAGATGCTTTTATAGTTTTTGAGAAAGCGATATTGTGAATTCATCCTTAGCAAGATGACAAATTACTTTGACATTTGTTAGTTCTAGGGTAGAGGGAAAGGCTTTGCATTGGATAGACCAGGGGCCCATAGGGTAGTACCCACACTTGAGAGGAGGTGTACAACATGAAAAATCATGTCTCATGTCATGGTCCTAGCAGTCATAAAGGAGTCTATTGATTTATAGACCCTTCATGTAGTTGTATCATTGACCAATGTCATCATTCAGCATAACACACAATTAGTTGGGACAGTGGATGGATCATCACCTATGATACCTCCACCATCATCAAATGTGTCATTAGGGTCATCCCAAGCTATGCTACCTCCATCATCATCACTTGCACCACCAATGTCATCCCCACTTGTATCATCATCATGTGCATCATTAGAGTTATTGGACACCATTAACATATGTATTTTAGTTGTTAGCATATATGTGATGGGGCATATACTAAGGTTACCGAGTATTAATCGGCATCCCATCCATGTATACAAGTTAGCGAGAGAGAGGTTAGGGGTTTCAGAGGGGGCAGAGAGAGTGGGGGGGGGAAGAGGTAGGTTAGGAGTTTGCGTGCGAGAGAGGGGGGGGGGGGGGTGTTAAGGGTCAATAAGAGAGAGGGAGATTAGTAAATTTCATAAAAGGTAATACTAAATTTCTTTGAAAAGTTAATACAATTATAAGATATTTCAATAAAAACCTTTTAACTTTAAAAATATTAAAGAGCATACTTTATTATTTTTAGCAGCTTGAGCCTAGGCTATCTTTAAAATCTTGATATACATAAAGGAAATATAAAAATATATGAAAAATAATTTTTAATGATCATTTATTACATTTCAGATTTGATGAATGGTGAGTGATTTCATAATTCAATATGCTTTTATTTATAATTTAAATTTTATGCATATTAAAAATAATAATACTAACCCAAAAAAATTATAACAAATAATACATTATACTATGAAAGTCTTAAGAGTGTCCTTAATAAACCATTTTCATTAGTCAATTTCATCCCGAAACAAATTGTCATAGGTAACAATAATATACAAAGTCTCATATTAATGATTTAATGTCCCCTATTAATGTTTGAATTAGAAAATGTTGGTTTGACACCCTCAAATTAAATTTTAGTGTGATCTAAACATAAATTTTAGAAATATTTAGAAAATAGAAATAAATATCTTTTACTTAAATCGACTTATTTTTTATTTGAAGAAAGTATATATACTTGACATTTTTATCACATATATAAAAAATATATTAGTGATAGGGGTATAATATTAATTAATATTCCTTAAATATATGATATGCTATTTTGATAAAAATATTTGACTAAAAAACTTTGGAGATACCTAGATATTCTTTTATTATTAATATTTACAAACATAATTACAACAAATAACTTTTACTAATTTTATTTTTAAAGAATAATGTCAATATTATTGTATCTTGGCTTCAAGGCATGTACAACATATGGTTTTTTCTATAAGGATATATTTGATCCTCAACAACACACATACTCTTGAATAAAATGAAAAATAGAATTGAATTATTTAAACAATGCATATTCTAAGTATCAGTCAGTAGTTTTATTTTAGTTAAATGCAAAAAATTACTGCCAAAACATATCCATGAAAATAATAAATTGAATGTTTATACTGCTATGTTGAATACAAATACCCATTTAAAATTTCAAACCATAAAAATTGTACTTGTATTTTATTGATGACTTGCTGAAAATTAATGAATTAACTTGGCATTTAATTATTGTTGTATAAGACATCAAATACTTTTAGTATTTTCCTTCCTAAATTAAAAAAGTAAGACACCAAATTTGTCTAATTACAATAAAATTATAAAGCAATTGTTCATGCATATTTTATGACTCACCAAACAATAGAACAAAATTTGGAAATATCTAATCCTCTCTTGAATAAAGTCTCATATATGCTAAGATTGCAAGAAGATCATATGATGACCAAGGTTCTTTCAATGTCAAGTCTTGACTATGGATAAGCTCAATGGTTGATGTGATTTGTTGATAATCACAAGGGGCCTTATGTGTGTTTACTTAGATTCATTTCAAACCATACCGGATGTGGGCACTATCTTAATTTTTTGCAATGAAGTACTTTTTTGGGGTTTTCACAAAATATGCCAAAATAAATGGGATAGGGTTTAGAGATCCCAATCTATTCCTAAGGAAAATGATTATAGTAGATGGTATTTTGGTGGAAAATTCCTCAATTTACTGACCTCCACTTCGCCAAGTTACACTACAACTATGCATGAATTGGTGCAGTCTTCTTCTTCTTTTTTATCAATAAATAATCAAAACCTTATGAATTATATTAATAAAATAATTAAGGTTATAGGTATCTTTGTTCAAATGGGCACTGATAGGAAAGAATGAAGAAGAAAACCTCCATTCTTGCCCATAACTTTCATCTGATACACTTTTACATCTTAAAAGGGGCATAGCCCAGTTTACATATATGTTATGTTCATCCTCATTCTAAATTGAAATATCAAAAAATTTCTCTTTAATAGATAGCTACAAGAATCTAAATGTGTCTCTTGATAAGATTAATGATAGATTGGAGTGATGGACTTGAAACTCTTGTACTTGAAAAAGATGTTGTGATCCCTCCCTCCCTTCTTACTGACATGGGCATGAAACTTTTTCAAAACATTAGTAATGTAAGAAATTCAAAATATATAATCTTCTTTAGCAACCATTTTATAATTATTTAATGTGTGTCCTTTTTCTTAGGTAGTTGTTTCTAAGATTAGAATTTTTCAGAATCTGTGCTAGAGGTTTCTTAGAACATCTAGTTTCTTGATACCTTAATGAACTTCAATTGTTATTTGGATTATTTCTATGCCTCTATTTCTAATTTTTGGTTGTTTGTCCTGATTAGGGATGAAAAGTTATCAAATTTATATTTCTTCTTGACATGATGTTAAATTGATAAAAGGATACCACTTTCTTCTAATTAAATATTTATGATTGTATTGCTGAAATTGAGAGTGTCAAAAGAGTCAAGTCAAGAAGTTTCAAAAATGTTCCATGCTTGTGATAATTAAAATATTGAGAGGAAAAAAGTAAATAGTGCCAACAAGAAAAGGTTTTCTACTTATTCTATAGTGGCAAGATTAATAGAAGATCCTAAATCATCAAAAACCTTGTTTATGTGAATGATATCAAAAATCCATCGATGCAAAGAATCCATATTAGTAAAGAAAAACAAGACACTAGTCTAAACCTTGTCTAAGATAAATTTTGTATAAATATTAGATTCAAACATACATATAGGTAGATATCTATAGAATCTTTACACCTAGGGAGCTAAAATTGGATAAATATATCGAATCACATTCTAAACTACTAAGAGAACTAAAAGCATTAAAACAACTCAAGCTAGACCCAGATTTAACATCCATAGGAAGAGAGAGGGCCCTACTGAAACTAGAGAACAAGCTACCCAAATAGAAACCTAACATATATAAAATATAACCAAGATACTTATATCCCTCCTGGTTATAGAGATAAGCATAGACTACAAATGAACCACGCCAAGAAGCTCTAAACAAAAAATGGAAGCAAGCACTACAAACAACGAGACAAATGGCAACCAAAGGAGGGAGGGAAAAACAAGAAAAAGAACACAATAAAAATGGAGCTAAACCTCTAAGATGTCTTCCACCTGGAAGTACCACTCCATGCCCCTCCATTCAACACAACTGCATGTGTTGGTGGCAGCCATAAGATACATCTAGTTGTGGGTGATTTTCTCTAGGTGATGCATAAAAGCATTCTTGTCTTTCATAATCAAGATTAGAAAGACTTCAACTGACATGTCCAATACATTATACTTTGTCCTTTTGGGGATGTAGATGCCATCATCAATGTTCCCTAAAACTACATCTAGCGCATTGAGAAAGGGTTCCTTAAAAAAAACCTTGCAGAAATCCATAAGTGCAATTTTATATCTATCCAAATGCAAGATAGTTGCAATGAACATGACCACAATGTTGTTGTTATTCTTGGGCCTGTCAGCCAAAGTGAAAACTTCTCACCTAGGTAATCCTTGGATTTGAGCATATTACTAATCCTAAGGATGGATATTCCCCCCTAGAATTCCATCTTTCTATGACTACGCTTCATCCTAATTGACATATCCATCCCACAGACCATAATGTTGAATAACTCAAATTAGACAGAAACCTAACCCCTACAGCTCATGACAACCTTAGCTAAAAAAATTTAATGTTTACCTTAAAGGGTCTTAAAAGTTGGAGCAACATCATTAGAAGATGCCCTCTCTTTTGGTGCTCATGCCAAAAATTTGGGAAATCTTAAAACAAGATATCTATAATTTTGCAATACCTCGATCTTGTCCTTCACCAAATGCATTGTCTGTTACTCAGTGATTTGTAGAGAATAGGATACAATTTACTAAATTGAATGTTATCAGTGGTAAATGTGAAATAGATATTCAAGTAGGTAGATTAAAATATTCTTAAGTTTTAATGTTTATAGAATGTGTAGAAAGTTTTAATTTCACCCCTAGCTCGCTTAACAATTGGGTTTAAGTTAGATCGTTACTTAGTTAAATTAATAAATGAGCTTACTAGAAAGTTGACCCAAAGATTAGACAATTTGAATAGTAATAAACTGGGTGATTATGATATAAAACTCCATAAGGATTGAAGAATTGACCAGTTAGTGCGTAGATGAAGTTTTGTTAGTATTATAAATAGTGAAATTTTTTCCATCAGCTCTAGAGTTTGCTAAAGCATCTACTATTTTATCACCTTCCCTATATATGTTGAAACCCAATCTCTCCAAATTTGTCCACAATGCTTAGTGTTGTTTCGAGGTTTGAGTTTAATGTCTAATTTGGTGTACTTGTTTTTTTAAGTGCATTAAGAATGATTTGTGAGTCTCCTTCTACTATTAGTTTCTTAATTCCACATCCAAGCTTAGTTGAAGCCCTTTTGTGAATGCTTCTAATTCTACTAGGTTTTTAGTTATCATCCCTAATTCTATAGCCTATATTTAAGGATCCATTTATCAGATTCGGTGATAAAATATCCTATGCGAGCTATACTTGGGTTGCCCCTAGAGGCACCATCAAAATTTACCTTTTCTGTCTTGAAGGAAGGGTTTTCCATTTATAGTTCTCCCTAAATTTCTTATTAGTTTTGGAGTAAACCCTAGTGGGGTTGATTAGTTTATTCCAATTCTTTTTCATTAGAGCATCATATTCTGAGAAAACTCCTTCCTTGGTGTGATTCCTTAGATAATTATTAATAAGTTCAGTGATACTAGATTCTACTTTGTTTAGGAAAGAGTTAGGTTGAAATTCCTGATTGCTAAAGATTTTCCTATTTCTTTCCTTCCAAATCTCCCATAGGAGAATGGATTCTGATATTTTGTGAAGTTTATTGTAAATTTTGGACTGTCCATATTTAGGCCAATTTTTAAGATGTTCCCTGAGGTTGGAATAGAGAGTTGTAGACTAGTTAAGTTTCTTACATAGCCAATACCAACATGATTTAGAAAAGCTACATTGAAATAGGAGATGATCTACCATCTTTTATTCTTTTGTGCATAACGGGCATCTCGGGGGTCCTTCAAAACCTATTTTAGTGAATCCATTTGTTGTGAGGATTCTATTTTGGGACACTACACACAAAAAAGTCCCCACTTTGGGAAGGTAGGCTAGGTCCTAGCAAAGAGCAAGGGGGATTTCAATCTATTCTCATATTTAAAAATTTATGATAAGATCATAGCCTAACTTAATTTTTTGGGTTCATTCTTTTGAAGCCCCTCATGTTAGTTTATCATAGTGATCGATGTGTTTGATAGGTCTTTGATTAATGAATTGCTTGTACTAGAGTTTTTCTTGTTTCGTTAGGTCAATGTTTTCCACTAAATTCCATTTAAAATTTTCTTTTTGGTTATTTATTTCTCTATATTTGTAATCTTTGACAAATCTTCCCCATAGATTTATCAACTTGAGTTTTGTTGGATTCAAGAGAGAGGAGGAGTTGGGAGAGGAAAGCTCAACACATGAATCTTCCTAGAATAAATCTTTCTCTCCCCTTCCTATATCCCAAGTAAGATAATTAGTGATTAAAGGCCTACATTGTAGCATGAAGTTCCAAGTGTTCGAACCTTGTGGAGGATTAATAGTGTGAAATAGAGAAAGGTGGTCGTTAGAGTTGAGATATTTATTATGTAATATTTTTTCCCATTTATTATCCTTATTCATAAACATTCTCCATACTAAATTAGCTCCAAAGGCTTCATTTTTCCAACTAAGATTTTTGATTCCTAACTCTCCTTGAGTCTTGGGTTTACATATATTATCTCACTTGATTAACGCTTGTTTTTCCTTCTCTTCTATCCCTTTCTAGAAGAAATCCCTTAATTTCTTGTCTAGTTTGTGTTTGATTAATTTAAGTAATGGGATACATGAGATGTGATAAGATGGTATTGTTGATAGTATAGATTTGATGTTAGTTACCCATCCTACCTTGGTGAGCCATCTATTTTTCTAGTTGTTAGTTTTCTTTTTAAGTTTTTCAATATTAGGGTCCCAATTTTTCCCATTTCTAAACCCTTTCTCTATTTGTATTCCTAGATACTTATAAGGGAAAGTTCATTTCCTATATCCTATTGTTTGAAAAATATTATTTTCCATATCTATCTTAGTTTTTAGGAAGAAGATTTCTAATTTTTCCACATTTATTTTTTGTTTTGATGCTCTCATATAGGTGGAGATGATTTCTTTATATTTTCTAGCTTTGTGTAAATTACTAATACCTATTATTAATGTACCATCTACAATTTTTTGATGTGTGATATTTTTGACCTCTTCTATGACAGACACTCCTATTATCTCATTTTCTACCTAAGCTTTTTTTATGACTATTCCGAAGGTTTCTGCCATAATGATAAAAAGAAAGGGTGAGATTGGACCCTTGTCTGATTCCTCTGGATGAGCTAAAGAATCCCTCTAGTGTTCCATTGATAAGAATGAAAAATTTAGGTGTTGAAATACAATTATAAATTAGGTTAATCCATTTCTGTGAAAAGTAAAAGGTTTCTAATGTTTTGCAAAGGAATCTCTAGTCCACTTTATCATAGGCTTTTTGAATATCTAATTTCATAAGCATGCATGCTGATTTTCAAGTTTTTACCGAGTGTAATAATTATTGGATGATAATTATTCCATCCAAAATAGACCTATTGAATATAAAACAAGTTTTCTCCCCACTAATTAGTTTGGGTAGGACTAGCTTAATCTTATTTGTTATTTTCTTGGATAGAATTTTATAGATGGTATTACATAGAACTATAGGGCCAAAGTCTCCTAGATCCATATGTTCATTTTTCTTAGGGATTAATGAGATGAAGGTATAACCTATGTTTCTTGTAGCTTCTATGGCTTAACATAAATCCTCACCTAGTATATGTCACCATTTCTATAAGAAGAATGTTTGAAAGTCATCAGGTCCTAGAGACTTATCATGATTCATACTAAATAATTTATTTTGAATTCCTTCTTTCATGAATGCTTTATTTAACATCTTATTGTCTTCTTTAGTGATTATTTTTGGTATAGATTCTAGCATCATATTTTGGGTTATGAGGTTTGAGTGTTCATAGCTATTTAAAATGTCTATGTAATAATTTACAAATTTTTCCGCTATTTGTGTTGGATTTTCTATTATAGTGCCTATGCTATTCTTATTTTTCAATACTATGTTGAAATTTCTATTCCTTATTATGTTGTTATGGAAGAACTTTGTATTCTGATCTCCTTCTTGAAGCCATATTTCTCAAAAAAAAAATCTCCATTCTTTCTTTAGGATGTCTTCGTGTTCGTGCATAAGTTCTTTTTCTTTTTCAAATTTGTCATTGCCCATTCCTTATTCGATGACAATTTTATTTAGATTATCTAATTCTTCTTCTATCTCTAATTTTCCTTTAAAGGTGATTTTAGAGTATTTTTTATTCCATTTTAGGATTTTCTATTTTAGTAATTTAAGTTTGGAAATGAAGAAAAACATTTTGGACCCTTTTGCTTCTCCTTCTATCCACCATTTGTTAATATTTTCTATGAAGATTTCATGCATAAACAACATTTTCTTACATTTAAATGGATTTCTAGATGGCTTATAAGGTTCAATAATTTCTAGGCTAATTAGGAAGTGATCAGACTGAGCGTAGGGAAGTATAGATGATTGAATTGTAGATTCAAATATTTGCATATTCCCTTTGAAGATAAACCTATCCAATCTTTTTGCTATTTGGTTGAAGTCCCTTCACCTGTTGAACCATGTGAACTAATCATTCATTGGAGGAATGTCTATGAGACTGTCTCACTAGAACCATTCTTTAAAATCTAACATAGTTTGCATTATGGTTTGAATTTCCTCATTTTTTCCTTTCAAGTATAGAATGGCATTAAGATCAACTCCTACCTAGACATTCTCTTCTTGGATGGAGTTTATGACATTACTAATTTCATTCCAAAGCATTTTCTTTTCTTCCATCTGAATTGGACCATTTAAATTTATAATTATGAGCTATATGGACCTACTTTATAGATTTCAACTCTTTCTCCCATCCAATTTTCATTTACTAACATTCCTTCAGAGTCTATTTTCCACAAATCCTAGATTAGACCAATTCCCCCTGAAGCTCGTTCTATTTCATTTAATAAATTTTTTCAAGTACGAAGTTTTTTAGTTAATTTATCACCTTCTTGTTTACTTATTTTAGTTTCCTAGATCATTATTAGTTATGAGTTAAATAAAGTTAAATTATGCTTAAGTAAGCACTTCTTGTTAGGGGCATTTAGTCCCCTAACATTCTAAGATGTTAGTTTCATTGCCTAATGGGTAGGGCCATCCCCTTCTCACCTTTCAAAGTATCCTAGATTTTCCTCTAGTTTTATGCTTTACCAATTTCTACCCTTAGCTCTATTAGAGATTTTCTACCTCTCTTCCTTTTTTTCTGGTTCTGCACATCTTCGTGCATAAATCCCTTCTATAGTTTGGGATATCCCTAACTTTTCCTGATTGGTTTGTGCTTGTTGGTTTACATCTACACCTATTTCTTCATTATTTTCCATTTCTTCCATTCTATCTTCTTCCAATAATATTTATTGAATGTCTATCTCCTCCTCTTCCATTATTGTCCCATCCTTAACCATTCCTCTACTTATATTCTTATTTTTGGACTTTTTTCCTTCTTCTAATAGATCGACTACTCTGAATTCTTCTCATAATTCCTTTGAAAGCCTCTCTTCATTATTTTTTTTTCCATATTCCCAAGCTTGTCTATCCATGTTACATTTAGAAGGGTTGCTGCTTCCTTGGGTATTTTGTTATGTTTGTTTGTTTATTTATTGTGCTAGATAGTTGAATTAACTAGAACCATTCCATTAGTTGGGGCTATGTCAATTCTAAATTTAAAGGTTACAATTTATGGTGGTATGAATAACTTTGAGCCTGATGAATCTTGATCTTTTTGTTGACTCTTCTCTATTGGTGAAAATGGACTTTTTTCCATTCTTTGGTGTCTGCCAAAATTTATGTTTGTATTTATTGAAATATCTGGGGCTATCTTGTAGACACCTTTTTCCTTTCTGCAGTGTTTTTAGTGAACATATTGTCCTTAAAAGAAATTAATAAAAATTAACTCCAAATTCCCAAAAAGGAAGACTAAATCAACACTAATAGTTGGGTCTCTTCGCTATTGAAAAGTGTAAGCACCCTCTAAATTTATCTGGGTATAGCTCCCTATATATGATTTACAATGAATCACCTACACTATGATCGATAATTCTTTTAACATAAAATAAAGAAAGGTTTACAAACATCTATCTATAAACACGATATAGATGTGGTAAAACTAATTAACCAAAAGAAAATAATACATAAATGATACAAAGCTCATATACTCAACCATTACATTATAGAAATAACACAGAGAGAAGGACGAACCCTTCTTTCCAAATATTAAAAAACTAAAGTACCAAGTCCCAAAGATCATGATGATGATCAGATGTAACAGATACAAATTTAGGGAAAATCAATATCACTCTAAGTTTAACATTGATCAGAAAATAAGCATTTAAACTCAAGGTTTTAATATGCTGAAATTTACCCTCTTTGGAAATGGAAAAATAACAAATATTTTACTATTCCTATACATTGATGAATGTATGAAAATAAACAATCCCCTTCCCCTGCATTACAATTAGAATAAAATAAAGAAAGAAACTCCCTCTCTCGAAAGCCCAAAGTCTACAAAAAAAGGCAATCTCCCACCAAAAAAAAACACAAAAAAATTGGAACCCTCCCATCTTCATTTGCAAATATTATATAATTTCCTTCAATCCCGATGGGGTTAATCAATTATGATAACTGCTTCTTGGAGATTCTTTCCCCTGAAATCTCTTTCAAATTTTTATAACTCTGTTTATAAAGTTTATGAAGTCTATTTTAAATCATCATAAAGATGTGTATATAATGTAATGTTGTATTCCTTTAAATCAAACATTATTTAGAATTCTTGAGATCCCATTCATGAAATATGCCGCCACATCATAAGTGATAAATGTAGATATTCTGGCACATGGAGGTCTTTATTTCTTTGATATAATGATTTTCAAAGAAGTCTATAAGATGGTTCACAACCTTTCTCTCCAAATAGCCTATGGTCTGGTCCATCAAATGCAAGTTGATTTCAGTTAGGTTGTGCATTCTCGATTCACCATTTCAGCCTCACCATTTTCATAGGATTCTCATTCTATAGCTTGGGCTCTCACATCATGGATATGAAGGATGTATCTACGAAGTGTTAGATTAGTGATCTTGAGGGACCCCATAAATAAACTAATAAGCACACAGGGGTGTCCTCAGGGTGATATGTTGAGATAGCATCTCTCATCAACATTGCAAGTTGTGACAAGCTTGTCTACGCTCCAATATATCAAGTTGATGACCATATTGGATTTTCAAACAATTCACAATGTGTCTCTTTCCATCATGAATGAGCTCATGCTTGGGCTGCATTTATACAAGCTTTGTTGCATTAGATCGTGAAACTTCACCATCCTTTATGCTGATGCTTTAACATTTACAGTGATTTGACCATCATTTGAAACAAAGAAATGTGCTAATGATGGCTTGACTACCTGGTATCAAAATGGAGACCCATATGCTTAACCAATTAAGATTTTTGGGTAATTGGGTATACAATTATTACCACTGCCAAAGCTAATTCATTCTCTACATTTACACTGAGTGGCATTGCTTCCAATTATATGGATGTATAACCCACATCTTTGCCTATCCTTGTGACATTAAGGCCATAAGGGACTACAGGTGATGTTCCTACCATCGAAACCCATCACATTCAATGGCAACATGTTGCACACTGACCATGCCCGTGGCATCTTGTCAACTATGTTACATGGATTCAAACAAAATGTTGAACATTCCCCATAATAGGTAGATGTTGATGAGAATAGGGGCTTGAAAACTTATCCATGATTAGAAAATTTTGTGTTACAAATTTTGTGGATAGCATAGATTTAAATAAAATTATCTCTTATGAGAGAGTCAAGCATCATATCTGATGACTCATGTACTCTCTCAATAAGATTGCATCTAGTTTAGAGGAAATGATCACCATACTACGGTTCTTGTGATGATGAACTATGCTAACCTGATTATGCAGTTATCTAGGAATTCTTAGACTAGTCTATGGGAATTCATTCCCTCATGTCTACACTTAAGTCTTCTATTGGTGTGGAAGAAGTATTTAACATTTTTCCCAACACCTTCTTCATTGAAACTATCCACATTAGAGGTGTCATGTGTAGGTTAAAACCTTTAGTTTGTTATGCATATCATGCAAATAGTCTCACTTTCTAATATGATTTTTCCTCTACCTCTTTGTTCTTTTTGAGCTTGGCATTCTATCAAATAGTTGGCAATCACATGTCATTGCAATGTTTAAACTCCATTCTTTTGTGTTAGAATTGAGAACAATGACTCTTAAAAAAAATGCATGGATTAAGGTCTCCCAACAAATGTGACATATACATATCTCATATAATGGGGCCATCTATTGTGAATTGGACTTAAGTAGAGATATGGGAAAATGGTTCACAATCATTCCCCATTTATGATATCTTGATCTTATTTTTTATGTGTGAATACTTGAGGGCTCATTGGCTTTTTCCTTTAACTTGTGAACCTGATGAATCTTATATGAACTATGTGAACTACATCATGCCCTATTGAATCAAATCTGATCTTCAAAACTAGGCTCTAGATCTCTAAAATAGGACGTTCTGATACCTTTAAACCAATCTAAATCAAGTCACAAAAAGTGTGGAAAGTTTGAAGCCTTTCTTCTGAACCTAATTGCATTAATGGTATTTGAGAGAACCTCTAAACTTGGATTTAAACATGAACTTTTCATCACCAAACCTTTGAATTTGTGGACTAGCAAACCACATTTCTGAACTGGAAATGAATCACTCAAGCAAGTAGATTATACATCTAAACTTCTTAGAACAAACCATTTAACTCGTGAGAGAAAATTGGACAACTTTGAACTACTTTGAACCTTCGTTCAAAGGAGTTCAAGACCATAGATTGAAAATTTAAATTACTAGGTCTATATGGGTACCAACAAGTGTATTTTACATTTCTAATTCATTTGTATTATGTTCATAATTTTTTCCTAATTCCTTATTATTATTCCTTCTTGGGATTTTGGACTCTTTTCTATTTCAAAGTAGAGGTATCTGGTGTTTGTTGTTCTTAGAGTTTCCTTCTCCTTGTTAGTTTTTAGCTACTCTTTGCACAATTCCTTGGGCTTCATTGTCTTTTTATTCTTTTAGTCATGTCAACTTCTTTTTCTTGGAATGTTCTCAGTAGATGCTGGTTATTTTGAAGAGAAAGATTAATATAATTTAAGCTTTCTCTATTCTCTATTTTTTCCCTCTCAATTTTATTTGAAGAGTCAATATATTTAATTGTGTCTATCTAGTAGAGTGTGTCTTCCTTTTCCCATATCTCTATCTGATCCATAATATATCATTATGAATTAGGATAAACTCATTTATCAGTTGATTATATGTTTTCACGTTTTCTTTTATATCCTCAATTGAAATGTTATGTCTACACATTTTCCACATATCTAGATCTTTTTTATTTCCTCCTAGAGTCTGAGGCTCTTCTCCAGGTTTTGATCACTTATTTCTGCACTGCTAACATCATTGAATTTTGATCCTTTTCCTACGATACATTCACATGGGAACTTGTTTTTTTTCTGAACCCCTAATTTTCACACTATCTTGAATCTCTCCTTCTTCTATGAGATTTCTTTCTTGAATTATCATACTTTATAATTTAGTATCCTTTCTACTAAGATGTTCCAAATGTTCACCTTCCTCTATGCTTACTTTTAAAGTGTCCTAATTATTTGCTTCATTATGATTTATGATCACGTTTCCAAGACTTGTGTTTCTTTTTATAGGTATGAATTTGGATTTTGATGGATTTATAGATAGTGGATTATTAACAAGAAATGTAACTTTGATTAGTCCTTTTTACTTTTCATATTGTAGATCATAAATTAATATGTTTGTTATAATTCTAATAAATCCATTCACTTCATTTTCTAAATTTAGGTTAACTAAATTTTTTCTTAAATTATAGTTCTTTTTATCCACTTCTATCCCTATATAATTTCCTAGTGTTGAACCTAATCTGACCAAATTTTGGGAGTGCAGTATTTCCATAGGAATGTTTTTGACAATAAACCATTTTGGGAATCTAAGATGTTGAATTGATGCCTTGGTAAAATTTGGTGTCCATTTAATAAAAAACAATTTTTTTTGAAAGAAGCACAGAGGAGGTGATAGAAATTTATTTCTAACTAGTTTATTATTACAATGATTGTATACTAATCTATGAGATGGTGGAAGCATAGTTACATGTTCCAGTTTGAACATTTGAAACCAATCCCCTAGTCTTTCTTCTATGCATTCTGGAGCATCTCAATATGCATACAATCCTTTGTTTTGGAACTCATGCCATTTTTCTTCCATAATGTCAGTACTAATGATAATGGTATTTTTAGATTCTATTCTATTAGAACTTGAGGTGATTTGGTTAGGGATTTGGTAGTTTGATATAGGGTTTTTTTGATGTAGAGGGATATACAACATAGGGAAAATGTGCATGGGTTTAGGTCAATTTGTTGGTTTCTTGATAATGGGTTTATGATAGGCAATTTGGTCCTAAAAAGGTTTTGACAGAGCTAGGTTTATATTGGATTTATAGTGGAGAGGTGAAGAGGTCCTCCCTGGTTTAGGGTTTATGCCTATAGTTATAATATTAGATTCCAAAATTACTATAGGTTTTTGGTGGTCTAGATTAGGCTTATGAGGGTCTCTAGATCTATTTTCTAGAGAAGATGAATGGAAGTTGAGAAAGGCTCAAAGTGAAGAATGACTAATCTGATCATAATAATTCAAGTTTTTGCCTGAAACAAACTTATTACCTTGATTGTTTTTGGTAGTCTAAACTTAGATATTTTGGCTGGATCTACTTGTCCCTACCTAGTTTTGTGTTTTGTCTCTTGTGGCTATGTTTAACCTCTTTTATAGAGTGTTTTCTTTTCCTAGTGACTTAATATTTTGATCAATGCTTCTCTTGCACTTTTTGTATTGCACTTATTTCTTGCTAGAGTTGTGGTCTATAGATCATTTTGAGTTTTTTTCAGCCATCCTTCACCTTTGGATTTCTTTATTCCTTTCATCATGTAGCTTAGAGAATGTAGAGAAACTACTTTTGATAACTAACAAGACTAGTTTCAACTACTCCATGCCTAGAGTTTTCTATTTTTCATCATTCTGATTGATCCTTAGAGTTTGAAAGAAGTTTTTTGTGTGTAGGGTGAATTAGGGTTTTGTGTAGGGTGAATTAGGGTTTTAAGGATGATATTTTTTCCTTATACTTATTTGCAATGTCACATTTTTTAGCAAAGGCCATTTTTCTGAGTGAAAATATTATCTCTTATGATTTTTAATACAAATTTCGCACTTAGAATTAATATAATTAAGATAAAAAGATACATGAACTACTGCAATCTTCAAGGGTTATGTAAAATATTTTTATACCACTACATACACCATCATAAAGAACATATGCCTAAAAGGGGTTCTGGCTAACTTTACACAATGATTTAGAATCACTAAAGCGTCAACAGTGTGAACTAGAGGAATTCATCAATACATGATCGCATTCTCCATTGCAATCACAATACTTTAACTAAAATAAACTTAAATTAAGTGAGGGAATTTAAGAGAACAAACAAGCACCAAGACACATCTAGTATTCACCTAACTTCAATGAAAACTTTATTATCTTAGTATCTCATAGAAACAATCTTATAATATCCTCCCTTTTATAAAGGAGTGAGACATTTATATAGGTCCCTGATTACAATAGATGACACTGATTGTAACACTCTACCAAGGAACCCAAAATAAATTAACCTAATAAGTCACTAAGTTTGCCAAACAATATTTTCTTAAAGATTAAAATAACATATAACATATCAGAAGCAATAACTCACATACATACAAAAAATCCATAAACAAATTACATCTCTTAAGGGTTCCATGACATTGAATCACATACATAAGTTTTATTAATACTAAATCTAATACCCATAAAAACTACATCATAGAATAACCATAAGTACTAATTCAATGAAATAATATACAATTACATAAGATTCAACATGCCATAACCAAAATGCATAATCATCCATTGTACAAGTCATAGGGTATGCAATGCTCAAAGAATATACATCATGAATAAATACAAAATCTCATAAGATATCTAGATAATCAAGTGTAGTACATTAGAATATGACCACCAAACATAAACACAAAATCATAATGAAAGGAACAACTACACAAGTATGTCTAGCAATGACATCGAGTTGTTGGATTCAAATAGTACAAGATACACTACCACCTGACCTTGTGGAACCTAAATGGTGCACTCCCACCATGTTGAGGAGATAATCTCAATTCCCTTAAATAAATAAACCATTAGCCATAACCATCATCTAGGTCAAGGGAATCCTGATAGAAATCTATCTCAAAGGTACAAAGACATAAGTAACATCTAAACCCAGAGGCAACAAAGACACATACGAAATCTACTATGTAAGTGGGCAAGTGTCATCACATGATTCAACTCTGAGGTTGGGTAAAAGTACAAAGTTGTGTCACCTTTCAAGTTGACCTATCAGAATGACTGAATTTGAGTATTTCTATCTAAAACTCAATTTTGTTCAAACATATGATCTTGATAAATTTATTCCAGCTAAATTATATATGGTCTCACACTTTTCCAATTAGAAATGTCTATTAAATGCATGTTTTATACTAGTAAGTATCCAATTACTAAAGAAATACAATTATTTTAGAAAACTTACATTTCAATAACTCTTACTATTTTTTATGATGTTCTTTTAATAACATATAAACACCATTTTATAGAGATCAAAGTCAAGAATATTCACATATAGATTTCATAGTGTTTTAATTAGATATAGTATTGTAGAGGAGAGAGTCCTTTGTCAGAATCTATAAGTTTTCTTTTGGTTGGAATAGAATTATTTTGAGAAATATGGTGGGCGATGAAAACTATTGATTTGAATAAGTTGAAGTTTGAATCATTATAAAAAATAAAATATAGGTCTAAAGCTAATTTTTATTTTTGATTGTTCTAGCTACATATGTTATCTATAATATAATATGAGATCAAAGGGAAATAAGTTTATTTCCACGTAGTTTTGTGATGGGAACTAGACGCTTGATTTCTAGCATTTTTCAAGAACTAAAAAGTTATCATTAAAAAATAGGAAAATATATCATTTCTTATTCCAAATAATTATTAAAAATTATAATCCTAAACTTCATCCATTTCTACACATTTCATTAGTTTACTTCATTTTCAAATTCTAACTAATAATAATAGTTTTATGTCATTGAAGGTGAACAATTATACTTTTGTTAGCCTTTTCCTTTGTAAAAGCATGACATAGGTTTGTGCTTTTACCCAAAGCCTCTCTAGACTCTAGTCCCCTAGTGGCTATATGTGGCATCAATATCCTTTTGTACAGACAAGGCATACTAATGAGGTAGGGTCACAACCAAGCATTCTCTCTACTCCCATTGTAGCCTGTACTAGCATTGAAGGCATGGATGGGGTAAAACACTAACTCTTATTAATTTATTTTAAACCCATTTAATGAAATATTATCACTTATTAATACAACCTACGATGGGTTACCCAGTCAGCCTCATCATAGTTCCTACATATCGAATGAAACTGACAATGAGGCATGAGAAACAAGAGCAAGAAGTGGAGTAATCCTAGGCTGAGAGGAAAAAGAGAAAGAAGAGAAAGAGGCCTACTCAAGAAAGATCCTGACTGAAAGAGGCTTAGCTAGAATGGGTTTAGCCAAAATAAGTTCAGCTAGAATAGGATTAGCCTGAGTATTTAGAGGCCCAAGAAGAGGAAGCCTTAGTATCCCAAATAGAAGTCACCCCCTCAATACTAAAGAGAGCTCTAAGTAAGATGATGGTGGTGGGAGAGAAAAGAAGGAAGTTGAAGAAGAAAAGTACTCCATCTCCTCAAGTTCCAAAGACCATACCCAAGGCTCAAGATGGTGAAGAAGGGGAGGAAATTAAATATATGCCACTCAATAGGAGAACCCTTTTGGGAAGAGCTATGAAGGAGGAGAGGGGAAAGTTCTTAATGCAAACACCACCTTCTATCCCAAAATAGTCTATTCAGGTAGAAGCCTCTGATCAACAAAAGGAAGAATGGACTGAAGAGGTCAGAGGAGGTGGATGCCTTTGACTTCTTAGACTTTGATTTCATGCCAGTAGGCACACATATAGTAGGGAAAATGATAAGGGATACCCCATGAAATGAATCACTTGGAGAGGATTGGAGTCAGTTTGCTCCCTTATCCAAAGGGCCACTAGGTATACCTCCTCTACCATCAGTAAACCCACTATTTGCACTTCCCCCTTCAGAAGAATAGGAAAAAACAATAATATCTCCCATGGTGTGGCTAAAAAAGGAAGTTTTAACTCACTTAAGGAGATATATAGAGTACAAAAAAGAAAAGGTTATGATGAATTTGATAAAGGAAGTCAAAGTACCCAAACCTATTAAAGGTGATCCTAACTGATAGTCCTTTATCATGAAGAACCAAAACAAAGATCTACTAGCACGCATTGCCATCCCTCCTCCCCATATGGATACTAAAGATATTTCTCCAAAAGATTATCAAATATGGGAGATAATTCTAGCAAGGCCTATTGTTGATGCGGTGAAGGTTCTAATCACCACAAGATTGAAGCAAGAGTTTACACACTTGGATAAGGGTGAGTCAAAAAATTTGGGGTTAAGAAAGCATAGTGAAGTGCTAAGAGGATATGTTAATAATATAGTGGACCTAATCCACCCTGACCATGAAGAGATTTCCCTAGGGGTTTCTCTTGAGAGGAAAGAGTGATAAAATATTACAGAAGAGAGTAATTAATTTTTGGATCATGATAAAGATGGCATCATAGTTTTGAAGATAGAGGAATAAAAATAATTGAAGGTAATTTGAACCTTCTACAAAGTATTCAAAATAATGCTAAAAAATTGGTCATGGTAATAGACCAAGATTTTGGGCTAATGGATGAAGTGCATACATCAACCAACAATTTTGAATCTTTGAAGACCATCAAAGGTTAGAGGTATTGGATGTTGATGGATATATATGCGGTGGAAGAATTAGATAAAATAGACTATTGGATTAATAAGGTATAATACAACGATAAATTTATGATAGGATTATATGAGGATATTCAGGATATGAAAAATGAAGCTCAAAAGTAGTTTTTTGAGGCATATAAGTACTACAATGACACCGACCTAGACATTTTTGGGGATAAGTCAAGAATTCAACTTTCTTTAGTTGAATAGTAGTATAATTGTTTAAAGAAATATTTGAGACATCTTCCTCTGAGGACAATATTAGATAGATCTTTTAGACTAAAGAAGCACTATTAGAGTTAGATTCCAAGTTGGAGGATTTTGTAGATACTAGGCTAGAAATCAGTAAATACTTACAAGTGGTGCATAACAAGCATGATTCCTTATATTTTATAATAAATCAAGAGATCACCACCATCATCCAAAAGTTTAGAATGACACATCCAAACATCATTTTGGTTGAAGGGGGAGAAAACATAGATGCTAGAAATTGAGTTTTGACACCTAGGAAAATTTTGTCATTTTTTATCTTGTTCATTATCAGAAGGTACAATTTTTACAAAGGTGTGCCTACCATAAGGTGCACCAAACATAGAGGTGCACCAATAGTTAATTACCAGTCCTTATTTTGAGCCTTGCATGCAACCAAAGCATATTTTGATAGAAATTTAACTCCTTGAGACACACACCGAAGGTTCAGCTTGTATATTTTGAAGCTTCAATTATTTCCAGGTCAACTAAAGGCTTCTCTTTTCTTATCTTATTCTTCTTTATTGTTTTAAGTTATATAAAGGATCATGCACCCTTTAGTTGATATAAACAAAGGTGGAATCCTACTTAGCACCATCTAGAGAGTTAATTTGTATATAGTCAACATTATTTGATTAGTTTTAGCATAGTGTTTGCATTAAAATGCTCTCACTCCTAACATAAAATAAGTAGAGGGTTCTTATAAATACAAAGATGTAATGTGTACTCAAGGCTGGTATTCTGATGCAATAAAGTATGTTATTTGAGATCTTGAGCATCTTGTGTGTAGTATTTCTTGATGGAATGTGTATTTATTTTAGGAATTTAATGTTCATGAATAGTGATGATACCAATGATTTTATTTTATGTTAATTCTTGTGTGATCTATTAATTCTAGTGTTTGTGATATGTTAAAAAATTCCTTCTGTTATGACAAATTAGAGAAAGGATCACCTTCAAATTCCTACATAGTGATTTGTCTCATGTGCATGCACTTTTTGTGGTTGCATGATTTAATGAATTATGAAACATCTTATGGTTTGAATGATCCCTTTGACAATTACATCAGTGAAGTTGAGGAAGCACTGCTCCTAATTTTATTGGTTTCATACTCAAGTCATTTGAAGGTTTATTTTAGAGAAGCATTGTTGCTTTGACTTATGTCCATTACGAATTCCATTTTCAGTAATTTTCTTTGATTTCTTGTTACCCTAACTCTATTATTTTCTTTTGAAATACCTAGTTAAAGTAGAAATTCATATAGTAGCATTGTTAGAATTTGCATTCATCGAGAAATAAAAAAGTAAAAAAAGCATATTCATTTGTGGATTGCATTCTTTAGGAATTGTGCATATTAAAGTCCCAGTAAATATCTCCCTGTGAAAATTCACATTTGTCTTCAATTGATATATCTAGTAGGTTGAAAAAAAATCATCTAAAACCTTGGAATTGACCAATTTGATTAGCTTTTCAAGAGAGAAATTTGTGAGAGAAACTGCGATTCGCATCATGTAAAATGACTACTCAATAGAATCTTTCACTAATTAACCTAAAAACATTACTTGACTTTTTCTCTTCATTGATTAAAGATAAATTTATTGATAAGACTTAATCTTTGATAACTGGATTAGATAGCCTATCACTTAAAATTATTTCCATTTGTCATTCCAATTGTTACCTAATAAGGTTCTTCCCTTATTTGTTCCTCGGATCCTTACTGCTCTTGCCAATAGACTTGCTAAAGATATAGTAACAAAATGAAATAATATGCCAATCATTTTACATCAATGAAAAATAGTATAATTGATGAATAATAAAATACACATCTTTTCTTATCCCATTAGCAACTTGTAAATTAATTATGCCAACAATTTCCCCCTTTGGAATTGATGGAAAACCATGATGGCAAACCATTCAATCTACTAGGCAATGTAGTCATGTACAAAAGAACCAGTCTCCCACATTCAATATGATATGTATGATGTTTTGAATTCTCTTCATCTTATCATATCTAACTCTTCATCTCTTCTCTCTTGATTACCAAAATTCTCCCCAATGTCAAAGGAATAATGCATTTTCTAAGCTTACTTTTATTATGATGTTTATGTAATTTCCTCTTTTCCATGACTATTCCACTCTCAAGCAACCCTTGTCTACATCAGTACATGTAGAAATTATTATGTTAGACTCTGTATGAAATGATGCACTCTGTGTCTTCTTAGTTTATTTTTGATGGGGGTAGAATTCCTAGTTTTCTTCTCAAGAGCTCAAAGATTTCTCTTGATAATGGCTTTGTAAATTTATTGGCAAATCATTCCTTATTTGAAACATATTATAGTTTAACATCTTTACTCTGTACTTTCTCTATCATAAAATGACACTTTATGGCTATGTATTTGTCTTTTTAGTTCATTACTAGATTATTGGATATGTTAATAGCACTAGTGTTGTCACAATGTATTACAACAAGTTCTTTAATTTGTTCTTGTATTCCTTCCAAAAAAAATCATCCATACAACATGTTGAAAATTGATTACAACTACCAAATATTCTACTTTTGCAGTCGATTATGATATATAATTCTACTTTTACTAATCTATGCAACTACTCATTCTCCCAAGAAAAATGCACCACTACTTGTGCTCTTTCTATCATCAATATTTCCTCCCTAGATTACATTTTTGTAGACTTTCAAATCAAAGTCTCCTTTCTTTTCATAGCATAAATCAAAATCTTGAGTACCTTTGATATATTGGAATGTCTATTTGACTAATGTTACATGTGATTCTTTAGGTTATAATGAAAATCTTGCAATAATTCCTACAACTTGAGCTATATATGGTCTTTTGTAAACAACATACTATATCTTCCCTATCATAGCTATGTATAATGTTTCATTCACTTCCTTGAATTCATATTCTTTAGATAGTTTACAATCAACAACCATTAGTGTGGTGATAGGTTTATATTCTTCCATCCCAAATATCTTCAATATTTCTTTTATGTATTTCAACTAAATAATGTAACTAACATTTTTCATCTATTGTACCAAAATCCTGATTCATATATTAATTTCTCCAATCATGCACATTTCAAATTGACTCCTCAAATCTTCTACAATCACCTAATTAATGCATCATCTCCTCCAAATATTATGTGATCCACAAAGACTTCAGCAATTAGAACTCTATCTCGAATTTTAGTCTTAAGATACTTATTGTAGGTGTCACTTGTTCTGACAAATCCTTTTCTAATCAAATAAGTTTTACCTTTCATACCATGCTCTCAGTGTCTTCTTTAGTACATATAAAGATTTTTGCAATCTACATACCAAACATTTTCCTTATTCTAATACTCCATTCAAAAATGTTGATTTCAAATTCATTTGATAAACTTTAAATCCTTTAAATGCTACATATGCTAGTTGTATTCTTACTCCAAGTTTGACTACTAGGAAAAATGTCTCTCCATAATCTACCCTTTCTTCTTGTGCATATCCTCTACAAACTAGCCTTGCTTTATTTCTAATCACTTATGCACTTTCATTCAATTCATTCCTAAATACCCACTTAGATCCAGTAACAATCTTGTCCTTGGGTCTAGGAACTAGTGACAAAGTTATGTTTTTTCTCAATTTGATCAAGTTCTTTATCATAACTTGTTTCTAATATTCATCTTTCAAAGTGTCTTTCACCATTTTAGGTTCTATCTCTACTATCAAACATGTATAATTCATCTAACATAGCTTACTTATGGTCACTACTCCTTTATTTATGTCTCCAATTATGTCTGATAGCCTATGATTAATCCTCATCCTCTTTGTTGTAATAGGTTCCGTAATTAAATTTTTATCCTTAGTTTGATCTTGTTCGAGTGTTGTCAGTAGAGTATTAAATTAGTTCCTATAGTTGTCCATTGTGTTCTTATTCTCTCAAGTTCAAAATAAATCAACTCATCATATTCTTCAATTGAATTCCTCATTTAGTTTAGAGAATTAATCTATCTTCACATTTGCACTTTTAATAATTTAATTTTCCCTCAAATTAAGACACTTTTATGCTTTTATTTTACTAGATTAACCCAAATATATTCCTTCTTCACTTTTCATGTCAAATTTTCAATTCTATTCATCTTTCTTTGTATAGCATTTACCATCAAATATTCTAAAATAGGTTAGATTTGGTGTTTGCCTATACCAGATTTTATACATGGTTTGTTTTCTCTCCTTTCCTAAGTCATATTCAATTAAGAGTATAGAGCATTGTGCTAATATCTTCTCTCTAGAATTTGCATGTACATTATTTTGACTTAGCAATAGTCATGTGCATTCAACTATGGATATGTTCCTTCTTTCTACAATACTATTTTCTTGAGGTGCTCTTTGTGTTGTTAGCTATCTTTTGATTCTATTTTCTTTGAAATATGAATTGAATTTATTTCAAGTGAAATTGCCTCTTCTATCTGATTTGAGACACTTCAATGTTCTTCTAGTTTCTTTTTCTACTTTAGCTTTGTACTTTCTAAACATATCAAATGCTTATGATTTTCCTTTCAGAAACATGATTGGCATCATCCTTGAATAGTCATCAACAAATTATGTAAAGGATTTATCTGCATGATAGTTCTTAGGTCTAATAGGGCCACAAAGATTTTTGTTAACTAGATCTAATAGGTTTTTTACTAAGTGTTCTTTTCTTGAAAAGTTTGAACATCTCATTTTTCCAAACTAACATTCCTTACATATAGTATTCTCTAGTTTTTTTACTATCAACATTCCCCTAACACTTTTCTTCTTGCTTACTTTTTTTTAGATTGTCAAAGTTTATATGACATAATCTCTTGTATCGTAACCTTCTTTCTTTAATTTTTTCAATTAAGAAATGACCTAGTGATGTATGAAACTTTAAAATATTGTCTTTGTACATTCACCACTAGCAAAAAAATTTCCATTCTTTTCAAGTATTTCGCATTTCTCATTACAAATCTCAAACTTAAAGCCTTTGTTGTTTAGTTTTGATTAAGTAAAAGTAGGTTTTAAAGGACCCAAAAACTTTTTACAATAGTATTTCAATAAACAAATAGAGTATATAAAAATCAATGTGAAACAAACCTCCAAAAAGAATAAAGATGAGGTCAAAGAGAGAACTGCTGAGAGAGACAACACTCAAAAGATTGTACTGTAAACCATTGTCTTGATAAACTTCATCATGTACAATATCATTAGTTAGATTAATTGTAGCTTTTCTTCTAATTGTAGACGGTGTTTTATTGCCAAATTTTACTAATCCTCAACTATATAACACACTTTCTTCCCCTTCTATCCAAACTGTTTGTTTTTCCTTTAGTGGTTCATCTTTTCTTTGTTTTTCTCCTTCTTTGGTTTACAAGGACATCTATGTGCAAAATGACCAATTTTTCTACACTTCCAACATGTAATAGAACTCTTTCCTTTTTATATACATTTGTCTTTAGGAAATATTTTTATGATCAAGGCTTCTAGTTCTTCTATCTCCTTTTCTTCTATTGCTAGACCTTCATATTCTTCATCATTTGTGTATCTTCTTATTTGATGTGTGTCCTCACTTGCTAAAGTTTGAAGTGCAATCTCGCCAATTGGTTGATTGTTGTCATAGTTTCTTACATAAAACATTTTTATCCCATTAATAAGTGAATCAATGGTAGTCTTTATTTTCTCTATAGTTCTCAATTCTTTTATTACCAAAACTCTAATTATATATTAGCTAGGTAAATTTCTTAACATCTTACTTACAACTTCACTTTCTTCAATAGTTGATCCATGTCCTTTGATTGTAATGATAATTTCTTTGAGTATTTTTCCATACTGTGCAATAGTCTCATTCTCATTCATTTTCGTTGGATGATATTTTCCTTTTAGTCCTTCTACTTTGGCTTCTAGAACATGTGTATCTATACAATGTACTTGTAACAATTTATCCCACATCTATTCAATTATTGTTAGACCCTGAATATCAACATACTTGTAGTTCTTTAAAGAACTATCAAATTCTATCATTACTATTTTCTATAATATCTTTTTCTTCTTCTACACATCATCAAATAGCCCTATAGGTTTTGTATATTATATGGTAAGAAATTCCTTGGCATTGTCTCCAAGTCCTAATAAATATAGTTTCATTTGGCTTGCCCACATTCCAAAGTCATCCTCATACTTATTAAACTTTGGTGCTTCCTTCCTATACATCTAGAGATCTTTCTCCAAAGTAGTTAAGCTTCTAGTTTAGGGACCAAAGATATGATACCAATTGTAGCTATAAGATTGATTACTAATAGAAGGGGGGTGAATCAGTAGTCACCAGTTGAACAGTTTATTTTATATTCCCAACTTTCAAATATTTTACCAATAAGATCTAATTATACCTATGTTATTATCAGTTATCTGATCTTTACATTAAACTTAAATAAATAGTGAAATCATCCATACAATAATAACACCAAAATTTATCCCATGGAGACCTAATTAGGGTAAAGAGCATAGTGTGAGAATGGAATACACTCTATTAGGAGCTTTCTTGATGAAGGGTTACAAAATACTATTAAGTGTACCTTTTTTAGAGGATTTCATCTAGATCTATTAGGATCTTTAATCTACTGGGAGTAACCTTGTGAAAGGATTTTAACTCTCTAATCTAAGAGTATCACCTTGTTAGAGGCTTTACAACAAATTGATTAAGATCACCCTTCTAAGGGATTTTGACTACTACAATGATAAGAAAGTAATAGAAATAAAGTGGTATATGATTTTCATTTCCTTTCTATATTAGATCCAATAAAGATCTTCAATATTAAAACATATCATTCACTATTTCTCTAATTTAATTTCTATTCTATGAGAGCTTTCCTTTAATTCTAGTCACTACTCTCCTCTCCCTTTCTTTTTCCTTCATTTTTTTCTCTTATACTCTTCCTATATCTTATGATTGCTAAGACATCTCTCAATTTGTGTCAAAACTTCTCAAACAATCTTTCATTACTTAACCTAAGAACTTGACTTGACTTTCCCTCTTCACCAATAAAAGATAACTTCATCGAGAAGACTTAATTTATGTTTCCATTTATGGTTCATGTTATCACTCAATAAGGGTACGTTCCTCATTTTCTCCTTGGTGCCATGGTGCTCCAGCCAATAGACTTGCTAAAGATATAGTATCAACATGAAGTAATATGGAAATTAGTTGACATCAATGACAAATAGTATAACTAATGAATAATATAATACACAACTTTTGTTAGCCTATCAACAACTTATAAATTAGATATATGCCAACAAATTAATATTTTAGACTTCAACGTTTGGATTTCAGGCCAACAATAATTAAATTTCAAGTTAATTTTTGTCAAGAACACCTATGTAACTCAAAATTTACATTTTAATTTGTGCAACCTAGGTTTTGCATGATTATAATTTTGCCTTGCAATCTATAGATCTAATTTAAATTCTTAACAATTATTAGATAGGGCATAAATTGATCATTTTGTGTGCTTTTATAAAATGGTTTAGAATAACTGCATAAGCACTAATAGGTCTATATAGACCACGAATAAATTTCTCAACTACCTCAAAAATTAGTCAAATCCCCGTCCAAATAGAATTTTATTTCTTAAGAACATTTCATATGAAAAAGTTATAAGGAAATAATTGAAGAAGATAATAGAACACCATCAAACATCAAATAAATATATAAAATTGTATAAATCCCTATGTAACATTGGGTTTAATATCGTAAAGAAAAATTAGAAATATATTGAGAGAGATGGGTAGGGAGGGAGCTACAGTGCAGGTTTGTAACCTAGGGTTTCTTGTAGCTATAGGCATGTTACAGGTGTGTCCCAAAATGGTGAGGAAGACATTGAAGACAATATTCTTTAGGGGAATTATATTTTGGTATGTGGGAGCTCTCTTTCCCATATCTAGCTTTGTTCCACTTGGAGATTGATAAAGTTTCTCACACTAAGGTGCTTGAGCTCTTTGTGGGGATTTTAGGGCCCTTATCTCTCTTGGATCAAGTATTTTTGGAGTTCCCTTTCTCTCTATTTTCTAATCTAGATGGATGGATATTATGGATGCATTATTTTGTGTTGGTGAGGCATATCTTGGTTTGGAGTTTTTTCCATTTGTGTGGGTGTTATTTTTGTTGTGGTCAACAAAGCAGTGGAGGGATTTGCAAAGGTGGGGGTCATGTTTCCTCCATTGGTGAATCAAGTGATGACATTTTTAATGGTTATCTCCCAAATTTTTCTCTATATTGGAAGAGTTCCTTTGGTATGGGTTACCATCTAGCTCTCATGGCAGTCGGCTCTACCCTTGTGTTTCTATGGTGGGAGAGGTTTTTTCCCAAATCTATAGCTATTTATTATGGTAATATAACAATGAAAGGTTTCTTTTCTTTTCCATGTAATTGCTCCATGGCTCTCCATCTACCTAGCCCAACTTGTCTTTGCATAGAATTATTTTGATTCAAGTTTAAAGGATCCTATGTTCTCCTCTACTCTTGTTGGGAGCTTGGTTTCTCTTTAAGCTTTTCAAGGTTTACTACAAGAAATTTCTTGGTTGGGGTTGTTCCTCCCCTTCTCTCTATGTTGGGAATTGTTTTGGGATAATATCGTTGGGACAACCTTTGGTTATGGAGGTAGTTCCTTCTTTTTTGTGCTATGCTCTGATAGCTTTTGATTCCAGCGTTGATTATTTCCCTTGTGCATTTGGTGCGTGAGATCTCTAGTTGGAGATGTTTCTTTCTAGGTATCTCATTGGGTCTTTTCTCTAGTTTTTGCATCCCTAATGAGAGGTTAACTTATGTTAAGTTTCCAAACATTTTTTTGTGCTTGGGTATTATTTTGTGTTTTACATTTTATGTGCCTCTATACATGTTGCTCAAGCTTGGTTTCTCCATTTATTAGGTAGTTTTCTCCTCATTGGGAGGGCTATCCAATGTCCTCTAGTTATGAGAAAATTATTATTATACAGGGGGAGGGATTGGACCTATGTTTTTGCCTCTTCTTGCATGGATTCTATTGATGTGAAGCTATCTCTTATCGAGGTGAAGATCAAGTGTGTGATTTTGGAAGAAGAGGAGACTCCTATTGAAGGGGAGGTTTACTAAGATACCACTTGTATAAGTGTTGATAAATGGAGGCATCACTACCTCAACCTTGCTATTATGATCTTTCTTCCCCCTATTTCTATTGAGGTAGGAAAGGAGATTATAGTGGGTTAGAAGATCTTTGAGAGTGTTGGTTTGAACAGGAGGTCTAGATGGTTATGGATCTTTGTTTCTAACATAGAAGACTGAACATGTAGTTTTTTACTTGATTTTATAAATATCATATATTATGGTGATAAAAGTGTCTCCTTTCTATTTCTTGTCAACCTATGATAGGGTACATATTGGACTTGTCTTAAAGGGGTCAACTTGGCCCTTATTCATTTTGGTTAAAGTTTACAGCTTTTGTGGGGGAATATCCCAATTTAATCTTTGTCAATGTTGAATATGGTTTTAGTCACTTTTGTAATATTTTTATAGATGTGGTTCCTTGATGATTGTCACTAGGCGATGTTAATATAATTTTAACTATATCTAGTCACTAGCCTTTAGATTGGTTGTACAATGGGTCAACACCCTCTTGTTGCTTCTTTTATCAAAAACATTGTGTTAAATGCATGGAAACATAGAAGAACTAGTTTCTAGCCCTAAAATGTAAAATAAGTATGTTCGTTTAATGCATAACATATTTATTTTTAGTGCATGGACATATTATATAATTAAACTTTCTTTCAATAATAACATCCCTTATGACTTGAATTTTAGAGCATGAGGATTGAACACTTGTGGCTTCTGATTTCATGTTTTTAATACAAAATAACTTAAATTTACTCTCAAACCTCATTAAATTTACATTTTTTACAAAAAAAAATTAAGACTAATACCTAAATGAAGATCTGCTAATCTTTGTAGGCATAAGATTCTTTATATTCCAAAGAGTTAAGATATTTGATTTTATTTCTTTGAGCATTTTCTTTATATTCCTTAATTACATATTGTATATTGTATAATTAGAAATGGTGATAAATGATAAAGGGGATAGATCACTCACAAAGTTTAGGGATTTTTTTTTCTAATTATGCATTGGAATAAAAACCCTCTTTTAGATAATCAGATTAGCCAAACCCAAAAAGGATGACGGGGTGCTAATGTACGAACTAGGAAAAGGGAGATTCAGACATTTCCTAGATGAATAAAATGTAATTGTGATATATAATTCTATAAAAGACACTTATCTTATGATAAAGTAAATGATTACTAACAAGATGTTATATCAGATCTTATGCATAAAAGCAAATGATAGAGGGAAATGGAAATAATGAACTCTCCTTGAAGCTAGAAGAGGAGGAATGAACTTTATATATAGATTTGAATATTGCAAAAATAACAAAAAATATATAATATTTTGGATTTAGAAATACAAGACATGTAACTCTTGGTGGTAAAAAAATGTAGATTCCCAAGGAAATGTTGACTGAATTTGGCCTTGTCTAAGAAAATCAACCTATTGGAAATTTGATCTAAAAGATCATTGCTAAAGATCAAAGAAGGAGATTAATTCAAGGAAGGAAGTTGGTTGATAAAGAATGTTTTCAATCATTGTTTAGTCAGTGATGTCAAGCCTGCTAATTTTAGGAATGAAGATTTCTTAGAAGATCCAAGTACAATCACTTAGTTGATTGATGAAGATGATTTGATCAACAAGATGTAACAAGAACACCTAAGGGAAAGGCATTGTTTTGTAATGAAGTGCAAGGATCAGTTAAGATAGTGGTTAAATGATGTATTGGTAACATATTCCAAGTTACGAAGGTTGGCCACACTTAGAAACACTAGAAGCATAAGTTGTAATAAGGCTGATTGCAAGGCTTAACTAAGTTCATTAGTAAGTGTCAAGCAAGCTAGTTCAAGCTGAGAAAATTTTCAGTTGGAACCAAGCATCAGAAAATTCTAGTGTGTGTTGAGCAAGTAAAGATGCCAAGTGAAGTTCAAGTGTTGAGCAAGTAATGATGCCGAGTGAACTTTAGGTGCCGAGTGCCAGTAAAATATAGTGGATGTTGAGTGAATTCATAGTGGGTGCCGAGCAACACAGTGTGTGCTAAGTTCTAATTTTTCAATAGTGCCAAGCTATTGCATTATTTGAAAAGTTGTAGATTCACCAGATTTGAGTTGACATGGTTGTTACCTAGAATTTTTTGAATCACATGAAGGATAAGGGTGATGAGCTAGTGGGACAAGAATCTATGTAAACCATTTTGGGCAAATTAAAGAGGATTCTTCAAGATGTTTCTAGAAGAAACAAAATGTGGGTTAGATTCAATGAATCCTACCTAATCCATCAGAACCAAAATTAATGGAGGGAAGAATTGAGTGGGAAAGAGGATTCCAGACCTCTATTTAATGAAGCACGGACCAAGAAATGAGGGTTGATGGCTAGAGTTGATGAAGTGATTGAAGAGTTTCAAGGAGAAGGAAGAAAATATTATAGTGATACTACTTCAATAAGTGGTTAGAGGAGAGATGATTGCACTAGTATATTGAGCATGGAGACTCAAGGTAAAGAATCTTGAAGGGTGGATAAGCTGTCAGTGTTGTAGAGACTGAAGCCAAGCAAATTGTCAAGAGCTAAAAAGTGATATGAGATCTACAAGATAAGTTGTGTATTGTATTTAGCTCAAAACTCCTTATTGTTACTCTCTAGCAATTGTATCAGTTAGTGTAAATGGAAATCCTATGGACTTAGGTTGGTTTAATAGCCATTTGTAAATCCTTTAATAGGGTGCATTCCAAATGAATTTTCTAAAGTCCTCTAACAAGGCCCACTTCTAATAGGTTGGATAAATCCTCTAAAAAGGTTGCATTTAATAGTGTGTTGTAGCCATTAACAAGGCAAGCCTTTCATAGGGCATCACTTCAAAAGGGTGAGAATTGAGTAGCATGCTATTGGTGGTTTTTCCCAAATTAGGTTTCCACTTCAATCATTGTTTCATGTGTTGATTTTTCATGTGTTATGCTAGCATGCTGATTTACAGTAACTTGTTGATTAGAAAAGTTTAACTTTAGATGAATGAATGGTTGAATGGGTTGGCTACACTTGGTAAAAAGTTTTGAATCAGACATAAGGACCTTGAATAACTGACTCACACCCCCCCCCCCCCCGTCTTAGTTATTCTAAAGAATTTCTAACAAAACCTTGTTCTGGAAGCATTAAAACTAATGAACTCTATAGAAAACCCATCATTGGTTCTAAAACTTTAATAATTTGGATCCAAATATGTGATACATATTCATGCATACAATAAAAAATGGAAATTATTTGTGGTAAAGGTGTTTATTTGATCAAGATCTTGATAGGAATTAGAATTGAAATACAATAGATCTTTCATGTAAACCAGATAAATTTAAGTATTCACCTTGCATGAGAAACCCTCATGGATGGATGTTTTGGTCCAATAAACCCATGAAGATGCTTGCATTTGTAAGAATTTGGTATAGCTCTTATACCATGTAAGAAGTTTCCTTAGGGAAAAATGATGCCAAGATCAAGAAGCACAAGACTAGCACAATATAGACGAAATGATGTATGATCAAAATAATAATATGATATTCAATTGATGTCTGAATCTTTGGATATCATATCATTCAATAATAGATAATTGATGTACATACACACTAGGATTTCTTGTATATAAAATTAAAGGCCTCTAGACTAACTAGGAGTTAGCACACTGATAAGTCTCACAACTAAGCACATGTCCACTAAGAGTAGATTATCCTCCATTGAGCATAAAAGTTAGTGTGATGATGAGAGGATAAGCTTACATAGGTGTGTCACGTAAAGTTATGTTGTAGACACCATGTGCTCAATTAGAGTTGCTTACTCCTATGTTGTCAACATGACAACTCATATGAGTACGCATACTCCTAGGTGTCTAACTAATAAATAATAAAATAGTGCATTTAAGCAAAGTAAACTTAAGTAAATTGTAATAATAATTAATTATTTACACTAAAACCCCCCCTTAAGTGCAACTTAGGAGAATGCACTTAAGCTCACAAATGCATGATGGGTCCAGGCTGCTAGGCCATGTTAGGTACCCATGTACAAATTCAATGCTCTAAATGCTATGTAGTGCAATGCAATCTCTCTAAAAATGGAGAAAGAGGGAAAACCTCATGGGAAAAACCCTCCCCCAAAAAGAGAGAAAAGTACAATAAATAAAGATGCATGTATGGATGGAGTAATCAAGACCCCCCATTATGACATACATCATGCATATACAATAGAGAATTCCTCCTTGAAATAACCCCTATAGTAAAGGATATCTTGATGATGAGTGCTTGAAGAAAAAAGAGAATCCAATGTTGACAAACAAAATTTCTCCCTTTAGGAAGAAGATACACCAAGTATAGGTGCAAAGATGCTTCCCACTATGGATAGGAAGATGGAAGAGGGATCCATATATAGTATGGTATGGATGCTACCACTGAAGTCTATTCATATTTTTACAAGTCCTTGATGAATGTAAATGCCATGAACCAATCTAGTGGATGCCCAAAAGAAGGTGCCAAACAATGTAACATGTCAATGTATGAAAGTGAATCAACCTCCAAAGACAATAAAGCATCCTAATAGGAAAATATGGTAAGGAAAACAATGTTGCTTCCCCTCAATGATGAATGAACACCCATGAAATAAGCTTCTTGATGACTGAAGAAGCTACACCATGAAAAATGAATGATGTTCCTCCTTGTAGGAAGAAGTGGTGTCATAGGTGTAGTAGAGAATGCTCCCCAACTAGTAGGAAGAATCCTTAGAAGATATGATGTCTAAGGAAACTAGAATACAATCTCCAAAGATAGATATGTCTCCTTTGAAGTAAAAGAGTCCTTCTCCAACTACTATAAAGAAGTGTCCACAATCATGTTAGTCTCAAAGGAAAGATCATGTGGGTGAGGGTCAGAGTATTCCCTCACAACAAGTGAAGAAGAATTTTCCTGAACAAAGAGAAGGTGGATGTCATCAATGATGTCTCCCACATCTTCAATGTAAGACCCCACAAATAACACTACAATATCTGGAAGGAAGTCATCCCATGAAGCTGAAGTAGGAAGACATGGTATTTCCTGCTACACTAAATCAAGAGCATCTGTGGCTAGAACTAGATCAGTAGAACCAAGAGGATCATCAAGATGTATGATCTCATATGGAGTTGAAGGTACCATAACTAGAGTGAATGGAGGTAGAATGTCCTCTAGAAATGGAGGAACTATTGGATCTCCATATGCTTTCCAAAGAGCCATCCAAATATCATAAGGATTAGTGAACTTGTCAATGACATCAAAGAAATAAGCATTGACACTAAAATAAATGACTAACATATTTATTTTGATAGGCGCACAATCGGTGTGAGAGGGTAGTTCTTTGGAACATAGATAAGGAAATACTTTCTTATGCACTTTTCTTAGATGATCAATGATTAAAGCACTCCATTTGTGATAGTTTCTCTTTTTCAACCTTGGTCTAACACCAAATTGACATGTGAAACAAAACTCCATGAGATTAATAAATGTGTACACCCCCCAAAATGAAAAATAATCAATGAAAACCCCCCCTAATGCATGATTCTAGCACTTTATACTTAGTGTGTTTACAATAGGACACTTTTCAAAATGGAAAAAAGTGGACTTTTTATTTTTCTATTTAAAACCTACTCTTGTAGTTCAAATCTAGAACTTTATAATGTAGTTCAAAAATACAACAATTTTGAAGCAATACAATGCAAAGAATGGACCTATTTTTGAAACTAATATTTTTGTCCACACAAGCCTATAATCTAATTATAGATCTAGAAAGTAGATGAAAAATAATACACTTTCAAAAAAAATTGAACATAAAAATGTGTCCAAATGAGCCCGTACAGAGCGTTTGAAGTTGCAAAATGTAGGATTAGATAGGTACGGTCATCTAAAATTGAAATTTATGACAACCATTTGCACCAAAGCAAAAAATAATAGCACCACTAAAAAATTCAAGAAATTCTAACCAAAATAAAAATAAATTACACCTGATTTGGAGTCTGAATGACTAAGATATGACCTCCCAAAGTTGGACTATCTAATCAAAACTAAAAATGAAGAGGGGTCTAATAAAAAAACTATGAGGTTAAATTTGACATCCAAATGACTATTGTTGTAGTGTAATCTAGCCTTTTGGTGATGGTCAAATGGGTGTTAATTTTAATGCATTAAAAAGGTGATCTTAGCAAAAGATGCCCTCCTCAAATGATGTGGTAGATACATTCTGCTGATGGGATAGGTGATGTTAGCATATAGATATGATGTGTCGTAGACACATGTCTACTAACATGTCATGTGAGTTTATTGGGCCCTATAGATGTGGCCATGCCATGTGGATCTGTGACATGGCCAAGGTTTGAGAATGTCATGTGGTGGTTGAGATTTTACATAGGTGTGACTAGGCTACATGTATTGGGGTCACTGGTAGTTGCCAAAAGATGGAGAGCTAATGATGTGAGGGTTGCTGGCGAGAGCTTGACATATGGTAGGTAGATTGCCATCGATTGGCAGAGGACACTATGAAAGAAGAGTCAATGGGTGTTTGATGTTGCCAGTAGGAGGTTGGCACTAGGGAGTGTGTTGAGGCTTGTGGGAGAATATGTGCTAGTAGTGGGATTTGTTTAATCCCACATGCATAAGGTGGGCGATGTGAAAGTGTTTAGAAAAAATTGCCACTAGGGTTTAATAAATTGAAGCTGTCAGGTTTGTTCACCATTGGACTTGTGAGGAATTTGTCACTGAAATGATATGTGCTAGAATGCTAGGAGATGTTAGCTAGTGGTTAAGGAATATGCCAAATTTATAGAGAATATTAGACAGCAAGGGCAAGGATTTGATCACCCAATTTCTTACAATAAATTTCCTTTATAGGCATTTAGGTCACCGACAGTTGCCAAAAGATGGAGAGCCAATGATGTGAGGGTTTTTGGTAGGAGCTTGATAGATGGTGGGTGGATTGTCAGTGGTTGTTGGAAGATGCTATAAAAGAAGAGTTGATGGGTGTTTGACATCACCAATGGGAGGTCAGCACTAGGGAGTGCGTTGAGACTGCTGGGAGAATATGCGTTAATGGTGGGATTTGTTCAATCTCACATGTGCATGGTGGGTGATGTGAAAGTGTTTGAAAAAACAATGTCACTAGGGTTTAACAAATTGAAGCTACCAGGTTTGTTGACCATCAGAATTGTGAGGAATTTGCTGCCAAAATGATATGTGCCCGAATGCTAGGAGATGTTGGCCAATGGTTAAAGAGTATGCCAAATACATAGAGAATATTCCATGATAGGGGCCATGATTTGATCACCTGGCTTCTTGTAATAAATTTCCTCTATAGGCTTGATAGGCCAAAATTATTTTTTGAACAAAATATGAAAATTGAAAATTCAAAAATATAGAATATGTAAATCTAAAAATTTGAAAATATTTCAAAGAAAATAAAATGACAAATCTGATTACATAAATCCATAGATCTAGTAGATCATACCAAATTCTACAAATTAGGCCTTTGAGTGCCAATTTTCTAAAAAAATTGCCTCAAATTTGACTATGTCCTAAAATAGGCAAATTTATAGTCAAAATTTACCAAATCGATGCTCTAGACACAATGATGAGGTCCACTTTGGCTCTAGACACTCCCAATAGCTGCAGATACTCTGGATCTGAATCGTGGTCCTCTAAGAGGTGAAGCAAAATATGGTCTCCAATGGCTATGAAATGATGATCCTATGGCTCTGATGCCATGTAAGAATTTGATATAGCTCTGATACCATGTAAGAATTTGGTATAGCTCTGATACCATGTAAGAATTTTCCTTAGGGAAAAATGACACTAAGATCAAGAAGCACAAGACTAGCACAATATGGACCAAATGATGTATGATCAAAATAATAATATGATATTCAATTGATGTCTGAATCATTGGATATCAGATCATTCAATAATAGATAATTGGTGTACATACACACTAGGAGTGCCTATATATAAAGGCCTCTAGGCTGACTAGGAGTCTGCACACTGATAAGTCTCACAACTAAGAAAATGTCCACTAAGAGTGGATTATCCTCCATTGAGCATAGAAGTTAGTGTGATGATTAGAGGATAAGCTTACATAGGTGTGTCATGTAAAATTATGTTGTAGACACCATGTGCTCAATTTAGAGTGTGAACAATTGTGTTGTCTACATGACAACTTAGTTGATTATGCAAACTCTAGTGTTGCAGACACCATGTACTAAATTAGAGTTTCTTATTCCTGTGTTGTCAACATGACAACTCATATGAGTATGCATACTCCTATGTGTTTATCTAAGAAATAATAAAATAATGCATTTAACCTAAATAAACTTAATTAAAGTGTAATAATAAATAATTATTTACATTAACAATATTCTAACTTGATATGTATTTGAGAATCAAATATTTCCTTACAAATACATGGATCTACGCTTTCTTAATATTATATCTTGAATGAATAAATTCTTGATGACTTCAATGGAGAAGGAGAGAGAAGAATGGGTGTGGATCCTCTTATTTTCTTGTGAACTTGGCTTCCTGGCCACCATGGGAGAGAGAATATTGTAATCATTGAGAGAGAATTTTATTTTCTTTAATAGATATTGAACAATGAAAGACTTGGAGACCTTGAGATGGATGCTTTCCTTAAAATCTTGAGTCCAAATCTTTAATTATCTAGATTGCACTTTCTCTTGAAAGAACCAATAATTTTTTGATAAAAATGGATTTCTCATGAATTTTGGATAGATTTCACAACAGATGGATATCAAAATAAGAGGATTTGATCCCCTCTTTTACTCATTTCATGGTTCAATAATTTTAGTCAAACTGCAAGTAAGATCAAAAAATGAAACACCCTCACATTGGGCTTGGAATCTACTTAAGATTAATCCCCAATGATAGGGCTAATCTTGACTAGCCTAGTCCATGTAGGGTTAATTACAAAGAAAACTGGGGGCTTGGAAAGTGTGAAAATATTTAGGAGTGAGAAAAAAAGATGCAAGAAATAAAGAATAAATACACTTGGATATTAAAACCACTAAAATTAGGTCTAATAGGCCCTACATCCTCCAATTAAATGGGGACTAACTTTTTAGGATGCAACATTTAGCTCTCACTTTAGGAAGAGTATGATATAATCTTGTGCTCATGGTAAAGTAGATCAACTACATAATATGATATCATCAAGGTCAAGGAGACAAGGAAACATCATGGCCCTAAGTATCTTAAGTCCTTATCAAATCCAACAAAAAGATAAAAGAGAAAGGGAGAGAAATAAATAAAAAATTATATTTGTGGGAATTCTAAAAATATATAAGAACATTTTTGTTCTTTAAAACTTGAGAGGGTTTTTGGAGAACTTTTTAGTTCTATAAAATTGATCAAGTTTTGGAGAACTTCGAAATCTAATTCACTTTTTTTAATATTTTTTTAGGCTTGGTTTAATTATAAAGCCTAGCCCCTTTCTGAAATCTTTCTTAACTCGATCATATTATTGAAAGTTTATCATTTTTTAGGAGGTGTCCACTTTTATATCCACCAACTTGGTGCACACAACCCTCTTATACCATTACAATTTTTTTTAATGTACACCTAATTGATAAATATAAATTTCTTATAACATGGGGATTTTTCTTATATGTGTACCCCATAGATGGATATGGATCTCTTATGCAATGGGGAATTATTGTATGCCACATAAGAATGTGAAAAGGAGTCTCTATGTATGCCCCCTCTTCCCTTTAGATGGAAAAAGAAGTACCATTTTTTCATATAAAAGAAAAGAAGAATAGTGATGAAGAACTTTTAAAGCCAAGACATTAACCATAGGAAATGTCCATTCTAAAGAAAAGATGTCAGAAATATTGTTTTGATATGTGGAAACTAGAAACAATCATTATATTGTCAATGATGTCAAACCAATTACTTGTTAGTGAAAGAATTGCTTGTTTAGTCAAGGAATTCTATCATATGTTTGATTGATGAAGAGGATTTGATCAAATATAATAACAAAAGCACCTAGAGAAAAGGTTGAGTTATTTATTACAGAAAAGAAGTACTAAGACCCAGTAAGACATGGATGATATGTTGCATTATTTATCTACTTAAAGATGAAGTTGATGGATACACTAGCTAAGTCTAGAAGAACAAGGATGAAGAATTGTGTTTCCTAAGCTTGACCAAGTGAATAGTTGATGCCATGCAATGTTAGTGCAAGTCAACCACAGAATCTATTGGTGCTGAGAAAAGTGGAAATACAATGTATGCTGAGTGAATTGTAGTATGTGATGAGTAAGTTTTAGATAGTGTTGAGTGATAGTAAAATATTGTATGTGCTGAGTGAACTGTTAGTGGACGTCAAGCAACATAATGTGTGTCGAGCATCATGGGTTAGTTACTACCAAGTGATAGCATTATGAGTTAGATCAAGGATTTTCTAATCTAAGCTGAGAAAGTTAAATTCTTGGATTGTGTGAACCATGTAGAATATAATCTTGAAGAGCTAGTGGCACAGAATTGAAGTTAAATTGTTTTGAGCTGAATGAATAAAGGATTGAGAAGGAAATTTCTAGAGGGAGCAAAATAAAAGAGAGGAAAGATTCAATTGATCTAAGCCCAACCTATAATAGACGATTATGGTTGAGCAGAATAAGTCTTGAATTCTATTTATAAGGGTATACAAGGAATGAAGCAAGAGTTGGCATATGTGAGAAACCAAGGATGACAAGTAGTCTAGGGTGTTGCTTCACATGGTGGCCAAATTATAGAGTCTATAATTGGCATGCAAAGCAAGAAGGCTTAAGTGGATGAACGATTGAAGGGTAAACAAGATATCAGAGATGAAGTGAATGGAGCCAAGCATAATAGAGCACTGAAATAGAGATTTGTAATATGCAAGTGACTTCTGATTTATTATCAAATCAAGCCTTATTGTTACTTTCTAATCATTGTATCATTTTAAGGTAAATCCTTTTGATTAAGTTTGACCAAACAATCATTTGTAAATCCTTTAACTGGGTTACATTGTAGTGGAATGGTCTAACATCCTCTAACAAGGCTGACAACTAACAATGTGATTGAAATCCTTTAACCAGGTCACATTTAACAGTGTGTATTGTAACCTTTATCATGGTTGGCTTTTCACAAGGCATCACTTTATAAGATTCAGCATTAGTAGCATGTTATTGGTGGCTTTTCCAAAATTGGATTTCTACATAAAATCCTTGTGTCATATGTGTGAATGATTATGTTATGTTCCATTCTTACATTTTTGCAAAGTGATTTTGACCTAGGATAGTAACCTAGACAATTTTATGTTTTGAATGATCTAATGGATGTATGCAAGATACATGATAAGGAGATATATGTCTGATTTTTGTTAAGCATTGAAAAGTTTTATTGGGAGTTTTGGAACTTGGATAATTGATTCACCACCATCTCTCCCCCCACCTCGCCACCACCCCCCCACCCCCCCCCCCCCCCCACCTCGCCCCCTCGCCCCCCCCACCCCCCAACCCCCCTTCTTAGTTATTCTAAACCATTCCAACAATTGGTATCAGAGCATTGGTTTCTTGTGAGAGATAGTTTGAAGGTACTATAAGTTAAAGATCAAAATACCTAAGAGACAGGTACCCAAGCTTAACTAGGAGAACTTTCTTGCATGGAAAAGTTTGATGAAGCTACATCTAGGAGGCCTTGGTGATCATGCACAAACTACCATTACTATTGAACATGTTGACCTTGCTAGAGCCCTCACTACTTAAGATCTGAAAAAAGAAGAAAGAGCACAATCAGGAAATGCTAGAGATTGCATCTTCCCTATGTTATTTTTAGTTCGATGATGTCAAGGATTTTGATACTGCAAAGAAGATGTGGGATGCTCTTCACACCATCTATGGAGGAGACTCAAATGTTTCAAGAGCCAAATCTAAAAGCCTAAGAAGTAAGTTTGATGACATGAGAATGCAAGATGGTGAGAACATTGTTCAATATTGCTTTAGAATAAAAGAAGTTGTAAATTCTCTCAGAGGAGAAACTAGTAAGATTGATGATGATGCTGTATTGAGCAATGTATTGAGGACACTTCTGCCCATCTATGCTATTAGAGTTTTTTCCATACAAGAACTAAGGTGTATACTTGGTACTAATCTAACCTTGAAAGGATTGGTAGGTAGGCTTACTAGCTTTGAACTCTCTAATTTTGATAACGTCATATCTTAGAATGTTGAATCTTCTTTTAAAGCTAAGTTTTCATAGAAAGAACCTAATGAAAAGAAAAAGAAAAAGATCGAACATGCTTCTAGTGATAGTAATACAAATGAGGATGATGTAGAATAGCTTGAAGCATTATTGGCTAGGAGATTTCACAAAGGCAAATGAAAATTAAAAGGTAAGTTTCCTATCATATGTTTCAATTCTAATGAAGTTGGTCATATTGCTGCTAGATTTCCTAAAAAGAAGAACAATAGAAGTGGAGATGAATTTAGAAGAAAAAGAGATGAGAAAAAAAAAGATTACAATGACAAAGGAAAGAAATCCTACTACATTGCTAAAGATGAATCCAATGAAGAATCTGATGATCACGAGGATGAAGTTGTCTATGTTGCAATGATGGATGATTCTAATGAAGATGAGGCAACTATACTGTTATCTTATGTGAATAAGAGTGACAAATGGATTATTGATAGTGGTTGTTCCAATCACATGACTGGAGATAAAAGTAAGTTCAATTCCCTTGTGCATTATTATGGTAATAGTGTTAGATTTGGAAATGATGCACCATATCTTATCAAATGAAAAGGATTAATTATGTTGTCAAATAAGATCATATGTGACAATGCTTATTATGTAGAAGGACTAAACTATAATTTTTTAAGTGTTTCACAACTGAATATTGTTGGATGTAAGGTTGAATTTGGAAATATAAAAGTCAAGATCTATGATGCTAATGGAGAACTAATTGGAAATAGTAATCAGACTAGAGGTAATCTTTTCTACATTGACATGAATGATGGTACTTGTCTAGTTTTACAATTTGATGATGTGTGGCTATGGCACAAAAGACTATGTCATGTTAATGGTGATAATTTGGTCAGTATCAACGAGATGAAGAGAGTTAGAGGTTTTCCAAAAATGAAGAAACTAGATAATGTAATATGTAAACAATGTCAATTAGGCAAGATGGCTAAATCAAGTTTTGAACAAAAGACTCACTCTTCAAAAGGAATTCTTGAGTTAGTTCATACTGATTTATGTGGACCAATAAATGTGCAAAGATACAAAGGTGACAAGTATATTATCATATTTATTGATAATTATTCTAGGATGATGAGGGTTATGTTTTTACAATAAAAATCTAATGCATTTCAAATGTTTAAGTGGTACTTGGCTAGAGTGAAAAAGGAAATTGGCAAGAACTAAAAATGTCTAAGATTTGGCCACAACAACATTTGGGGATAAATTACAATGAAAATTTGCAATAGTAGTATAATTTGTGGTCATCTTCATTTTTTTTGCAAATTTTCCCTGACATTGTCACAATACTAATGTCTATATCATAATTGTGACACCCTCATGAGCATACAACAAAAAAAAAACATGACAATCACTTTGCATTTGTTTTGATTTTGGAGAGCTACACACAAAAGAGGTGGTGAGCTCCAAATGAGGGTGGAGATTTGTGCCTTTGTGATTGGTACATTTGGTTGTTGTGCCCTCATGATCTCTACATTTCATTGTCATTCCCTTGCTCAAAAATTTCATTATCATGCCATGCCCTTGCTCTAGAATTTTCTTCAAGGGTCAAAAGAGGTGCACATGTAATTTTTTTTTCTTTTCCTTGTAATTATGTATGTCTTTATATTTCCTTATAAACATGTATCTCTTTATATATTCAAAGAGATATTTTTCAAGGTGCTTATTACATATATGATCCATTTGCATACATATTCCAAAATCCAAATAATAAAACAATAAAACTCACTCAACCCATGCTAAGTAACTTACCACAAGATCCTACACAAAAAATGCAAACCACAAAAAATGGGTCAGCTTCACAAGAAATTTTACAAAAACATATCATAGAAGATATTTTTAGAAAGAAAAAAGCCATAACCTATTTAAATTGGGAGCATTTCTTTTGATTCATTCCACATGAACTACTTCTTTAAATTGGGAAATAATGTTGAAAATTTTGTTGTCCATTTACAAATGTGAATCACCAAATTTTGGCCAGAGTATTTTAAATGTTTTAAGCCTTACTATTGGAATTCTTTAGAATAACTAAGAGTGGGGGGGGGGGGAACCAAGGTCTAGATCTACAATGAAAACTTTTCATAGCTTAGTGAGCCCATAATACATTTTCATCATGCATGCATCCATTAGATTATGCAATCACTTAAACTTGTAGGTTATTTTCAAATCAATTGGCAAAAATGTAAACATGAAGCATAAAAAAATCAATAACACATTTGACACAAAGATTTAATGTCGAAACCCAATTTGGGAAAAACCATCAATAACATTCTACTCATTCTCACTATTCTGAAGTGATGTCCTGTGAAAGGCCAACCTTGTTAAAGGTGACAATACACATTCTTAAATGTGACCTAGTGAAAGGATTTCAATAACCCTGTTAGGAGTGATCCTTGTTAGAGGAGTTTAGATCATTCACTTGGAATGTCACCCAGTTAAAGGATTTATGAATGACTATTAGATCAACCTTCATCCAAAGGATTTACCCTAGATTGATACAATGATTCGAAAGTAATAGTAAGGGTTGCTTTGATAACAACTTACAACTCCATTTGTAGATTACAAATCTTTATTTTAGTCCTCCATTCTATTTAGCTTTCACACACTTCAGCTCTAATAGCTTGTTCACCCTTCAAGAAACCATACCCTTAAGCCTTCTTGCTTTGGTTACCAATGTATACTCTTCTCTTAGGTCATTGAATGAAGCAATACCCTAGAATCTTTGTCTTCCTTACATTCTTGGACACGAAAACCCTTGCTTCTACCTAACCATCTCTATAAATAGAGAATTAAGATATTTTCTCATTCATCCTCCATTGTCTATTTTAGGGTTAGGTTAGATTAGGTAGGATTTTTTGAATCTACCCCTTATTTCATTTCATTCCCTTTTGGAAACATCTACTTCAATCCTTTTGAATTCACCTCAAAATGGTTTAGCATGAATTTTGTGCTACCAGCTCATCAATCTTATCTTCCACATGGTTCACACAATTCAAGAAATCAAAAGTGTTGGCTTAGATTCATTGAATTCTCGATCTTTCTCATAATGTTGACACTCAACATTAGCTAGCTTCTGATGCTCAGTACATACTACATTGCTCTGCATCCACTGTCAAATCACTCAACATGAACTAAAGCTTACTGGTGCTCGGCATCAACTAAACTTTACTTGGCTTACATTGTTTTAATCTCCTTACACTAAAATTGACTTTTTCTCAGCTCCAACTAATTTTCTACTTGGCTTGCACTAACTTTTCTCGGCACCTACTGTGCAAATTATCAAGCTTGGTAGAAAAAATTCATTTAACTTGTTCTTCTGAACTTAATCAGTGTAACTAACCTTTGCAACCTTAAGTAGATTATCAACGCACTATAATATCACTATCATAACTGATTCTTGTACTTCTTTTCATATCATAATTCAACCTTTCCTCTAGGTTCTATTGTTACCTCATTTTATCAAATCATCTTCATTAATCTAACAAATGATAGTACTTAAATCATATAAGAAATTGTCTCACTAGCAAGTAGCAAGTTTCATATCAGTGACAAAAAAAATGATTGAAATACATTTATCATACTTGTATTAATATGTTTTCAACACTTACTTACATATTAACCTTTCAAATTTGTTCCTTCATTTTGGTGTGCCTTTTCATTTTTATAAAAGATGTTAGTAAGAAACTTGAATTCATGAGAAGGGATGTCGACTGGCCTTTACTTAAACATAATTATTATAAATATGTGATAACCAGCCAAATTTTTGGAGTACCTCCAAATTTTTAGATGCTTATACTCTTTTTTTTTTCAATTCTATCAAGATAGAACAACTTTTCTTGAACATCAAGATTTAGGAAGACAATTGTTTATATGCCTTTTGACAAACCCTAAATTCAATTGAGATAAAGTTTAGAGTTGTAGTTGTGGATTGATGAATGCATGTGAATATTCACAAACTCTCAATGATTCATTTCCATTATGATATAGACAACAAGACTTGAAAGACCATAGAACCACAAAACAAAGGCATCATAAACATTGACTTGTTCTTGATTGATAAACAAGACACCACACATAGCTATGGGGAATTATGAACAAATAGAATTATAGTGATACTTATGAACCATAATCATCACAAGAATATAAATAATTGAATGTAAGAAGTAGATTTGATTACCAATGGTGGATTAGAGTATCATAAGTTCTCATTGAATTTGAAAGCAATTGGTAAAAGAATAATTGTTATAAATTAGCACAAATGTAGACGATATTTATTCATATTATCATAATCTTTTAGTAAATTGTATAAATTTTAGTAATTTTAATTCAGCATCATGAACACATTATATTTTGTGCCCAAAAACAATTACTTGTGTGTCTAGAGTTACAATCATTTTATTTTATTCTAATTTTGTAGGTATGCATCCTTATTAATAAGACTTGTCTTTTGAGACTTATCATTTCAATGTTAATGATTTGGTATAATAGACCAATTAGTTTTATTTTATTTGGTAATTGAACACTAGGAGTGTAGTTAACTCTAAACTAATTGATCATAAATTTACCAACAATCTGAGTATGTTTTCTATATGACAATACAATGAATAAAGGATTTGTTATTCCTTTTGGGAAAATGATTAGGAAAGGAATTGAAATTTTAAAGGAGGGATTGTGGATATCTCTAAAATTATAGTTAAAATATATTAATAATCTCCTATTACTTTCATGTGTACTTATGGAATTATTGAGAAATTTATGGAAACTCTACTAAGGACTAAAAAATTAAACCTATAGAATGATACATTGAGTGTCGACACTTTTTTTAGTTTCTAAAAGCTACATGATAGATTATTTTAGACATCTTGAAACTACTTGTTAAACAAAAGTATCTTTATATTTTATTATAATTCATAAGAGATCATGTTTAGATTTGAAAATTAATGTGTTGTCAAGATAAGACCACCATACATTGGGAATATCTTTTTTTTTAGGATTTATGACTATGTGTCTATGTGTAGATATTCATGAATATGTTATTGTGGAAATGAGATGATGGTGCATTACCTATGTTTCATCATTACTGAAGTTATTACTAGTCATGGATTTTGATCATATTATAGACTATGTGTTACACCGTTCCATGATCGGTTGATTACAAATTCTTATAGAACTATCATCAAATTAGGTACAATAAAATGACTAACCATCTTTATCAAAAATGATCCAACTACATACATATTTAATAATCCAAATAATAAAACAATAAAACTCACTCAACCCATGCTAAGTGACTTAATTCAAGATCCTAGACAAAAATAATGTAGACCACAAAAAATGGGCAGAGTTCGCAAGAAGTTTTACAAAAACATATCATAATAGATATTGTTAGAAAGAAACAATCCATAACCTAGTTAAATTGGTCTAGTTGTTGATTATCTGAGTTGATTAAAAATTTGTGTAGAACTATCATTAGATTAGGTACAATAGAGAGCATAATTTAGATCATGTGTATTATAGCTTTTTAACACATAATCTAATTTTTGGTAGGTTCTATTCTAATTCAAGTTGGAAAATAATTATTTCTAATTTGAAACTCTCAATTCAAAGGATTAATACTATTACTGACAAAGAAAACTTCATATTAGCTTATGAATCTTATCTTCATGACTTTCTCCTATAGAAACTCTTGATTTTCATCAGATACCTCTCCTTACATCTACATATTTTTCTGTATACAATATTATTTTCTAAGATAAAGGATTTGGATAGTAATATGATTAATTTTATATTTACAACATATTCACTATATATGGTACCACATGTCTTTGGTTTTTCAGATAAGCATTATCTTTCCTTCATTTATAAGAAACAACATAATCTCGTGCACTATAGTTAGGGGTAATTATTTTTAGTGATGTAGTATGTTTTAGACTAGTACTCCCAAACATAAATATCTCCCCAAAAATGATTGCCCTTGGATATTTTTAATTATATCTCAATTTATTCTCTCTCAATGAGAGTCATTTTTTCTATGTATAACATACAATCAATATATCAATATAATATAGGATCAATTTAAATTAGGTCAAATTATGGAAATAACTATTAAGCTTCATGGACCTATGTATAAAATAGTATTTGATGGATGTATAGTAGAAATCATAATCAAGGAATGTCGTTGTCTATGCATTTTTTTTTTCTTAGAGTAGTTTATCAAAATCTAGGAAAGGAGTTCATTTTTAATCTTGACAAATAAAGAGTTCCCTTTGACATTGCATCAATGTTCATTGCAATGGTCTATATGGTCAAAGGCTACAAAGAACAGTTCATAACTCAAGAAATACATACAATCAAGGCTTGTGCTCTTAGGAGGAGGATGTAGGATAGGTCCCCATCATCATGGTAACTATTCACAACATGAAACCCAAGATCATGATTAAGGACTTCAAAATCATTAGAATGAACTAGGTGAGATCACCTCAATAACATGGTTATCAAAGTGAATGTGATGGGGAAAAATAATAATAGCCCAACCCATTAGGAGTTAGTGAGGTAGATCTAATATCAACACCATGTTCTTAATTCTAAGTTAATAGTTCTTGAGGTGCATTTTCTTGTAAAACATTAATTTTGTTGAACAATTCTAAACTCCTAGAAAATGCATTCTTGTTTTCTATTACCACTAATAGGCTTCCCTTGAACAAAGTAAAAATGAAGAAGCATAAATACACCAAAATTTTCTTTCAAAACCATATGTGTAGATATAAACATTAAGTAAAAAATGTTCAATACTTTTATAGATATACACATTAATTACATCAAATGTTTCTTTCAAAACCATATGTGTAGATATAAATGTTTAGTACAAGATGTCCAATATTTTTTTAGATATAAACATTAATTACACTAAATTTTTCTTTTTTTATATATTGAAAATTTTTAATCAACAACATATACAACTTTCATCTTGAAAACCAACCAACACTCATCAAGATAAAAAAATGGAGGGATGTTCCTTAACCATCTAGAGACTTTAACCTAAAAGGACCTACACATATTGGTTTTTACATGAGCATCCAAAATAGCATTGGATTCAAAAAGCTTGACATAGACAAAAAAAATGAGTATATTCTAAGACTTTTGATAACCATGACCCAACTGAATAGTAGTATCAATAGGTGTTGTTGTAGAGATAACACATGTTTGCCCCTTTATCAAGATCTAGTTAACATTTCTCTAGAAGACTACTAAGACTTTGATGCACCAAGCTGTGGTGCCAAAAACATGACGCAAAAAACAAATTTTTAAAATTCTAAGAGCACACATGCACTTTGGGTTGGGCTCCATAAGCCTTTGGCTTGTGAAGCCCAAACCAAAGCATGTGCATGCTTTTTAAAATTACAAGTTTTCATATATGGGCTCGAAACCCATGGCCTATTTCATTTCTTTTTGCTATTGCCTTCTTTCTCCTCAACAACATGCACATAGTTTGTAAAACTTGAAGAATTTGTTCACATGCCTGCTCAAAATGCCTCCTCGTCATTAGAGATCAAGATCAAGATGATGTAGTATGCTTTCTACTCTTGTTTTTCCATTATTTTATATTTTTTTGCATTGTTTTATAACTTTTTACATTGTTTTGTAGGTTTTTTCAGTTTTGCTTTAAATTTTTTAATTTATTTACAATGCAATTGGTTTCTTATCAGGAAATGTGAATAACCAACTGCCAAATCCTCAGCTTGATCAACAAAATCAAAATGAAAACCCTCCACAAAACCCAAATCAAAACCCTTCACAAGATGAAAATCAAAACTATCCACACAGAGAGCAAGAAATTTTGCAACCTCCACTGATTGAAAGATTGCCTCTTTACACCTGAGAAAATATAATGAATGAAATAAAAAGAGGGAAAAATAAATTAGAAGAAATCATTGGTAGGTTGAAAGCTTGTGGAAAAACCAATCCTATGAGAGTACAATTGGCATCCTCCCCTGAGTCTATTATGAGCCATGTAGCTTCTGTTAGTGGTTAGTTAGATATTTGGCATGTTAAGAGAGAAGAACAAAGAAGATATTATGCAAACAAATTATCCTATAAAGATGTGACAAAAAAGGACATAGAAAAAGGTAGCATTTGTGCATTGTTTAAAAAGCCTAGAGAACAAGACACTATTAAACATACAACTAAAAGGTTCCCCATCCATTGGTACATACATGATGATATTAAAAATAACTTTTGAGATAGATGGTGGATGGTCTTTGATGCCCGTCCCTACAATAATCTTGAGGTTTCAATGTATTTCTAAAAGAAATTATATTGTGAATTTGTCCTTTGGAACATCCCCAATTATTTTGATATGTTAGAATATTAGGGTAGAGATGAGGGGTCATCATTTGAGAGGTTGGAAGCATGTCGTGACCCTAATGTAGTTAGGGAGCCTATTGTTAAGCCACAAGGTTAGCATGTGATTATTCCTTCAGTTGTGAAGGAACATGTAGAGACTAGTACTCTAGGGACTATCAATGAATTGACATAGACCCTCATTCATTGCACCAATCCATTAGTTGAGGAGGAGCCTTCTTTGCATCATGGTCACATGTGTGCATTATGTGGATCCTTACGCACATTTGGCAGTCATGTTGGAAATAGTATGGATGATGGGCTAGCCACTAATGAGTTCCTAAGTAACACATTTGGCACTAACATGTAGGTAAATTAAAATTATAATAAAATAATTTTGACCACATTTCATATGTACATTAAATGAATATTTAATTAGCATGTCTTGACATTGTTCAAAATTCATGATAAGAGTGTTGATGGCCCTAGTATAGATTCCACAGTCCCATTTTACGTCTCATTGACGAGTCGAGATGTATGTATAAATTTAATAATTTAAATTAATACATATATTTATTAAGTAATCATATGAAGGATTGACAAAATAAAATTATCCATGTGCATCAGTTCTCTACTAGAGCATTGACATTCACAAGGGACTATCAGCCTAGGCATGATATGAGCTAAGTAGAGGTACATTTGTTTCATGTTAATTTAATTCATTTGGTTATATTAGTTTAATTTTTCATGTTACATGTAAATTTTATTATATGACATGTAGTTGTTGACGTTCAAGACCCCTCCTCAACTTCGACAGTCCATCAATCATGGAGTTGCTTCCACGATTGCTAGTTTAGAGCAATTGACTAAGGTATGAAATAATTTTCTTAGTCTTAGGTTTTATTTGAAATAGTTAATATTGAAATTAAAAATTTTATTTATAAGTGATTATATTTATTTAATTTTGGTAGGGCCTTGTTAGACCCGATCGTCCATGAGCCTTTGAGGTGGATGTATAAAGTGATATTTGATGGTAGTAAGAAAATAATAATTTTTTTGTGTACATATATTTTATTTCAATGTATATTAATTATTAATTCATATCTACTTTGCTTGTATCAGCTCTAGTTAGAGAGGAGCCTAAAAAAGAGGACGAGCAAGCGTGTGAGGAAGACCTCATCATCCTCATCATCTCCTTCCATGCAATAAATGAAGACCTCTAGGGATTTTTTTCCTTCCCCTTGTGGCAAAGAGAAGATATAGGGATAGACACACATGTATAGGCATTAGTGGACATATATCTTGGATTTTATGTTAGTGGAAATATTTGACATACATTTGATGTATATAAATTACATTTTATATTTGATGTATGACATATATTTAATGCATGACATTGTTAGACTTATGACATTATTGGTTATTATAATATATTATATGCTTTTTCATGTATGAAATTATTGGTTATCATAATATATGTCTTATTTTTCTTGTTTACATTTTAAGTACATTTCATGTATTTCATTTTAATGTAATTTTCATCCAAAATGATGCAGAGTGCTCACACCAAAAGCTAGTGGATTCCCAAGAAGAATACTTTTAAGAAAAACTACCTTTCCCTCCTTCCTAAGTGTCTTCAAAGACTCTTTCCAACTTGGTTACAACACTGAACAAACTTCTACCCAACTTCACAAAACTACTTGATCACTTTCCCTATTCAAGAGTTGGGAAGCAATAAGGGAAAAATAAGAAAACTTGGGAAATGGATCATAATCAACTTCTTGCTTCAAACTAACAGTTTAGACAATTCAAGGAACACCTAATAACTATCTTAGAAACTTTAGTCTATCATCTATTCCATCCTTCCAAGAGCTTCTTCAACATCCTATGAGTGAAAAAAATCTTCCAACATCTTATGAGTGCATTTTCTTTGCACCAACATGTAATTTGCTGACTTTCAGCCAACTCTTCACAAAGGGAAATGATTATGTTTCAAACCCATGAAATGGCTATTAAGACAACCAAGAAGATCCTTAACATCTTCCACTAACTCCATTCAGTGATAACATGTAGCTAAAGTGGTGTTTCATTCTAACAAAGTATGGGTTTGTTATTCTTAATAGGGAGTAATGATATTTGACAATAACTCAATGATCCTATATACAAGTTTAACATTAGCAGTGATTCCTTGCCATATAAAAAGAACTTAATAATCACAAACACCTTATGCCTTCTCTAAATTATTAGAGCATATTTTCATCATTTGATATCCATTAAAACTAATTACTAGTTGGTTTGATTGGTTACAAGGTTAATTTCAATGTTTTTCAAAAAAATGCTAAAATTGCCAAAATGTTGTAAGCAACTTTTATTGCAAAATGCAAATTTTGCACTAACTCTTGCTAGAACTTAACCAAGTGGTTTTTGGTAACACATATGACCAATATAAAGTGTAATGACTCTCAAAACACTTCTTGAGTCAACTTATTAACAAAAAAGAAGAAGAAGCAAAAATCCTTAAGACTAAGGCAACTTGGGTTTATAGGTGACCTCAAGTTCCTAGACCTTACAAACAAGGATTACTTTACTACCATAAAAAAAAATATGTTCAAAATGAGTTGTATGATCACCCCTTTACCTTCTATCATGAGTCTCCATCATTGGATGAGATGACACACCTAGTTGTCACCTAGGTGACCTGCACCCCAAGTTTCAACATCACCCAAGATGGGGTCAGAAAATAAAAATAGAATCAAGTCTCCAGAAAGAGAGAAAGGTTATTATAGGTATCAAAAAAATGATCTTGTAGCACCCAGAATTGCATCCATACCTCGCACGAGCTCTAAGATATGCCCTGTCAAAGATCACTACCTTATGGAATTTAATGACTCTTTGGGTCAATTTAGTTTGGCATGCTGGAGAACATCTGAGTGGTCAATGGGATGGGAAGATCTTGAAAATAGGATTTACCTAGCCACCAAGAGCTAACAGAATAGAAAGTTTGATCCAATGACGAACGGTTGGAGAGATTGACCAATTGGCAACTTTTTATTGGCCAACACTAGAAGTTTTAGCATCACACAAGATGTGGTTGCAAAATCAAAATAGAATCCAATCTCTAAAGAGAGAGAGAGGTTACTGTAGCTGTTAGCAACATGGTCTTGCAACACTTAGAATTACATCCATACCTCGTACGAGCTCTAAGATATGGGCCATCAAAGATTGCTACCCTATGGCATTTAGTGAGTCTTAGGATAAATTTAGTTTCACATCCCTGAAAAAATTCAAGAATTCAATAGGATGGGATGAGCTTGGAAATGTGGTTTACTTGACCACCCAGAGCTAATGGAATAGACAATTCAATCCTATGACAAATGATTGAAGAGATTCACTAGCTGGTAACTTTATACTGGTCAACACTAGAAGTTTTAGCATCACCCAAGATGGGGCTGCAAAATATAAATGGAATCCAATCTCCAAAAAGTGAGAGATATTATTGTAGGTCTTGGTAACATAGTTTTATAGCACCTAAAATTTCATCCATACCTTGCACGAGCTCCAAGATATGTCTCGTCAAAGATCACTTCCTTGTGGTAGTTTGTGACTCTTAGGGACAATTTAGTTTGGCATGCTCAAGAAAATTTAAGCACTCAACAAGATGGGATAAGCTTGGGATTAGGATTTACCTAGCTAGGCAAAGCTAACAAAAAAAATAGTTTGATCCCATGATAAATGGTGACAGAGATTTGGCAGTTGGCAACTTTGTACTAGCCAACACTACAAGTTTTAGCATCACCTGAGATGGGGCCACAAAATCAAAATGGAATCTAATCTTCAAAAAGTGAGAGAGGTTATTGTAGGTCTTGAAACATGGTCCTATAGCACCTAGAACCACATTTTTACCTTGTATGATCTCCAAGATATGCACTATCAAAGATTGCTACCCTGTGGCATTTAGTGACTCTTAGGGTCAATTCAGTTTGGCATGCTCGAGAACATTCGAGTGCTCAATAGGATGGGATGAGCTTGGGACTAGAGTTTTCTTGGTTATGTAGAGCTAATGGAAAAGATAGCTTGATCCCACAAGGAATGGTGAGAGAGATTTGGTAGTTGACAACTTTGAATTGGCCAACACTACAAGTTTTAGCATCACCCAAGATGGGGCCACAAAATCAAAATGGAATTTAATCTCCAAAAGGAGAGAGAGATTATTGTAGGTCTTAGAAACATGGTCTTGTAGCACCTAGGATCACATCCATACCTCACATGAGCTTGAAGATATGCCTCACCAAAGATTGTTGCCTTATGACATTTAGTAACTTGTAGGGTCAAATTGGTTAGTCATGCCCATGAATTTTTGAGCACTCAATAGGATGGGACAAGCTTGGGACTAGGAATTACCTGGCCACTCAAAGCTAACAAAATAGACAGTTTGACCCCATGATGAATAGTAAGAGAGATTTGATAGTTGGCAACTTTGTATTGGAAAATACTACAAGTTTGAGTATCACCTAAGATGGGGCCACAAAATCAAAGCAGAATCTAATCTCCAAAAAGTGAGAGAGGTTATTGAAGGTCTCAAAAATATGATCATATGGCACCTACAATTGCATCCATACATTGTACAAGCTCCAAGATATGCCCTATCAAATATTGTTTCTCTATGGCATTTAGTGACTTTTAGGGTCAATTTGGTTTGGCATGCCCAAGAATGTTCATGTGCTCAATGAGATAGGATGATCTTGGGACTAGGTTTTACCAAACAATGTAGAGCTAATAGAATAGATAGTTCAATCCCATAATGAATGGTGAGAGATATTTGGCAGTCGCCATCTTTGTATTGGCCAACACTACAAGTTTAAGCATCACTCGAGATGGGGCCACAAAATTAAAATGGAATCTGATCTCCAAAATGAGAGAGAGGTTATTGTAGGTCTCAAAAATATGGTCTTGTAGCACCTAAAATTTCATCATTACCTTGCACGAGCTTTGAGATATGCCCTATCAAAGATCACTACTCTATTGTATTTAGTGTCTCTAAGGGTCAATTTAGTTTGACGTGTCTGAGAATGCTTAAGCACACAATAGGATAGGACAAGCTTGGGACTAGGGTTTAACCCACCACCTAGACCTAATGGAATAGATAGTTCAATCCCATAATGAACAGTGAGAGAGATTCATTAGTTTGGAACTTTGTACTGGCTAACACTACAAGTTTTAGCATCACCCAAGATGGGGCCACAAAATCAAAATGGAATCCAATCTCCAAAAAGAGAGAGAGGTTATTGTAGGTCTCGATAACATGGTCCTATAGCACCTATAATCATATGCATACCTCACAAAAGATTTGAGATATGCCTCATCAAATATCATTTCCCTATGGCATTTAGTGACTCTTAGGGTCAATTTAGTTTGACGTACCTAAGAATGTTTGAGTGCTCAACAAGATAATATGATCTTGGGGTTAGGGTTTACTTGGCCACCCAGACATAATGGAATAGAAAATTCAATACCATAATAAAACATGAGAGAGATTTGACAGTTGGCAACTTTGTACTGGCCAACACTACAAGTTTCAACATCACTTGAGGTGGGGCCACAAAATCAAAATGGACTATTATATCCAATAAATGAGAGATGTTATTGTAGGTCTCAGGAATATAGTCCTATAGTACCCAAAATTGCATCCATACCTCACACAAGCTCCAAGATATGCCCCATCAAAGATCGATGCCCTATGGCATTTAGTGACTTTTAGGGTCAATTCAGTTCAGAGTACCCAAGAATGTTTGAGTGCTCAATCGGATGGGATGATCTTGGGACTATGGTTTACCTAGTAGTTATTGTACGTCTTAGCAACACAGTCTTGTAGCACCTAGAATCACATCAATACCTCACATGAGCTCTAAGATATGTCCTATCAAAGATCACTACCCTATGGCATTTAGTGACTCTTAGGGTCAATTTGGTTTCGTGTGCTTGACAACTTTTGAGTACTCAAATGGGATGGGATGATCTTGGGACTAGGGTTACCCAGCCATCTAGAGCTAACAGAATTGATAGTTTGATCCCATGACAAATGGTGAGAGAGATTTGGTAGTTGACAACTTTGTACTGGCTAACACTACAAGTTTTAGCATCACCCGAGATAGGGCCACAAAATCAAAATAGAATTTGATCTCCAGAAAGCGATAGAGATTATTTTAGGTTTCAAAAATATGGTCCTGTAGCACCTAGAATCATATCCATACCTCATCAGCTCTAAGATATGCCCTCTCAAAGATTTCTTCCATATGGCATTTAGTAAATATTAGTGTCAATTTAGTTCAGCATGCCCAAGAATGTTCAAGCTCAATGAGATGGGACAAGCTTGGTACTAGAGTTTACCTAGCCACCTAGAGCTAATAGAATAGATGGTTCGGTCCCATGACAAAGGGTGAGAGAGATTTGACAGTTGGCAACTTTGTACTAGCCAACACTACAAGTTTCAACATCACTCAAGATGGGGCCACAAAATCAAAATGAAATCTGATCTCAAAAAATTGAGAGGTTTTTGTAGGTCTCAAAAACACAATCCTGTAGGACTTGGAATTGCATCCATATGTGGAATGAGCTCCAAGATATGCCCTATAAAAGATCATTTCCCTATGGTATTTAGTGACTCTTAGGGTCAATTCGGTTTGACATGCGTAAGAATGTTTGAGTGCTCAATGAGATGAGATGAGCGTGGGACTAGGGTTTATTTGGCCACCCAGAACTAATGGAATAGAAAGTTTGATCCCACGATGAATGATGAGAGAGATATGAGCAAGATATGTATGCCTAGAAAATTAAGAAAAGTTGGGTCTTTTTGAGTTTTTTTTGAAGATAGCCTAAGGTTATGTTTTTTTTGTTGTTTTCTAATAGTTTGGAACCTTTGGCAAGTCCTAGAAGTGAAATCTAGTAAACTTTGCAAAAGTTGTAAAAGTTGCTTAAAAATGCAAATCTAATTGGAAACCTTCTAACCTTCTAAACTATGTCTTCCATGCTCATATACCCAAGCATGGATAGTAACAACTTTCCAAACCTCCATTTGCAACTTTTTACAAAAAATGCAAAAGTTGCTCAAGCAACTGTTTGAGCAACTTTGCAACTTTTGAGCAATTTTTGCTTCTTACATATTTAGGTCAAATGGGTCCATCTAGGACTATTCTAGGACCCTGGTTAAGATTCCTAGGATGTATTAGGTAACCAAATACCTTAATTTCCCATGAATATTCAAAGGCAACAAATAAGCAATTGGCTACTAGCCATAAATATTTTAAAGATATTGAAAATAATATATTATTCTTTCAAAACAAATGAGGTACTGATTCTAAAAATAAGATTGAAATGATTCCCATCAGTGGCATGGCCAAGAACTACTTTTTCAATATAGTGACTAACAGTTGGCCCAACTCCCCATGCCTTCTCATTTCTATGGACGAAAGCTTAATATACAAAGGAATTATAGCTACATCTATTAAATATATAGAGGAAGATATAAAAAACTTTCTTAATAGAGAGATTAATCTAAGAGGAAAGGACATTTCAGAAGAAAATGGTTATCTTGGTGCCATCTAGGGTATGCCAATTACTTAGGATGAAGAGGAAAAACCTACAACTATTGGGAAAGTGTGCACATATACACAAACACAAAATTCTTAGATAGAGAAGTAACAAGTGCTATAGAATTATCCATGGAGCAATGTGAAGTGAAGCCTCAAATTGGCTCATTAGTAGACAAAGAATCTAGTCATGCACTTTATTCTAGCACCATAGATGTTTCAATTAGAAATGTCTATTCATCAATGGCCTTGCATTTATAGGACTTGGGAAGCCAGGATATTCAAGTTGGGCATGATCCCTCAAAGTTGTCATTGAAATATATTAATGATCTTAATAGAACAATAAAAAGCTCAGTAGCACCTTTGGTGAGGTAGTCTGACTCCTTTTACAATGAAGGCTAGTAGTCTATAATCCAAGGTTTTAATTCATCTAACAAATGGACAGCTTCTCAAGGTAATAATTCTTTCATGTAGTTCCTAATAAATCTCAAGGTTTTCATTTAGGTGACCAATTGTCAGGAGGTCCGTGATCAAAGAGTGTCCCAATCAAAGAGAAGTGGAAATCCTAATGTATTTCGCATGTGTCATTTATGTGACCTACTATTATTTATAATTTCTTTTAGAGACTTGAGTTTAAATGGATATTGTCAGTTCCCAAACATGTCCTAGTCAAGTAGATGACGAAGATGTTGCTTGAGTAAAGGGGATACTAGTTTATCAAGGTGTTTTTATGATCACACTTGCATTCAATTATAATTTTTTGAGCAGCTAGCCATATTATTTGGTGTGGGATTTCTATAATATATAATGTCCTCATACAAATACATGCCAATTTTTGCAAACATTTTCTATTTTAAAGAATTATTGAGCAATATTTGTAATGTGCATTTTTGGGACTAGAGATTATAACTATTAAAATTGCAAAGCTTCCATGTTTTTGTAATGGAGATTATGTGCAATATTATTTTTCTAATTCTAATTTGGTCAACAATACTATATACATATGTAAGAATAATCTAGTTCATGTATATCTAGTTCTTAATTGTCTAACTATTATAAATGACTTATTGCCTTTGGTTTGGAAAAATCTTTGTTGTATACAATACTCAATATTGGTATTCCTTTATATTTTCTATTGGTTAATGTTCATATATGAATATATATCCTTCAATGATGTTCCTTTTCTTTATTAGATGCACTTGTTTTAGATTCTCAGAATGACTATTTATTACCTACTAGAGGGTTGTGTCTCCTTAGCATCTCATCAAGAGTAGTGTCTCTTCCATGCATCCCCTACTCTCTCTCTCTCTCTCTCTCTCTCTCTCTCTCTCTCTCTCTATCTCTCTCTCTCTCTATTCAATCTAATGAACTAACTAGATTTACTCTACATTTTAATGTCTCAAGTAATGCATTGTGGTCTAACTTGTGAACCTTCCAAAGAGTCTTATTATGTGGTTTTCCACCATATTTTACTAAGTGGAAATTTTATATGTCAACAAGGTTTGAATAATGAAGAATCTTCCTCTCTATTTTCCAATCTTCAAATAACCACAAGTTAGGGTTCTTCATAATATATCATCTAAGGCATGTGCTAGTTACAACCATTGCACTGATATGGTACTCTAAACCTTCACCATTTATAACTGAGTGGTCCAATTTTTGTTTAGCCTAGACACAATGATAAAAATAATATTCTATCCCTTCTTCATTGTCTTTAGGTGCAATAACAAAAAAAACATGGCCTACAGTGATAAATGTACAAAATGTAGTAATTAATTCAGAAAATAAGGTTGCACTAGATTAGACAAGTGGTCAAAGTCATTAGATGAATCCATCTCTACCATTTCCAGTGCTTGTGGGGGACGATAGGTGTCAATTGGGTCCAAACCCGTATATCCCATTTGTCCACCCATTCAGTCAACTCACACTCATCCCAATTTTCCTCTACACATGATGGACAATGTCATGCCATTTTTCATGTGTGGATACTCCATGAACCTATATCAGAACTTCTAAAAGAGTTCAACTCACTTGATCCTATTAATGTGCAACAATCCTCATATGGTGAAATGTTAGTATTATCTGTGAACGAAAAAAATCTGTGAACCATAGACTCACCTTCCTTACTTGTACCCATTGTAGCATTACACCATTGGATGATGGATTTTTCATCTATCAATATTCCTCCATATTTTTACTTTAGTTATTCATGAGCTAAAGCTCTTTTGATTCATGCACTTGAACCATCATGCTCTCCCTTTCCATGATCAGCCTCTATGAAATTTCACATTTATTATATTCAAGAAAACTTGTGTATCCTGCTAAACCAATAGAACATCCATGCATTCTTGAATTGAGATGTACAATTGTTTGACAAAATAATGTGCTAACAATATGGTATGCCCCTATTAGCGAAATCTCCATAAAATAGTTGAAAACAACCATGTACAAATTTTGTAGAATGTGATCGATTGTTGCTAATGTAAAAACTGTACTCTCTCAAAATCTTCTTGTCATCCTCTAAATTCGACACAACCTGTGCATCTTTCTCAACCAATATAATGTTCATGTATTATTGAATTGAGATGCACAATTGTTTGACCAAATAATGTGCTGACAATATCGTATGCCCTTGTTAGCCAAATCTCCATAAAATAGTTAAAAACAACCATGTACAAACTTTGTAAAATGTGATCGATTATCACTGATGTAAAAAATGTACTCCCTCAAAATCTTCTTGTCATCCTCTATAATTTTAGGTGAATGGATGAATGTTATGTGAACAAATATGGAAACTTGTTGAGAAGTATAATACTTTGCTTGCACTTCATTTTGTGGTTGTAGTGTGTATTTCTCTATGAAGTCTACAACCAAAACAATGTTATCTAGTGGAAATGTATCTTTGCACAACTTGAATTGCAAATCTAGTCATCGAACTCTATGTATATGCCTTGCTTACTTGTAAATAATCTTTTCATGAAAATCTTAATAAACTCATACATTGGAATCTTCTCAATGACTAAATCACATCTTTTACCTTGTTTCTCATCTCTTAGAGTATATGTCATTGTCTTATATTTTCCATAATCTACTATTTTATTTACAATTGCATGTGTACTATCCATATGTTTACAAGTTGATAAAAGTTGCAAAGAACCACAAAATAAGCATATACCATCCAAGAATGATGTCTTGTAAATGTGTTGGCCATCCCCTATTTCACATAAAATGTTGGATATGAATCCCCTCTAAGATCTAGCTACCTCATTCATGTCACAATCCTACAAAACAAACTTAGAATGCAAAAACACACATATATGCAGGTAAGTGCACAAAGTTGTGGTGCCAAAAGGGGGGTATAAGTGGACACCTTTTTCTTGAAATCTGCAAATTTTGAACTTCAACAAGAATTTGAAGATAGTTACGCTCAAAATTTTCAGATATGACAAAAACAAAAGTCATAGTCCTTTGAATCTAGTCTCTAAACTACTAATTTTTTTTCAAAATGGTTTAGTTTTAGGTCCTCAAAAAAGGGGGCCACAAAAAGTGGTACTGTTTATTCCAAAAAAACATAACACAGTACAAAGTGTGGCCCCCCTAAAATTTTAACTTTTTTTAAAAAATTCTTTAATCGCTCTGGTCAAAAGTTACTTAACACTATGTAGTTTATCCCAGATTTTTCGAGTAATTTTATAATGTGTATTTTTTTTTAATGAATTTTTTAACTAGACACATCCCAAAAATATGAAATATATGTGTGGTCCCCCTAGCAATAATTGAAAACTAATCTAAAATCAAAAAAAAAAAATTCAAAGTGTGTAGAATGGAGTCTAGTTTCTAAAAAATTAAGTTATTACAAAATTTGATGAACGAGCTAACATCTATAGCCCAATTAGTACGTGGTGGTTTTTGACAAAAAATGAAATTACACTCAAAAGAAATTATAGATGAAAGGCTTGAAATAGTTCAAATTAAAAATAAATTATATGGTTAGATAGCTAACATAGAGATCTATAATGCTATGTAACCTAATCTTATCGATACCCAACCATGAGAAATCTTGAAGGGGAGCACAAAAGAAAAAATAATTATCTTTTGTATGTTTACTGGAAAACACATCTCAGGCCTATTCATCAAATCCAAACCTTTGGGTTGGATCTCCAAGGAAAAACCAAGCCTTAGGCTTGAGTTTAATTAAGGTTTAAATAGCGCATGCACCCTATAGTGTGTACGCCTTATAGCATGCACGTGCTATTTAAACCTCAGTTCTAAATAGCGCATGCACGCTATAGTATGCACACACTATAGTGTGCATGCACTTTTAAGATCTAAGTTGCAAAAGAGAACTATGTGGGGGGGGATAGGGGAATGGCTATGTGTGTGTGAGAAAGAGATAGATTGAAAGTAGGGGATAGGAGAGGAGAGAGAGTACAGGATGGGGGAGAGAAAGTGAGAAAGAGTAGGGGTGGCAAAGAGAGGAAGTGTGAGAGAGTAGGGGTGGAAAAGAGAGAGTGCGGGATGGGGGAAAGAGATTTAAAGTAGGGGATGGTAGAGATAGGAAGTGTGTGAGAGAGTATAGGTTGCGAGATAGAGATTAAGAGTAGGGGATGGGGGAGAGAGAGAGAGTAGGCGATGGGAGACAGAGTAGGAGAGGAAGAACTTGAGAGAGAGGAGGATGGGAGTGCATGTGTGTGAAAGAGAGAGAGTATGGAATGGGAGAGGGGGAAGACAAATTAGCTCAAGAGAGAGTAGGGGATGGAAGAGAGAGTAGGCAATGGGAGAGGGAGTGGGAGAGGGGGAGAGAGAGATAGACAGAGTAGGCAATGGTAGAGGGATAGGAGGGAGAGGGAGAGAGTGAGTGAGAGAGAGAGAGAGAGAGAGAGAGAGAGAGAGAGAGAGAGAGAGAGTAGGTGGTGGAAGAGGGAGTGGGATGGAAGCATTTAAGAGAGATAGAGTAGGGGATGGGAGAGAGTAGGTAGTGGGACAAGGACTATGACAGAGAGAGAGAGAGAGGGGGGGAATGGGAATGTGTATTTATTTATAAGAGAGATAGAGTAAAGGATGGGAGAGAGTGTGAGAGTTTGAGAGAAAGTAGTAGGTGATGGGAGAGAGAGAGAGAGTAGAGAGGAAGAAAGAGAACTTGAGAGAGATAGATAGTAAGCGGTAGGAGAGGGAGTGGGAGAGGGAGAGGGAGAGGGAGAGAAATAGGGGAAATGGGAGTGTGTGTGACAGATGTAGAGAGTAGGGGATGGGAGAGAAGAAGAAAATGGGGGGATAAGAGTGTGTGTATCTATGAAAGTGGAAGAGTAGGGGATGGGAGAGAGTGTGAAAGTGTGAAAGTAGGGGGTGGCAGAGAGAGAGAGTACAATGATGGGGGAGAGAAAGTAGGCGGTGTGAGAGGAAAAGAGAGAGGGGGGATGAGAGTGTGTGTGTAAGAGAGACAAAGCAGGGGATGGGAGAGTGTGTGAGAGTGTGAGAGTAGGGGGTGGCAGAGAGAGAGAGTACGACAATGGGGGAGAGAAAGTAGGTAGTGGGAGAGGGAAAGAGAGAGGGGGGATGGGGGTGTACGTGTAAGAGAGATAGAGTAGGGGATGGGAGAGAGCGAGAGTGTGAGAGAGTAGGGGACAAGGGAGGAGAGAGAGAGTAGGCAATGGGGGAGAGTGTGAGAGTGTGAGAGTGTAGGGGATGGGAGACGAGAGAGAGAGCAGGGGATGGGGGAGAGAAAATAGGCAATTGGAGTGAGAGTGGGAGAAGCAGAGAGAGCTTGTACAAGATGGGAGAGAGAGAACTTGAGAGAGAGAGATAGTAGGTAGTAGTAGTGTGAGTGTGAGAGAGAGTAAGGGGTGGTAGAGAGAGTATGATGATGGGGGAGAGAAAGTAGACAGTGGGAGAGGGAGAGAGAGGGCGAATGGGAATGTGTGTAAGAGAGACAAAGTAGGGGATGGGAGAGAAGAGAGAGAGTAGGGGATGGGGGAGAGAAATTAGGTGGTAGGAGAGGGAGTGGGAGAGAGATAGGGGGGATAAGTGTGTGTGTGTGAGATATAAAGAGCTAGGGATGGGAGAGGAGAGGGGGTGAGAGAGGTAGAGAGAGTAGGTGGTGGGAGAGGGAGAGTGAGAGAGAGTAAAAGATGGGAGAGAGTAGGAAGGGAGAGAGTGATGGGATGGGAGAGAGAGTAGGGGGGATAGAGAGTAGAGAGGATGGGGAGTGATGTATTTTGAAAGGAAGTGTGAGATAGAGTACAGGTTGGGAGAGAGAGATTAAGAGCAGGGGATGGGGGAGAGAGAGAGTAGGCGATGGGAGATGAAGTGGGAGAGGAAGAACTTGAGAGAGAGGAGGATGGGAGTGCATGTGTGTGAAGAGAGAGAGTATGGAATGGGAGAGGGGGAAGAAAAAGTAGCTCAAGAGAGAGTAGGGGATGGAAAAGAGAGTAGGTGATGGGAGAGGGAGTGGGAGAGGGGGAGAGAGGGGGGAATAGAAATGTGTGTAAGAGAGAGAGAGAGAGAGAGTAGGGGATAGGAGAGAGTGAAAATTTAAGAGAGACTAGAAGGTAGTAGAGAGAGAGAGAGTGGAGAGGGAGAGAGTGAGAGTGAGAGAGAGAGTAGGTAGTGGGAGAGGGAGATCAAGTGAGAGAAAAAGTAGGGGATGGAAGAGGAAAGAGGGGGGATGGGTGTGTGTGTGTTAAAGAGAGAGTCAAGAATGAGAGAGGGGAGAGAGAGAGATAGAGAGAGTAGGCAATGGTAGAGGGATGGGAGAGAGAGAGAGAGAGAGAGTAGGTGGTGGGAGAGGGAGTGGGAGGGAGAGAGAGGTGGGGTGGAAGCATTTAAGAGAGATAGAGTAGGGGATGGGAGAGAGTAGGCAGTGGGACAAGGATTGTGAGAGAGAGAGAGAGAGGGGGGGAATGGGAATGTGTATTTATTTATAAGAGAGATAGAGTAAAGGATGGGAGAGAGTGTGAGAGTTTGAGAGAAAGTAGTAGGGGATGGGAGAGAGAGAGATAGTAAGGGATGGGAGAGAGAGAGAGAGAGAGAGAGAGAGAGAGAGAGAGAGAGAGAGTAGAGAGGAAGAAAGAGAACTTGAGAGAGATAGATAGTAGGCAGTAGGAGAGGGAGTGGGAGAGGGAGAGGGAGAGGGAGAGAAATAGCGAGGATGGGAGTGTGTGTGATAGATGTAGAGAGTAGGGGATGCAAGAGAAGAAGAAGAGTGGGGGGATAAGAATGTGTGTATCTATGAAAGTGAGAGAGTAGGGGATGGGAGAGAGTGTGAAAGTGTGAAAGTAGGGGGTGGCAGAGAGAGAGTACAATGATGATGGAGAGAAAGTAGGCGGTGGAAGAGGAAAAGAGAGAGGGGAGATGGGAGTGTGTGTGTAAGAGAGACAGAGCAGGGGATGGGAGAGAGTGTGAGAGTGTGAGAGTAGGGGGTGGCAGAGAGAGAGAGAGTACGATGATGGGGTAGAGAAAGTAGGCGGTGAGAGAGGAAAAGAGAGAGGGGGGATGGGAGTGTGTGTGTAAGAGAGATAAAGAAGGGGATGAGAGAGAGTGTGAGAGTGTGAGAGTAGGGGGTGGCAGAGAGAGAGAGTACGATGATATGGGAGAGAATGTAGGTGGTGGGAGAGGGAAAGAGAGACGGGGGAAGGGGGTGTATGTGTAAGAGAGATAGAGTAGGGGATGGGAGAGGAGAGAGAGAGTAATGGATGGGGGAGAGTGTGAGAGTGTGAGAGAGTAGGGGATGGCAGACGAGAGAGAGAGCAGGGGATGGGGGAGAGAAAGTAGGCAGTGGGAGAGAGAGTGGGAGAGGCAGAGAGAGCTTGTACAAGATGGGAGAGAGAGAGTAGAGAGGGAGAGAGAAAAATTGAGAGCGAGAGATAGTAGGTAGTAGTAGTGTGTGTGTGAGAGAGAGTAGGGGGTGGTAGAGAGAGTACGACAATGGGGAAGAGAAAGTAGGTGGTGGGAGAGGGAGAGAGAGAGGGGGAATGGGAATGTGTGTAAGAGAGACAAAGTAGGGGATGGGAGAGAAGAGAGAGAGTAGGGGATGGGGGAGAGAAATTAGGTGGTAAGAGAGGGAGAGGGAGAGAGATAGCGGAGATAAGAGTGTGTGTGAGAGATCTAAAGAGGTGGAGATGGGAGAGGAGAGGGGGTGAGAGAGGTAGAGAGAGTAGGTGGTGGGAGAGGGAGAGTGAGAGAGTAAAGGATGGGAGAGAGTAGGAAGAGAGAGAGGGAGGGGATGGGAGAGAGTAGGGAGGATAGGGAGTGGTGTGTTTTGAGATAGTGCGTACGTGCTTTATAGGGTGTATGCGCTATAGTGCATACGCACTATCTCAAATCACCAAAAAATGGTCAAAACCCAACCTTGGGGCCCATTTCATCCATTTTTAATTTTTGGTCTATAATGCTCTCTGTTATTCTAGTAGAAAACATGGGTTTCAACATAGAAAACACTATTTCAACACTTTTGGAAGTAAGCAAACACCAAATTCAATCATTGGATACATGATTTGAAGAATTTTTGAATATTCCTTTAATAGAAAAGGTTAGTGCAATTCATTTTAAATATTGTTTTCCGATATATAGATACAAATTTGATTATAATTTGATATGTTATGTAATATATAGTGAATTCATTGAAAATTGTATGTTTGAATGAAATGTTATTTCGAAATGGTTAGAAATTTGACAAGTCGTTTGATATATATTGTGTTTTCATTCAAATAATTATAATTTTTATATGTAATTGAATAATTTGTAATTTACACATTTTAAGTAATTCAGATGTTTGAATAATTTGACATGTAGAAATCATCATCATGCCAAGGAAGAAACCAAAGATTCAAACAAATGTAGATAGGGAGAGAGATTCGAAAATTAAAAGAGATAAAATGAAATTACTATGTGAACAAAGAAAATTGCAAAGCAATGATGAAGAATCAACTTTCAAAGAGGATCAAGAACCACCAGTACGAAGAGACAAGGAGGAAGAATTAGAAAGACAAAGAGAACGAATGAGATTGTTACACTCAAGAAGGTAATTGAATTGTGAAGCTACACCATCCTCCAATGTTGGAGTCATATCATCCGCTACACCATCTTCAAATGTTGGAGTCATATCATCTGCTACACCATCTTCCAATGTTGAAGTCATATCATCCTCTCATGTTGAAGAGACACTGATTTATAGATCTGATGATATACACACTCCATCATGTCATGTTGAAAGCACAACATCAACACATCAAGTAGGTGATATTCCATCTTTTACATCTTATTGCCAAGGCACATCATCTTCGATTCAAAGTACACAATACACTCAACCTTATATTCATGTTCTAAATGTTGAGAGAATTGAAGAGATTAGAACACCTTCTAGAATTCGTTTTAGAAAACCAAAATATTTCATTGATATTGATACTAACATTTTGAAATCAATGCCTAACAAGATTAGCAAGTGTACTTGTCAAAGAAAAGTTAATCATATGTGGAGATTATTTTTTGAAGAATTAAATATTACAGGTCAATGCCAATTATTTGTTTAAATGATGAGGAATTTAAAATTTAGGCCTATCATGAAGATTCTTGGGCTAAGAATGATGGATGATTCAAATGAAAGAAATATTATAAAGAATCTAATGAGTGCTTATGACAAAGTGAGTTCTAAATCATGCACCAAAGATAGTAATATCACAAGATGAGTACTCACATCGACAATAGTAAGTAGCCAAATGAAGAAAGCTTGACTCATGAGAAAGACAAGCAAAACATTAAAAATTGGTAGAGGTACCTTAAGGAGAGCCATGCTAAGGAGTGAGAGATTAGAAGATCCAACAAAAAATGAGTTATGGACATTTAGCAGTAGACTACCACGAAAGGATAAAGAAATTAGTGAAGCCTTGAAATCATTGATAGAAGATTTTTGGAAAAACAACACACGTGTTCCTCCTAATCAAAGAGATGTTGTAAGAAGGAGGATTGGTAGCCAAAATTGCAAGCCACATGTGAAATATTTTTTGGACTCAACTCAGACACAATTTTTTGCAAAATTTATTGGTATGTATCCTTAAATTCAAATAAGTCAAAGAGTTTTTGAGATGAGTAAACCTTTTTATGTGAAAATAAATCACACACGCACAACTTGTTGTTGTAGGATACATATTGAATTTTCTAACCATTTTGATGTTTTTAGGCACATATGCATAGTTTTGCATTCTCAGTTTTTTTTGCAGGATTGTGACATAAAAGAGCCACCAAGATCTTCAAGGCAATTCATATCCAACATTTTATGTGAAATAGGGGATGACCAACAATTTTACAAGACATCATGCTTAGATGGTACGTGCTTATTTTGTGATTCTTTGCAACTTTTATCAACTTGTCAACATATGGATAGTACACATGCAATTGGAAATGAAATAGTAGATTATGGAAAATTCAAGACAGTGACATATGCTCTAAAAGATGGGAAAAATGGTAAAAGATGTGATCTAGTTATTGAAAAGATTCCAGTGTATGAGTTCATGAAGATTTTTCATGAAAAGATTATTTACGAGTATGCAAGGCATACCCATAGAGCTCGATGGTTGGATTTGCAATTCAAGTTGTGCAAGGATAAATTTCCATTGGATACCATTGTTTTGGTTGTAGATTTTGTAGAGAACTACACACTACAACCACAAAATGAGGTGCAAGCAAAGTATTATACATCTCAACAAGTTTCCATATTTATTCACATAACATTCATGCATTCACCTACAAGTACAGAGGATGACAGGAAGATTTTGAGGGAGTACCATTTTTACATCAGCGATGATCGATCACATTCTATGAAGTTTGTACATGGTTGTTTTCAACTATTTTATGGAGATTTGGCTAACAAGGGCATATCATATCGTCAACACATTATTTGGTTAGACAATTGTGCATCTCAATTCAAGAATGCACGGATGTTCTATTGGTTGAGCAGGATGCACAGGTTGTGTAGAATTCAATATATGTGGAATTTCATAGAGGCTAGTCATGGTAAGGGAGAGAACGATGGTGCAAGCACATGCATTAAAAGAGCCTTGGCTAATGAAGAACTAAAGTACAAAGATGGAGCAATATTGATAGATGCAAAATCCATCATCCAATGGTGTAACGCTATAATGGGTTTAGGTAAGGAAGGTGAGTCTACAGTTCGTAGATTTTTTTGGTTGATAGATAATACTAACATTGCACCATATCAGGATTATTGTACACTAATAGGATCTAGTGAGTTACACTCTTTTAGAAGCTCTGATGTAGGTTCATGGAGTATCCATTCAGGAAAAATGGCATGCTATTGTCCATCATGTGCAGAGGAAAATTGGGATGACAGTGAGTCAACTAAATGGGTGGACAAATGGGATATACGAGTTTTGGACTCAATTCACACCTATCACCCCCCACAAGCACTAAAAATGATAGAGATGGATTCATCTATTGACTTTGACCGCTTGTCAGATCTAGTGCAACCTGGTAATATATATATATATATATCTTTTTAATTTCAATATGTAACTTTATAACTTTTACCCAAGTATTTTCTAAATTAATGACTGCATTTTGTACATTTGTCACTGCACGCCATATTTTTGCTGTTATTGCACCTGAACACAATGAAGAAGGGACAGATTATTATTTGTGTCGTTGTGTTGAAGCCAAACAAAAATTGGATCACTCAGTTATAGATGGTGAAGGTTTAGAGTACCATGTCGGTGTGGTGGTTGTAACAGGCACATGGCTTAGAAAATACCCTATGAAGAATCTTAACTTGTGGTTATTCGAGGATTGGCAAACAGAGAGGAAGATTCTTCATTATTCAAACCTTGTTGTCGCATCAAATGTCCACTTGATAAAATATGGTGGAAAACCACATAATAAGATTCTTTGGAAAGTTTGCGAGTCAGATCATGAGGCAATACTTGAGAGCAGATCCAGTTGGCTCATTAGATTGAATTGGGAGAGAGAGAAAAAGTGATCAATTGGATCCAAATACAATGTTGCAACCTCTTCCCCAAGACTATCACATGACTAAGGTGGACTGCATTGTTATGATGTGTAAGTGATGAGATTTAGTTTTGATTTGTTCAGAATCTAGATACATTATTTGAATTTATATTAGATTTTTTAATAGGACCCATTTTTTTAATCTTATCTTAGATTTTTTACTCTGCTAATTCTTCATTTGTAGGTCACCAAAGAAGAGGGCTAATAAAGTTGACGCACAAGTGATACAGGGTGAGATGCCAAAATCATCTGCGAAATGGTATTATCAATTGACATCCTCAATAGTTATTAGTGTTCTTTGTTCAAGTACCATTGTATGCTAATAATCTTATTCCTAGAATTGTAGACTAAGATTCTCGGAAGAAGACTAAAACATATCATCTGTCTACTCCCTCTTTATATAAGAGTTTGTCAAACAATGAGAATGAAACATTGATTATTACTCCCCCCTCAATGTAAAATTCTCATTGATTGCATTTTATAAATTTTTAAGTCACTATCAACCTCTATATAATTGTATTCTTCTTATCATCAAATTACACAACAATTAGAGTATGAACGATGACTTCTTCACATGAACCTGACAATTATAAATGCTACACCTTAATAAATGTTTGGGCTTGGTCTTTACCATTCAAGCTTATAATACAATACATTGGCTTCATTTTTATTTGGAATTATTTATTATGTTTGTTCCAAAAGTCATTCTTCATTTGCCAATATGAAAATGCGACTATCATGAAAGGCATAGTCTTATAATTTGTAATTTGCATAATCATATTCAACATGTTTGGTTTTATATTCAATCAATCAACATATATTCCTTTTAATTCTTCCACATTTGGCATATCCATCTAACAATGAACTTATGATACTCCCATCAAGAAGAACATTGAATATGGTGACATATGATGAGGTTGTCACATTAATTGGTCACATTCATAATATTGACACAGAACTGAATTGGGACCAACTATTCCTCATAGGTTTACACCAGAAAACATATTTTAATGGAGATTCTCTATACATGTGATGCTCATAGTCATCTATCTTTTAAGAAAATCATCACTACTTACATGTGATGCTCTATACGGCCTATTGTGTGGTGACCATTCCAAATATAAATTGTTCACCATTTCATATGAAACTAAACTATCATTTCTTCCCATATTATTGGTTTTTCTTTGATCCGGGGGATACTTTCATCAAAATTGAAGTATCTCCAAAACTCCAAAAATCAGCATTAGATTAAACTCCTTGAAATTCTGGACCCAACGCAATTTGAACGGGTGAGAAAGGAGTCTGTACACAAAAGTTACGACCAGTCAAAGGTTGGTCAAATTCAGGTACAGAGGCTATTAAAAAGGCAAAAAAAAAATCAAACTCTCCAAATTTGGTCAAATTCGGCATCAAATCGAAGGTCTCGTCAAGAGCTCTCCAACGATGTTCGTTTTGTCAAAAACGGAGATCATATGTGAATATGGCGCTCGATTGAAGTCCAAGGTGGTGTGGCATTAAATATAAATATATTTTTTTTTAAAAAAAAATTTTAAAATGCCATTCAAAAAGTATAGGTGATGGTCGGGGGGGTCAAACCCGTGACCTCCTAGTCTTAAGACTCCACCGATGACCATTGGAGCATTCATTGCGTTTGAAATATATAAAGAGCAGTTTTTATATAGCCCCTTCCTGCCGAAAATTGGGGAGAAAGGAAGCCGCCGGCGGGGTTGGAACCCCCGACCGGCGCCTTTTTTAAAATGTTCAACTGCCAATGCGCTATTTTGGCGCTTTAACATATATTTAGCACAGTTTTTAATTATTCCTTTATCTAACCCGCCAGCCTTATGTTAAATAAGGTATATAGTTAATTTGTTACCCTTAAATTGCCATAAAGCCAAATTTTAAAAAATGGCTAAAGGAGGATAATCGAATATGGATCAGTTAAGGGTCCTATATTTATATCATTTTGTTATAGCCTTATTTTGGCTAATTTTGTGTATAAAATGGGGGGGTTAGGAGGCTATATGGGCATTCAAAAAGTGGAGATAACGTCCAAGTGCTGAGAGTAAGGGAGATGTGATCAGTCCTGTACTTTGGAATAGCGTTATGCTGTTGTACTTGAAAGGAGTGATTTTGTAAACAATTGTACCTGATATTGGAGTTAATCGGATCGGTCCCCCTATTGGAGCAGGACCCGGAGATGTAGTCCATACGGATGAACTCCGAGATCAAATTGTTTGCATCTTCTTTCCCTCAATTTCTCTTTTATCAAATTAATCTTGTTGTTCTCTTATTTCATTTATGTTAATTTGATTCGTTAAAAGTTTTAAATTAATTCTATGCGATAAATTAGCATTCCTCTGTAATAGTCCTAGATCCTAATCAGATCATTCTTCCCCTTCCTCTATTTGCATTTCCTCTACCACCTTCTTCTCTCTCTTTCTTACTATTGACCATATCTTATGCACTTATAGCCAATTGGAAACTATCTCTAAGCGTCTTAGGAAAAATCAAGGTAATCCCATTTTGCAAGTTTTATATGAGCCCATTAAGATACCTTGCAACATTTTCATCTTTATGCTCTAATCCACCTCTTATGCTCAACTTGTGAAATTCCTCTATGTAGGTCATCAAACCCATCTCCTTTTCTTTCAAGTTATTTCTTATCCTCTATTTTTGGAAAGTATTATTTGATGGAAGAGGCACATCCTTCACCATTTGGTCATGTTTGTTCCACCCTTACAAAACCTCTTTTCCATTACACTACTCCACCATGTCAATGTTGTCCCTCTTAGCTATGTTTTGTATAGCTTTACCTTATTTTACTTCACTTATATCTCCATAATTATAATAGTTCTCTTGGGAATCTATCAACTGCAAAACCTCTTCACTATCTATCTTGCCATGATAGATATGGAAATCAGTTATTGTCTTTCTTCTATGACATTGAAATATCTTCAACAACCTTATCATTTTTCTTTCTTCAAGATCTAAGTCCCCTCCATCCTCTCCATGAGGATTCTCAAGTGCTTAAGCATCACTTTCTTGTTCTTCATGCACATCCCTCGTAGGAATCCTTTCCAAAGCTTCCAAGATTTCTGAGATGGTTGCATTTTACTTGCTTACTTGTCTCATTTCTCTTTACCTTATTTCATCTTAGTCTCTTTTTTTCCTCTACTCTCTATCCATTATTTTAGTAGCTTATATCAGCTCTTGTATCTCCTTCTGTATATTTTTTTTGGAGGCATCTTCTCAATATAACAATCTACAAGACAAGTAACTAATTTTGCACCCCTCAATAGATCTACTAGATTTGATACCAATGATTTGAGGAGTCAAACTAGATCCCCAAGAAGTAATAAACATTCAGCAAATGACTTGTTTCATAATAGATTCAAACCATTAAACTAAATAAGCACATCCAAGTCCAAGTCAGTTTGAGGGTTGGCACATGCTTTTGTACAAATTTTGCCATTGGAATGAAGAGCAAACTAAGCATTTTGATGACAATTTTATGATTTCACCCTTCATCCACACCTTTAATGGATTGATAGGGTTTTTGTTTTCATGTGGTTTGATAGTGTATGGAATGTAGATGCTTTGGTAAATATTAGGAGTTTTTTTGATCAGTTTCTTTACTAGTTTGAAAAATCTTTTTAAAGTTGCCAGTTCGCTTGTCTATACAAAGCAATCAGAAAAGAAACCTCTATAACTTGAATTCCAATGGTGGAAAAATGATGGCCTTTTGGAATCAATTAATAGATTGTATAAACAATATAAATATGTATTTTGGTCTTGTTTTGCAGAGTTTTTTTTTTTTCCCAAGAAGCCCTAGGTGAGTTTGCATACCCGGCTAGGCAATGAAATCAACAAATAAGTGTTTGAAAGGAGCATAGAAATCTAGCCCTAGGCGAGTTTACATACCCTCCTTTCTAGCCCCTTTACCCTAGGAATTTCTAGAAATATTACTTTGCAACATCTCTAGAATCCCAAAATGGTTCAAACACCTTCACTTTGGTTATATTAGATGACTTCCAATGTAAAATGAAACTCTTGTTTAGAGAAAACACTAAATCCACCTTTGGAGCAATCAATTTTGACTACCCAAACTTAATTCCCACACATGGGAATGAGGTTTTAAACTCATTTAGACTCTCAAAACCAAATGAAACCTCCCTTTGGATCCTTTACATGACTTGATTAAGCCCATTTTGGCTTATATTGCCAATGTTGGTAATTTTACAAAATATTGCACTTTTAGTGTCTTTTACATCTTTTAGAGGATTTGATAGCCTTATTACATTATTTAATACCTTTATAGGTCTTTTCTATCCACCCCTAACCTAGGATCAATCTTGATGTAGAGGATAGGGTGATGGACCCAAGTAACAACCCAAAATGAGAAAATTTGTAACAATGTGCCAAGTGACCCTTCTAGTTCCTGATGGGAAAATCCTACAAACAGTCAACCCTAAGATGTTTTTAGGCTTTAATAGGTTTTTTCTACCCTATCTAGCATGTTCCCATCAACACCTTTTAGTTTCCATACCCTCCAAGACAAAATGCATAATTCACCCAAATGTTGTCAATGCAAAAATTGCAAAGTTGCATTAGCAACTTTTGCAATAATTGAGCAACTTTTAGGAAATAACCATAAAACTATCTATATTCCTATATTCCTCTGAGGTTTTACTGTTGTCGAACCTTTTCTAATTCATAAAATTGGAATCAAGTGAAAAATGTAAAAATTGCACTTTTTGTGCAAAGTTGCATTGTTGAAAGTTGTAAAAGTTGCTCAAATTTGCAACTTAGTGGAATAAAGGTTGTGGGATTGAACTGTCTCCTCCGTTAGCTCTAGGTGGTGAGGTAAACCCTATCCTCAACCTTTTCCAATCCACTTCAACGCTCGAACATTCTTGGCCACGCCGAACCAGAATGTCCCCAAGGGTCACTAAATGCTAGAGGGCTGCGATCTTTGATAGGGCATATCTTGGAGCTCGTGCAAGGTATGGATGTGATTCCAATTCTTATAGGACCATGTTGCAGAGACCTAAAATAACCTCTCTCACTTTTTGGATATCACATTCCATTTTCATTTTACAACTCCATCTTGGGTGATGCTGAAACTTGCAGTGTTGGCTAATACAAAGTTGCCAACTGCCAAATCTCTCTCACCTTTCGTCGTGGGATGGTACTATCAGCTCCGTTAGCTCCAGGTGGCTGATTAAACCCTATCCTCAACCTTTTCCTACCCCCTTCAGCACTCAAACATTCTTGGGCACGTCGAACCAAAATGTCCCCAAGGGTCAGTAAATCTCATAGGGCTGCGATCTTTGACGGGGCATATCTCGGAGCTCGTGTGAGGTATGGATGCAATTCTAGTTCCTACAAGACCATATTGTAGAGACCTAAAATAATTTCTCTCACTTTTTGGAGATCACATTCCATTTTCATTTTACAATGCCATCTCGGGTGATGCTAAAACTTGCAGTGTTGGCTAGTACAAAGTTGCCAACTGCCAAATCTCTCTCACCTTTCATCGTGGGATCGAATTGTCAACTCTGTTAGCTCCGAGTGGCCGAGTAAACCCTATCCTCAACCTTTTCCTACCCCCTTCAGTGCTCAAACATTCTTGGGCATGCCAAACGAAAATGTCCCCAAGGGTTACTAAATCCCATAGGGCTGCGATCTTTGACAAGGCATATCTTGGAGCTCGTGCAAGGAATGGATGCAATTTTAGTTGCTACAGGATCATGTTGCAGAGACCTACAATAAACTCTCTCTCTTTTTGGAGATCACATTCCTTTTTTATTTTACAATGCCATCTCGAGTGATGCTGAAACTTGCAGTGTTGGCTAGTACAAAGTTGCCAACTGCCAAATCTCTTTCACCTTTCATTGTCGGATCAAACTGTCAGCTCCGTTAGCTCCAGGTAGCTGGGTAAACCCTATCTAAGCTTCATTTGAAGCTGATACATTCTAGATTCCTTGACAAAAGGAGCAGACAACATTGGTTGAGTAGTGAAAAGAAATCCAAGTGCCTAAACCACATATGCTTAAACTTAAAAAATGTTTTACTACCACTGGGACTCCCCTTAGATTCAATACATAGAGAAATGGAAAAATGATCTGAAGCAACCAAAGTGAGGATTTCTGAATTAATATTAATATTTGAAAGGAATCAATCATGAGAAATAAGAAACCTATCAAGTCTCTAGTAATTTGGTGAAATTCTTGTCCCTTATTGGTCCATGTAAATGCCCCTTTAGAAGGAGGGATATCAATGAGGGTGTTATTATTCACAAAATCAAAAAATTTATCATTTTATGAAGAGGGGGAATATACCTTCAATTTTCTCATCCCAAGATAGAATTCCATTGAAATCCCCAGGCACAATAAATTTATCATCTTGAATGTTGGAAATAGCCTAAGAATAGGAATCCAAAAGTTTTGTCTTATCATCACATGTAGAAGTAGGGCCATATATATTGAGCACTGTGAATGACATATCACCAAGTACAAGATCAATCACATTACAAGACAACCAAAAGATGAAAAAGAGTAGAAGGGATAAGGTAATATTAGATGAAGCTATCATACTTTCAATCTATGATCATACAAAATTGGATTCTAATGCTATGATAAATTATGGAGAATTGTGAAGGGGAAAGATGCAAAAGAGAAAGATAGGAAGTGAAGTACAAACAAGTATTATAAGATGTGAAGGACATCTTGTTACAAGTTGTTCTAGATGCACTAGCCAATTACAAACCTCCAATGATTGATCAATGAGTCCATTACTGCTCAACAAGTTGAACTTGGTGGTATTACAACCGAGCTAGAAAATATTCTTAAGGAGATAATCCACCTACTCCAATAGTTATGTGATGTACTACATTTGACACAATATATTTTAAAGAAAGTTGAAAAATATTGATGAGGATTTAAAGAATATTGTTTTTAAGTTAATTGAGGTACCTTAGTTAATCCTGGTTGATTTAAGTAAAGACATGGACAAGATGAGAAGACAAAGTCTTGAATTTCAAGCACTCTTGATACCTTACTTGGAACTCATACAAAAGAATGTTAATAAGGTTAGATAACTTATTCTTACTCCTAAAATGTCTATTATTTAACATGTGATTGAAATTTGAATGGAGATACATCCACAACACTTGGCATTGGATGACCACTTGGTAAATATTAAGTCTATCTCTCTAATATTTGTAGGCCACTATTTTGTTGGATAGAGTAATTTCAAACTACTGATTTATTTAATGGAGTTCCTAATAAATCTCAAGGTTCTCATTTAGGTGACCAATTGCTAGGAGGTCCATTAACATTGTATCAAAAATTCAAACTGATTAGGTATTGAATTAAACTTGATAAACAAATGATAGAGAAGGAAAACTTTAAACATGAACAAGATCATAAATCATATGAAGATGACATATTGTAAATGCTTAACTTATGCTTAAACAATGATAAAGTTTATTGTTAATCAATATTCTATCAAATTTTTGAATAGATTAGGTATTGAATTTAATTTCATATGTATGCACATATCTAATTTAATGTCATACACAAACATATCTAATTTAATGTCATACATGAACAAACATATCATATCATATCATATGTCGTATATGAAAAAGCATATCATATATTAACCAATAATGTCATAAGTCAAATAATGTCATACATCAAATATAGAATGTCATATACATCAAATGTGTATCGAATATGTCCACTGATGCCTATATATATATATATATATATATAGATCAACTACATCTTTTCTTTCCCACGAGGGGAAGGAAACAAGTCTCTCGATGTCCTTTGCCGTCGTGTGGAGGGAGATAGTGGAGATGACGGGGCCCTCCTGACACGCTCACTCAACCTCTTGTTGAAGCTCTTCTCCAGCTCCAACTGATACAAAGAAAGTAGATATGAATCAATATTTATTATACATTGAAATCAAATATATGTACATAGAAAATTAATTATTTTCTTACTGCCAACAAATAGTCACTCTGTAAGTTCACCTCAAATGCTCGTGGATGGTCAGGTGTGACGAGACCCTACAACAATTCAATAAATATAATCACTTATAAATACACATATCACCAACAAAAATATTTTACCAAAGTAAATATCACCAAAGTCATCTTATACCCACCAATTCCAACCCAAGTTTTGATTGTGGGTCCAAGATATTTAGAACGTGTGAAATTTGATCTAACAACTTATTTTTGGGTTTAGAGAGAAAATACATTTCATAAATGGTAAGATAAGGTCCAATAAATGAAAGGAATTATTTGATTGAAGTTGAAATAGAGAAGCACACTTATAGATAAGGGTAACCTTGAGTTTTTATAGAAAATGAATCAATATAGGACTTAAATAATAATTTGAAGGTCCAATGAGTGTTTAAAGGAGAGTGTGAAATCAATGTAGGAACCCATAATGTCTATTAAAATGGGGCTAAAAATAATACCAAATAAGTGTTCTTATTTTTTCAAATGATACATGTAGTCCATACTTTATTTGAAGCATGTGTCCACCTCATGCACACAATAAAGTAGAAGAAAAAAAGAGAAAGAGGAAAAGATTTTGGGAAAACTAAAAGGAGATTAAATATCACCAAGCTGAAGGACAAAAGATCCCAAACCAAGAATATTAACTATTACATTCATTTGCAAGGATACATAAAAGACCAAAAAAATCCTAAAGCTTACTAAGATTCCAAGTCAACTAGTTGAAGACACCTCACTCAAAAAAATGTCTCAATCTCAAGCATCGTGTTGTAAAAGCTATAGCAAAAGCTCAAGTGGTCACTTGAGAAAAGAAAGAGCAAAAATAAAAGATAAGAAAATACTCAATGATTTATCCCACTAGCATGGCTATAAGAGTATGAAAAGAAGAGAAAAGGGCCATGAATCCAAAAGTCTAGTAAGTTATCTTAGCCAAGTTTATTTTGTATGAGAGGAGGAGGAGGACGAGAATGAAAGAATGTAGAATTTTGTTATGCTAGTTCCATTCATCCCAAAGAAATAGTGAAGGAGAGTTGATGGTGTTGATTCCAAAAACTATAGTTTCTTTGAATCATAAGGATATGCTTAGTTCTATTATCAAGTTCAACATTTGACTTTGGCCTATGAATAATATTAATTTAAAACACATATTCTCCTACACTTATGACTCTACTAGACCAAGGTGAGTATATCTAATCACCAATTATATCTTTAAACTTGACTATTATTTATAGAAAACATATAACTTCCATCTTGTAGGTCATACTCCTAGTTGCAATCAACTTGGAATACAACTAATCTTCTATTCCTATCTTTACTTTTAATTTCATTATCTACTACTCTTACTCCTCATACCTTTATTTGATTTTCCTACTTCTTCTCTACTTCCAACTTCAATATGTGCTCCTAGTTCTTCTTTATCTAATTCTTTCACTACCACTTCTACCTTAACTCCTAGTTTTTGAATTAAAAGTAGCCAAAACTAGGGGGCTGACCCTTTAACAACAAACTAACCTACTATTAGTAGATAACCATTAAACAAAACTACGCCTTACCACTTAGTAAAACAAAAACAAGGTTTTGATCCATAATTAAAAGAGTATCAGTAGGCCTAACATACATACTGCTTGTGTATAAACCATAAATGCTATAGTAATATATAAAAAAAGGTTAACATTAGAAATTTTGAGATTAACTATTTTAAAAAACAATTAAAATGAAGAAAATTCTTTCATACCTCCGTCAGTGGCTGTGAGCTAGCCACAGCTGCGACCACTCCACTATCAACAGACTATCGCAGATAAGGAGGTGTGTCCGACATCATGAGCTGCATGTCATACAATACACATTACATCTAACATGAAACATAAAATAAACATAATCAAATGAATTAAATTAACATGAAACAACTATACCTGTATGAAGCTCGTATGATGTCTATGCTTTGAGTCTATGGTAAAGGTTAAGGGTCCTGTGGAGAACTAATGCATATGCATAATTTTTTTTTTGTCAATGCTTAATATGATTACATAATAAATGTATGTATTAATAAAAATGATTAAATTGATACATACCTCAGGACTTGTGGAAGAGACAAAAAATGGGCCTGGAGGATTGCTGCTAGGCCCAGCAACACTCTGACCCTAAATTTTGAACAATGTCAATAGATGCTAATTAATTAATCATTCACTATACATATGAAATGTGATCAAATTAGTAAATTTTAATTTTAATTTACCTGTGTGTCAATGCTAAATGTCTCGTTCAAGAATTGATCAGTGACAAGCCCATCATCTGCACCATCTCCAGCATGAGTGCCAAATGTGCATAGGGATCTACATGAAGTGCACGTGTGACCATGACGCATAGAAGGCTCCCCCTCAACTAATGGGCTCATGGAATGGATGAGGGTCTATGTCAAAGCATTAATGGTCCCTAGAGTGCTGGCCTCTACACTTTCCTTCACAACTGAAGGAATAGTCACATGCTTGCACTGTGGCTTGACCACAGGTGCCCTAACTACATTAGGATCACGACGTGCTCTCAGCCTCTCAAATGATGACCCCCCACCTCTACTCTGGGAGTCTAATATATCAAAATAATTGGAGATCTCCCCAAGGACAAACTCACAATATAATTTCTTCAAAAAATACATGCGGACCTCATGATTGTTGCAAGGAGGGGCATCAAAAACTATCCACCATCTATCCCAAAAATTATTTCTAATACCATCATGTATGCACCAATGGATGGGGAATCATTTAGTACCCTCTCTAATAGTATTTTACTCACCAGGATTTCTAAATAATGCACATATACTACCTTTTGGTATTCCTTTTTTTTTAACATTTTCATATGACTATATATTTGCATAAAATCTTTTTTGTTCATCCCTCTTAACCCGCCAAATATCTAACTGACCACCAACTGAGGCTATCTAGGTGTTAATAGATTTGAGGGATGATGCCAATTGAGCTCTCATTGGATTGGTTTGTCCAGATTCTTTCAACCGAGCAATGAGTCTTTCTAATTCAATTTTCCTCTCACTATTTCATTCATTATATTTTCTTATGTGCCTGGTGGAGGTCTTGCAATTGGTTCAGGTTGTGGAATTTGTTGTTCTTCTTGAGGAGGGTTTTGGTTTTGGGGTTCTTGAGGTTTTTGATGTTCTTGTGGATTTTCTGGTTGATTATGAATATTTCCTGATAAAAAATAAATTGAAATCCAAATAAATAAACAAATCTAAATGAAATTTGTAAAAACCCTACAAAAGAATATAAAAAACTTACAAAAGAATATGAAAAATATATCAAACAATGCAAAGTTAGGTTTATATCACTTATGGCATCATCGTAGGTGCACTTGTGGTCTTGGATTTCATCGACAAGGAGGCATTTTGGCAAATGGTGGTGAAAATGTTAAGTCTTCAACTCACGTACGTGCTGCTCGCAGTAGGAGTAGAAGAAAATACTGATGAAAATGATGGGTTGTGGGTCTACAACCCATCATATATACTTTTTATTTTTTTAAAAGCACGTACACACTATAGCGTGTAAGCGCTATGGCTTGGGTTGCCCAAGCCATAGTGTGTGCGCGCTATAGTACGTACACGCTATAGCGCGTACGCAGTTTTAAAAATAGGAAAAAAAAATCCTTGTCACCTTTTAGGCACCACAACTCGGCGCATATGCCCATGCCTAAAAACATCAAAATGGTTAGAAAATTCAATATGTATCCTACAACAACAAGTTGTGTGCGTATGATTTATCTTCACATAAAAAGGTTTACCCATTTCAAAAAATCTTTGAATTATTCAAATTTGAGGATACGTACAAATAAATTTTGCAAAAAATTGTGTCTGAGTTGAATCCAAAATATGTTTCATATGTGGGTCATGATTTTGGCTACCAATCCTCCTCACAAAATCTCTTTGATTAGGCAAAACACATGTTATTTGTCCAAAAATCTTCAATCAATGATTTGAAAGCTTCACTAATTTCTTTATCCTTTCGCAATAGTCTACCACTAAAAGTCCATAACTCATTTTTTGTTGGATCTTCCAATCTCTCATGCCTTAGCATGGCTCTCCTTAGAGTACCTATACCAATTTTCAATGTTTTTCTTGTCTTTCTCATGAGTTGAGATTTCTTTATTTGGGTACTTACTATTTTCAATGTAGTTACTCATCTTGTTATATTACTATCTTTGGTGTGTGATTTAGAACCCATTTTGTCATATGCACTCATTAGATTTGTTAGAGTTGAAGAAAGCCAACTCCGAAGATGCCCAAGATCACCTGCATGGGAAAACCTATCAAAGAGAAGCCATAAAGAGGAAGAGCATGGAGCAAGGGAAAAACTCTAAATGGACATGAGAGACCACAAGATATTGAAACACAATAAAAATGTATTTACAATATGAAATGAAAAATTATGTGATATGAAAATACAAAGAGGGAGACCACTTATAAAGAGCTCATGGAAGCTTGTAGAACAAGCTAGAAGGTGGTAGAAGATAAGGATGACAACTTAGCACATATCCACAAAAGGTGGAATATGCTAGAAGGGAACAAACTCCTGTGTTGTCAACAACTAACCACTACATGCATTAAATATAAAATATTAAATAAATGCACTAACCTCAGTAAGCTTAAGTAAATAGAATAAATAATTAACAATTAATTAATTATTTACTCTAACACCCCTCCTTAAGTGCAACTTAGGGAAATTCTTTAAGCTCACAAAACTAAGATGAAATGTAGAATGGGTCCCAACAATGAGGCCATGTTAGGTACCCAAGTATAATGCAACTAAATGCAACCTTTAAAAATGGGGAAAGAGAGAAAACCACATGGGAAAAACCCTCCCCCAAAAAGAGGTAAGCTAGTGAAGAATAGAAGAAGCCTCCAACTAGAGAAATTGTCCCATAAAATAGGAACAAGGAGTGATCATGAAGAGCACCACTGAAGCATGAAGAAGTCACAAATCTACCAAACTACTGATCTAAAGAACCTCCATGGAAGAAGAAGGCATAAACTAAGCATGTCTATATGGTAGCTGATCCATCTCACTAAAATGAATAGGTAGCTAGCCACTGCAATCGCCTTGTACATACAATCAATTATTGAATACATAGTTCACACTAATGAATCATCAAACCATAGATGCATTAGAAAAATAGCATAACCCCCCCTTAATGCAGACAGGGTGTGATGACAAGCAACTGAGAAGGTGGGACAAAGTCTCCTACAGACAAACCAAGAACGACGAGAGAGGAAGAGGTACAGACACCTATAAAGACACGGTCAAATTGATGTTGCATGGGGCTAATGTCATGGAAGAGACAATCACTTGACAAAGGGAGAAGGCCTAAAACAAAAAACAACTATCCCCCCATGGTGCTTTATAAAAATAATGCATGTACAATTGTCTCAAAACAACATTCATGACCCCCAAAATGCAAAAGTAGCACTTTATCTTAGTGCAATACAAAAAAGTGTTTCAAAATGATAGTTACAATGATCAAAATTGAAAACAAGCTGATACAAAAGAAAGTACAGCCTAAAACAAAGGAAACCATGCTAGGAAAATGATCCTCAGGCCTAAAACACTCAAGATATCCACCATATAGCTAAAATGCCAAAACTATGATAGAAAGAGCATGAGTCAAAAACTAAAGAAAAGGACCACATTTTTGAAAGTTACATAGAACCAGCTTTCCAAAAATATAAATTTTCCAAAAAAGGGGCATGGGATGCAAAAGACATGCTTGCCGAAGTCAAAAATATGACTTTGTACTTTGACTAAAAAAATAGGTAATAAAAAAGCATCAAAACCTAAAAATACCTACACTAATGTCTCCACCTTAGAACTAGCTTTGCGATGCTTCTTTCGGATCAGAAAAATACCTTCGTATGCTCAAAGTATGGCCAAAAAACTACAAGTAGGTCCAAAATAGAACCTCGAGAGGTGCATGCAAGGATGACATCATGCTGATGTCAAAAAGTTAAGGAATTAAAATTGATGGCTTGGAGGCCATCATCACAAAAAAGAGGTCACGTGGCAGAGCCACATGGATGCCACGTGGTGGTACGACAAATGACGTGGCAGGGGCCATGTGGCAATGTGCTACGTGGCAGTCCTACCACATGTTAGTCATTGTGTGGCTATAGACTATTGACGTGGATGCTAGAGGTCCACTGACTGGGTGGGCTAAGCTTCGAGGTAGAGGCAGAGGACACTAGTAGAAAGTGGCGAAGTGGAGACTTCTAGAGGAGCATCCGTAGAGGTGGCCGCATTAGAGGCTCTGCCAACAGTTCTGCCTAGTTGGAGATGGTGCTGTGTTGGTGGAGGAAACCCATAGTGGAGCAGGATGAACAGTATTTGCCACTAGTGGATGGGCGCTATGGAAGAAAAGTTGTGGTAGAGGAAACAAAGAAGGACCACTAGAGAAGCGCAGACGAGTGGAGCATAGCGGTCAATGGGCGACCCCATGGCGGTGTGTCCATAAATTATTTTTAAAAAAATTTCAATGCATAGATCATCTGTACAGTCGTACAGTAGGGCCTGTAAGCAAAATTTTTTTTGCCTCCTAGAGCTCTGTCTCCAAAAATAAAAAGCTTTATATGATTCCTGACTGTAAATGTCCTTCCAGATCCAACGGTGATGTCCGTTTGGCCCCAATGTGCTTCAAAAAAATGTTGTTCCCCTGATTTGAAGAAAAAATGTATAAACAAACTAGGGTTTGTGACTTCAAATCACGGCTTCAAAAATCCTCCAATGAAGTAGTAGTAGGAAGGCTCTGATACCATGTTGGAGTTGAAGAAAGCCAACTTTGAAGATGCCCAAGATCACCTGCATGCAAAAACCTGTCAAAGAGAAGCCAAGAAGAGGAAGAGCATGGAGCAAGGAAAAAACCCTAAACGGACATGAGAGACCACAAGATATTGAAACAAAATGAAAATGTATTTACAATATGCAATGAAAAATGATGTGATATGAAAACACAAAGAGAGATCCCACTTATAAAGAGCTCATGGAAGCTTGTAGAACAAGCTAGAAGGTGGTAGAAGATAAGGATGACAACTCAATACATATCCATAGAAGGTGGAACATGCTAGAAGGGAACAAACTCCTGTGTTGTCAACAACTAACCACTACATGCATTAAATATTAAATATTAAATAAATACACTAACTTAAATAAGCTTAAGTAAATAGAATAAATAATTAACAATTAATTAATTATTTACTCTAACAAGATTCTTTACAATGCTTTTTTCATTTGAATCATCCATCGTTCTTAGCCCAAGAATCTTAATGATAGGCCTAAATTTCAAATTCCTCACCATTTCAAAAAATAATTGGCTTTGACCTATAATATTCAATTCTTCAAAGAATAATCTCCACATACGATTAACTTTTCTTTGACAAGTATGCTTGCTAATCTCATCAGGCATTAATTTCAAAATATTAGTATCAGTATCAATAAAATATTTTGGTCTTCTAAAACTAATTCTAAAAGGTGTTATAATCTCTTCCATTCCCTCAACATTTTGAACATCAACATAAGCTTGAGTTTTTTGCATACCTTTAATTGAATATGATGTGCCTTGGCAATAAGATGCAAAAGATGGAATATCACCTACTTGATATGTTGATGTTGTGCCTTCAACATGAGATGATGGAGTGTGTACATTGGATGTACAAATTAGTGTCTCTTCAACATGAGATGATTATATGACTCCAACATTGGAAGATAGTGTAGCTTCAAAATTCAATTGTCTTCTTGAGCATAATAGTCTCATTCGTTCTCTTTGTCTTTCCAATTCTTTATCTTTGTTTCTTTGTATCAGTAGTTCATGTTCCTCTTCGAAAGAAAATTTTTCATTATTCCTTTGAAATTTTCTTTGTTCATGTAGTAGTTTCATTTTATCTCTTTTAATTTCCAAATCTCTCTCCCTCTCTTCCGTTGTTTGAGTTTTTGGTTTCTTCCTTGGCATAATGATGATTTCTATATGTCAAATTATTCAAACATCTAAATTACCTACAATTTTTAAATTAAAAATCATTCAAATACATATACAAATTATAATTATTTCAATGAATACGCAATATATATTGAACAACTTGTCAAATTTCTAACCATTTCCATATAACAATTCATTAAGACATAAAAATTTCAATGAATTCATTATATATTAAACAACTTGTCAAATTATAATCAAATGTGTCTCTATATAGTAACAAAGAATATTTAAAAAGGACTGCACTAACCTTTTCGATAGAAATAATATTCAAAAAGCCTTCAAATAGTGTATCCAATGATTGAATTTGGTGTTTGCTAGCTTCAAATAGAATGAAAGAATGTTCAAAAAGCCTTCAACTAGTGTATCCAATGATTGAATATGGTGTTTGCTAACTTCCAACAGCATGAAACCTTCTATTAGAATAGTAGAACACACAACAGACCAAAAAAAAAGGATCAATTGGAACTAAGACTTTCGTTATAACCATTTTTTGGTGTCTTCATATAGTGTGTATGCACTATAGTGCACAAGCCCTTTAAAGCACGTGCGCACTATAGAGCATACACACTATGTGAAAAATCTATCTCTCCCTATCCTACCCTCTCCCATCCACTACTCTCTCTCTCTCTCTCTCTCTCTCTCTCACTCTCTCCTCTCCCATCCCCTACTCTCTCTAATGCACACACTCCCATCCCCCCCACTCTCTCTCTCTCTCACTCTCCCTCTCCCTCTCCCACCATCTATTCTCTCTCTCTGCTACCCCCTACTCTCTCTCTCTCTCTCACACACACACTCTCCCATCTCTCTCTCTCTCTCACACACACACTCTCCCATCTCTCTCTCTCTCTCACACACACTCTCCCATCTCTCTCTCTCTCTCCCCCCACACACACACACACACACACCCAAGTCTCCCTCTCTCTCTAATGTAGACAACACAACTAAGAAGCTTCAAATGGGCTTTCCACTCTTAAAATCAATCAACTAGATATCAAATATTCAACCTTATTAAAAGGTTTCAACACACTCCAATATTCGAATGGATCAAAGAAACACACTATCCAACTTCACCAAGAATCCAAGGACAAAGAACCAAGCTTGCCCAGTTTATGGGTTTTGCACCAATCTCCCTCAACTAGGTCAATGCTTGGAAAACACCCTAGAAGATTTTCCCAAGGCTTCTAAGATGTTAAATGATTTTAGGGAAGAAATTTACCATAGACTATACCACTGGTTTGAATCATAGGCTTGCATAGAGCCTCAAACCCCAATTTAGTCTAGTAGCCCTGTCAACCCCTGTTTGCCCTCTTAATATGGCTTTTTGGATCTAACTTCACAAAATTTCAAAAAAGACCCAAAAATAATTAGGTTTTTGAATACCCTTTTCAAAGTTACTTCAAACTCCAAAGCACCAAGTTCTAGCCCCACTCTCACATTTGCTTTCCTTCACAAAGGGACACAGACCTAAGTGATCAAGTTAGGCTTAGTTTACAAAGCAACCGATAGAAAATGGAGTCATGAAAATGAACTAAATACTTAGCAATGACTTTAAACACTAAAATAACTTATTTCCAAATGCTCAACCATTCACCATGTGCTAAAATCCTGCCATTCACAAATCAACACACTATAAGAGGTCAAATACTTCATGGTACTTAACCTAGGGCTTGATTGGAAAAATTACAAGAAAAATCCTCTAATTTTGAAACCCTAGAATCTTTAAGAGGACCCTACTAACTATCATTTCCCAAGTGGCGATGAAATTCTAGCCAAGGAAATTGCAATTAGAGGCCCATCTTTGTTGTATGAACCAAAATGTTGTCCTAAAAACCTAATTTCACTAAAAATGCAATAACTTGAGAAATAAAACACTTAGAACAATGAGAATAGAAGAAAATGAAATCTAACTCAAATATTTATCTAAAAATCCATCAGATTTGTTTTGATAGTCTATATAGTTTGTATAGTGTGCAAACAATAGTAAAATGAATCCAAAACTAAATTTCCTTCTTCGCAACTTCTTCCAATCCGTACATTAATGCCTTCCAAACCTAAAAAATAAGGTATATATATCTCTTATGTGTATTTCAATGGTTACAACCAATATTTTAATAGTTATAACCCTTTTCCCACTAAGTTGCAATTTTAAGCAACTTTTACAACTTTTCAACTATGCAACTTTGCACAAAATGTGCATTTTTTGCATTTTGCATTTTATTTCATTTCTAGGACTTGGAAAAGGCTCTAGTATACCTAAAAAAAATTAAGAATGTCTAATCCTAGTCTTTCTTGACCAAAAACATTAAAAGACACAAATTTTCCTAATGAGCAACTTTTTCTTATAAATTGCATAAAGTGCCTTAAGCATACAAAATGATGTCTTGCTTTGACTTTTAGGATTTAAATGGATAGAAATAAAAATTACATGCAAATATAAACAATATCAAGAAATAATAGATCACACAGAAAAGAACACAAGACACCAATATTTAACATGGTTCACCCAATCCCTAGGCTATGTCCACCAAACAACAAGTCCAATATTATTACAATCTAGTGATTACAACTTGATTACAATCTATAATCCCTTACAAGTCAATACCACTATAAGAATAAATTTTCACATCACACCTTATCAAACAATCCTTAACCCTAATCCCGTTTATACAAGTATTTGTGTCACTTTAGGGTTAAAACTAGTTACAACATGTCAGCCATAAATTGGCGAATATAAGCAATAGCCAATTGGCGAATAGTAGTGCAAAATTTTGTGTCATTGGAGAATAGTAGCCCAATTTTTAAAAATTATTTATGAAGTATGTATAGTACTTTCTTGATCAATCACCACAAACTAACAATCTCCCACTTGGGGACTAATTAGACTCCACACTAGACAACATTGACAACCATGGAATTTTCATCCAAGGTTTATTTATTCTAACCTAAGTAGGTGAAAAAAAATATGAAAATGAAAATGAAAATTTAAACCAAGTTCCTTGGTGCTCTACACCATACTCCCTAGGTGAAAAGAAACTCAAATCTCTTGAGTTGGAATGTCTTGAAGTCTACTCCCAAACTTGATGATGTTTTTCTTTGAAACCCAACTTACATCCTCTATTGGTTTATGTTCCCACTTGACCAAGTATTCATAATATATTTTCCTCCTTGTCTTTTGTGTTTTCCTTTTTCCCAAAATGGCTTCAATGGTAGGTTTAGGCACTTTTGGTAGTTCTTGTAGTAAATCTGATTCTTCTTGTTAGTGCATTGCCTCAACTTCTTCACTATCCTTTGGACCCTTGAATGTATAGATATATACAACATTAAAGATAGGAGAGATCCCTAAATAAGTAGGCAAGTCAATGTGATAGGCATTGTTGCCACATTTCTTTAAAATTTTGAATGGTCCTCTCTTCTTCATCATTAACTTAGTATACTTCTCTCTTGGCAATCTGTCCTTCCTTAGCTGATACATTACTAGATCCTCTACCTAAAAATGTAAGCACCTTCTCTTCTTATCAACATGTGCCTTGTACTTGCTTGCTGAAAGGTCCAACTTATCCTTAACTTGTTGATGGATGTCCTTCATAACCTCTACAAAATCTTTAGCTTATGCACTCCTCTTATGACTATCTCCCAAGTCTCTCAACTCCAAGACTCCTCTTGGATGGCCTCCATATACAATCTAAAATGGAGTTAAACCTATACTTCCATTCACTAAATCATTATATGAGAATTCAGCCAGTGGAAGAACAACATCCCAAGCAACTCCACATTCTTTGGTTAGACAACTCAATAGGTTACCCAATGACCTATTGATAACTTTAGTTTGGCCATTTGATTGGGTATGGTATGCTAAGGAAAATGACAATTGCATACCCAACCTCTTCCATTATATTCTCCAAAAATGTCCAAAAAATTTAGAATCTCTATTAGACACAATGTTCAATGGTAATCCATGGAGTCTAACAACTTCCTTAAAGAAGATACTAGCTATGTGAGAAGCATCATGAGTTTGTTTACAAGGTATAAAGTGAGCCATCTTATAGAACTTGTCAACAGCAAAAAATATGCTATCAAATCCACTTTTAGTCATAGGCAACCCCATGACAAAGTCCATGCTAATTGAGTCCCACGGCTTACTGGGTGTAGGTAAAGGAGTATACAATCCAACATTTGATGATCTCCCTTTGGCCTTTTGACAAATAATGCAACAATCTACAATCTTCCTAATATTTTCTTTCATCTTTGGCCAATAGAAAAATCTTCTAACCCACTCTAAAGTGTTATCAATGTCAAAGTGTCTAGCCAGACTCACACAATTTTTTTCTTACACAAATTTCTCTCTAACTAATCCTTTAGGTACTCAAAGTTGATTATCTTTAAATAATAATCCATCTTGTAAGATAAACTCAAAAAAATCAGTATGATACCTTTCATTCATTGTTTTTCAAAACTCATATGCCTCCTTGAAGTCTATTTCTACTATATACATGTTTTTCATGGCTTCAATACCAATACTACCCACTTCAATTTCTTTCACTATCAAATTCCTCTTGCTAAGGGTGTTTGTAACTTTTTTTATTGTCCCCTTCTTGTGTTTTAAGGAGAAAGTGTAAGCTTGGATGAATTCCATCCACTTCATGTGCTTGTGGGTCAACTTTTCCTACCCGTTCAAGAAGCTAAGAGCTTGATTATTAGTAAAAACAATAAATTCTTTGTGCAAGAGATAATGCCTCCAGTTTCTCAAGGTCTAAACCAAAGCATACATTTCTAAATCATAAGTTTAATAATTTTGTTCAACTTCATTTAGCTTTTCAGTAAAGAAGGCTATAGGCCTCCCTTCTTGGCTTAACACTCCTCCTATTGCCTTGTTACTAGCATCACATTCCATTGTGAACACCTTGTGGAAATCAGGTAATGCTAAGATTGGTTGCTCTCCAACTCTCCTCTTAAGATACTCAAATGACTTATCTACCTCATTATTCCATACAAATTTAGATGTTCTTCCCTCTTTTATAGTATCAATCATATGGGCACAAAAAACACTAAATTTCTTCACAAAGTTTCTATAAAAACTTGCAGGACCATGAATTTTTTTTTACCTCAGTGGCTATCCTAGGTGTAGGCCAATTTATAATTGCTTCTACCTTGGATGGGTCCATCTTTAACTAATTTTTGGAAATGATGAACCCAAGGAACACCAACTCTTCCTACAAAATGAACACTTCTCCAAATTTAACTTCAATTTCACCTTATGTAACCTTTCAAGGACTAACTACAAATGCTTTAGGTATTGATGCATGCTCCTGCTAAAAACAAGAATGTCATCTAGATAAAAAACACAAAATTCATTAATAAAAGGCTTTAAGACTTCATTAATAAGTCTCATAAATGTGTTAGGTGGATTAGATAGGCCAAATGGCATCACAAGCCATTCATTTGTCTTCAAGGCTATTTTCTATTCATCGCCTCCCCTTATCCTGATTTGATGGTAACCACTCTTTAAGTCCATCTTTGAATAGTGACTTTCACTTGCTAAACAATCCAAAAGATCCTCAATTCTTGGGATTGGGAACCTATATCTGATAGTTATCTTGTTAATGGATTTAGAATCCATAAATATCATCCATGTACCTTCCTTTTCAGGATCTAGTATGATAGGTATATCACAAGGACTAACACTCTTTCTTATGAAGCCCTTGGCCAACATTTTTTCAGTTTGTCTTGCTAATTATGCATTTTGTTTAGGGATAAGCTTATAGGCTACCTTATTAGGTAATTTAGCACCTGGTATCAAGTCTATGCAATGTCTTATATCATTTTGTGGTGGAAATGTTTTTGGTTCCCTTCCTACAACAACACTCTTATATTGTTCCAACAACTCCCTGACCTCTCTAGGCCATACTTGATGTTCCATGCTCTTCGCTTGGGGAATAACTTTAACTTCTTTCTAAGGCCTGACTATGATGGAAAAATATGGTGTTTTCTCCTCCTAAATGGTCTACCAAGATTCTTTATCTCCTACCATCATGACACTAGTCACCCTATGGCTTCCATCATTAGGGAGTGGCCTCAAAGTGTAGGTTTCTCCATCCTTGGTTATACTATAAATGTTTTTTTTTCTATCATTCCTAGCATCTACATCATACTACCAAGGCCTCCCTAAAATTAAATGGCAAGCATCCATTTTAGTCAGATCACATAGAATTTTATCTTTCTACTTCCCAATCTGAAATTGTACCCATACTTTCTCATTAATCAATGCATGCTTCTCCTTGATCAACCAAGACACTCTATAGGGATAAGGGTGAGGTATTATTTGCAATACTAACTTATCTACCCTCTCCTTAGAAGAAAATTTATTGGTTGAACTAGAATCAACAATAACTTTGGAAACTTTAGCACTTACCTTGCATGTGGTTCTAAACAATGACCTTCTTTGTGGTGGCTCCTTATCGATGGGTACCTTCAAGAGAGTTATTTTTCAGCATGTGGCACTCTCCTATCTTTGGATCTACTATCATGGTATGAGAACTTGTACTTTGTACGTCCTCATCTTCCAACAAATTAATTCCTCTTTCACTTGAGCTGCTCACCAATCCTTGCTTCTCTAGACACCTAAAAGATTGGTGACCCACTTGATTGCAATTGTAACACCTTCTTATGAAAACAATTGTTCCCCTTCAACCAAATCTGCCTCTTTGATTAGATCTCCTTCCTCTAAAGGAACCTCTATTGCTGCTATCATTCTCAACTCCTTGACTATTGCTAGCTTCCCCTTGGTTTCTTGGGTAGTTTCCTCTTCCTTGAAATCTACCTCTTCCTCTAAAAGAGTTCCCTCTTCCTGTACTACTTTGCTCACCTTTTATTTTTTGTTTCTCCTCAATCCTAAGAACAAGCTGATAACATTTGTAGACTAATTCTACTATCACCAAGGTTATTTCATCTTGTATATTATATCTAAGCCCACTAATATACCGTGCAAAATTTTTCTTTCCATTTTCATACAACTTAGCTATAAGAGTCAAAGTATGAAATTCTTAAGTATAAGCATTTACATCCATGTCCATTTGCTTGAGGTTATGCAACCTTTTGTGGAGCATCACATCATAGTCCTTTGGAACAAATTGCTTCATGATTTCTACCATCATCCTCTTCCATATGGAAATGGGTTGTTTCTCTTCTTCTACCCTTTCATTTTGGAGAAAGTTCCACCAACTTAGGGCTAGTCCCTTCAACTTGACTTTTTCCACTTTCACCCTCTAATTTTTAGGTATGTCCTCTACTTCAAATTTTTTTTCAAGAGCCTTCAACCATTCCATGCATGCCTTGGGTTCCAACTTCCATCAAACATAGGTAAATCCCCTTTGTATTTTCTTCCTACCATTTGTAGGGCTACTACCATGATCCTCTAATCTTCAGACATGTTAGCAAAGTTATATCCTTCTTTTTCTTCTTCTTCTTTAGACTCATCATGGTCTCCTCTCTGTACTTGCTCTTTCAACTTATCAATTTCTCTTCTCATTGCTCCATGTTCCTCCCTGACTGCCCTGCTTTCTGCCATTTGTTCTTTCACTATCTTTTCCAACTCAATATTTGTTATTCTCTAAGTGACATCTTCCCCTTCTACCATTTTTCTTTCCCAAAAGATATTTAGTGGCTCTGATACAAGTTGATATAAACAGCACAACCAAGAAGCTTCAAATGGGCTACCCACTCTTGAAGTTAACCAACTAGATATCAAATATTCAACCTAATAAGAAGGTTTCAGCACACTAAAATCCTCCAATAGACCAAATAAACACACTCTCCAACTTCACCAAGAATCCAAGGACAAAGAACCAAACTTTCCCACTTTATGGGTTTTGCACCAATCTCCCACAACTAGGTCAATACTATGAAAACAACCTAGAAGTTTGTCCCATGGGTTCTAAGATGTTAAATGATCTTAGGGCACCTATTTACCATAGAATACACCACTGGTTTGAATCATACACTTGCATAAAGCTTCAAACCCCAATTTGGCTTACTAGCCTCGTGAGCCCGTTTTTGCCCTCCTGAAATGGTTTTTTGGATATAACTTCACAAAGTTTCAAAAAAGACCTAAAAAAATTTAGGTTTCTGAATAATTTTTTCAAAGTTTCTTCAAACCCCAATGAACCAAGTTATAGCCCCACTCCAGCATTCCCTTTCCTTTACAAAGCAACACAGACCTAGTTGATCAAGTTAGGCTTGGTTTAGAAAGCAGCCAGTAGAAAATGGGGTCATGGAAAAAAACTTAATACTTAGGAATTACTTGAAACACTAAAATAACTATTTTCCAAATGCTCAACCCTTCACTAACTCCCAAACTCTTCCCATTCACAAATCAACGCACTATAAGAGGTCAAATCCTTTATGGTACTTGACCTAGGGCTTGATTGGAAAAATCACAAAATACATCCTCCAATTTTGGAACCATGGAATATTTAAGAGGACCCTACTAACTACTATTTCCCAACTGGCCTTGAAATTCCAACCAAGGAAATTTTAGTTAGAGGCCCATCATTGATATATGCACCAAAATGTTGCCCTAAAAACCTAGTTTCTCTAAAAATGCAATAACTTGAGAAAGAAAACACTTATAATGATGAGACCAAAAGAAAATGAAATTTTATTCAAATATCTATCTCAAACCTCCATTAGATATATTCTAATAGTCTATATAGTTCATGAAGCATACAAACAATAGTAGAAATGACTCCAAAACTGAATTTCCTTTGCAACTTCTTCCAATCCATACATTAATGCTCTCCAGACCTCAAAAATAAGGTATATATCTCTCATATGTGTATTTAAATGGTTAAAACCAATATTTTAATCATTATAACCCTTTTCCCACTAAATGGCAATTTTTACAACTTTTCAACTATGCAACTTTGCACAAAAAGTGCAATATTTGCATTTTCCATTTGATTTCATTTCTAGGACTTGGAAAAGGCTCCAACATACCTAAAAAAAACTAAGAACACCTAATCCTATGATTTCTTGACGAAAAACACTACAAGGCACAAATTTTCCTAATGAGCAACTTTTGTTTATAAATTACATAAAGTGCCTTAAGCATACAAAATGATATCTTGCTTTGACAACCATGGACTTTTCATCCAAGGTTTTTTTATTCTAGCCTAAGTAGGTGAAGGAAAACATGAAAACCAAAATCTAAACCAAGGTCCTTGGTGCTCTGCACCACTCTCTCTCACACACACACATAGCCATTCTCTCTCTCTCTCTCTCTCTCTCTCTCTCTCTCTCTCTCTCTCTCTCTCTCTCTCTCTCTCTCTCTCTCTTTCTCTCTCTCTCTGTCTCTCTCATCCTATCACACCCTCTCTCATCCCATCCCATTCCCTAATCTCCCTATTTATCACTCTCTCCCTCTCCCATCCCCTACTCTTCCTCTCTCCCTCTCCCATCCCCTACTCTCTCTCTCTAGCTCTCTCTCTCTGTCCCTCTCTTCCTATCCAAACTTCTCTGGTCCCCTACTCACTCTCTCTCTATTTTTCCCTTATTGTCTCCCCATCTTGCCTCCTACTCTCTTCCCATCCTCTACTCTCTCTCCCTCTCTCCTTCCATATCTATTGAAATTTAGGCTTTAAGCGTGCCTGCACACTCAAGCACATATGTACTATGCAAGCCTATGTATAAAAAATACTTTAAATAGTGCACATGCGCTATTTAAAGATTTAAATTCTACCAAGCCTAAGGCTTGGTTTTGCCTTGGGGATCCATCCCAAATGTTTGGAGTCTCTAAACTGGTCTAAGACATGTTTTTCTGCAAACATACAAAAAATAATTAATTTTTCTTATGTGCTCTCCTTAAAGTTTCCTCGTGGTTGATTATCGATAAAATTAGGTTTCATGAAATTGCAGATCTCTATGTTAGCTATATAATCATATAATTTATTTTTAATTTGAATTATTTCAAGCCTTTCAACTATAATTTATTTTGAATGTATGTCCATTTTCTATCAAAAACCAACGTGTACTAATTGGGTTGTAGATTTTAGATTGTTCATCGAATTTCATAACTAGTTAGTATTTTAGAAACTAGACTCCATTATATACACTTTGAAAAAAAAGAAGTTTTGATTTTTGATTAGTTTTCAATCATTTCTAGGAAGAGAACATAGATATTTCATCTTTTTGGGATGTGTCCAATTAAAAAATCCATTAAAAAAAATACACATTATAAAATTACCTGAAAAATCTAGCATAAACTACATAGAGTTAGGTAACTTTTGACCAAAGCGATTAAAGAATTTAAAAAGAAAAAAAAAAAATTTTAGGGGGGTCACACTTTGTACTATGTTATTTTTTTTCTAATAAAATAGGCCCACTTTTTGTGGCCCCATTTTTTGAGGACCGAAAACTAAACCATTTTGAAAAAAAAATTGTAGTTTAGAAACTAGATTCAAAGGACTACTACTTTTTTTTTTGTCATATCTTAAAATTTTGAGTGTAACTATCTTCAAATTCTTGTCAAAGTTTAAAATTGTTGATTTTAGAAAAAATGTGGCCACTTATACCCCCCTTTTGGCACCACAACTTGGTGCAGTTACCTTAAGCTCATTAATCTATGTTTGTTTAAGAAAAATTTGATATTTGTCAATGTATTGTGTTGCCTTGACTTCATCTTTGTAAATTTACAAAACTCCATCATGCATCAACTTCATGAATATGGACATTGAAATGTCCAAGAAGAAGGACACCTATGATGTGATGTAAAAATGTATGAGTTTAAGATTAAACTCAAAAGGGCACCTTTTGACATTTTAAAATATCTCCTTGTTCCTTTCCTTCCAAAGAAACCATAGTACTTCACCCATAAGAGAAAACCAAAATTTGTTGTAAGATAAGTCAGAAGATCTCACATAACCAATCAAAATTTTACACCAAGAGAAACTAGTACAATTTTTCGAGTCAATTGGAGATCCAAAGAAAATGGCCCAGACTTTATTTTCATAAATACAATATAAAAAACCTACTCAAAACTCTTAGGCTTATTACACAACTTGCAAGTAAAAGACTCAACATTAATGGAAGATACAACTGACCTAATAGCAAGCTTCTTAATCAATAACAAAAATCTAAAATGAATAACCTTAGGCTCACAAGGACACTTCCAAAAATAATCAAAGAAAAAATGCCAATTTTAGAAAGGATAATCATGACCCCAACATTTAACTATACATTGTAACACAAAGTGATCATTTTTAAAAATTCCATAAATCTCTTTATCAAAAGTGTTATCATTAATAGTTCCATAATTCCATTTTATATTTCTGATAAAAGTATCACTAGCTATGATTTTCCCAACTTTCTCTTTGCTTATCACTTTGGACAAGAGAGTATAGGTCTTCCTTTGAGATTTGGGGATACCAAACTTATTGGATATCTCATCCCATGACCCAAGCCTATTATTCACCATTAAATCACTAATCAGAGAAAAGCCTTTCTCATTCCCCTTTTTTGTAGAACAACTCTAAGTAAGAACAAGAGGTTTATTATTCAAATACAGACCACACCAGATTGATTTGTCAACAACAATATATTTAGAAGGTCCCCCAGTGGCATTCCTATAGGAGATGAACTCCCTCACTTGTGACCATGTAGACCACAAGGAGTTAAAAACTTTAGATGCAAAAATATTCATCTTAAAGTCTCACATTATAATATCCCAAAATGAAATGTTGGCCTAGTGTTTACCTTTCTTAATCATAGACTACTCAAAAATGTTTCTCACAAGAAACTTCCAAGGTTCATTACCCCCAAAATATTTGTATATCCATTTAGCCACAAGCGTAATCCCCAAGCCCCCCAACTATTTGGGAAGGCAACTCCACTCTCATTTAAAATAGTGACTTTTTTTGGATCCAAAGCCATCCGACCAAAAAAATTCTCTGACAATTTTTTTCAAGCATACCAAAATGAGATTTAGTAAACATCCAAGTAGAAGAAAAATAAACATGATGGGAAGAAAGGAACTTTTGTACAACCTAAAATCTCCCAACCAACAAGAGGGAACGAGTTTTCCATCTAATATGTTTTCTATTGATCTTGTTGAACATTCACTCCCACATATCAGAGAAGAAACGTTCCAAAGAAATGGGATACCTAAATATTTAGTAATGGTATTAGGCCCAACCCATTTTGAATGCATCTTTAGTAACCAATTAGGAGGTGGGTATGTGCAGGATCATGGTGTACCAAACTATGGCCTTAAGTGGCAGTGAAAAACCAGCAAATCAGGGTTATGTCAACTTGACACATAATTTTAAAGTGGTTCTGGACTTTATATCAAAAAGTTGTAAGAAAATAATCTGTAGGAAATTGAATCTAGTTTATAAAATACAAGGCCTTATCTAGAGAAAAAATTATTTGATTGGTCAAAAGTTTGGATTTTAATGCAGTACTCCAAAAATTTTAGGGCAAAAATAAAAAGTAGGTGTATGTCTGACCACCTTAACCATAATCAAATGATAATATTTTTAAATATAATTTTAGATTAAAAAATAGACTCATGCCTGGATGTGACACATATTTTTGGGAATTTTCATTCCAAATAAATAATTAATTATGAATTTTCTACTATATTGTTTTCAAAATTAAAATACTCCCGTGTCTGACCACTTTAACTAGTTCAAAAAAAATCAAAATTAAGGTTTTTTATTTTTCTTATACTAGTCAAAGCATAGAATGTGATGCATTTTTTGGATTTCACAAATCTTATATGGTTTGAAAGTTCTAGCTATTTTTCAACCAGTATGTCAATCAACACTTTGTAGCTAACTCCATTAGAAAATAAGTAATAATTACTTACTAAACTCATAATTTGACAAACCTTACATTTATGAAAAGCTAAGAACATTCCTAAGAAACCATTTTCATTACATCAAATTTTGGTTTTAAAAAAGTCGTCAGCTACATGCTTGAAGTAAAAAACACATAAAAACTTGCTAGAAACACATTTTCAGAATGTTTTAAAGATGACCATATAAGGTTGGTATCAAAATATATAGTAGGAATTATAAAGGTATTAATTGTTTTCATTTAGTATCAGGATGGGTGGGAAAAAAAGTTGGAATAGATTTTGAAATTCTTTGAGGCATTTCAGAACTATATATTTTTTAGATTGCCACTTTTTGGCACACCATGATCCTGCAAATACCCAGGTATCTCCTTCCATCCCAAAATAGATGACTTGCGGGGGGCCACTTTGGATCTAGAAATAATGTAGAAAAAATTAAGTCTATTGAGAGACACATAGAATTTATCTTCAAATAGTTCCAAATAGTGAGTAGCATCATTCACAAAATGACCATTGATCAATTCCTCTGAATTAGGGAAAGTGATTCCATTAATAGGATGCCCCAAAGAAGAACCCCTTTGTATGTAAAGGAGAGCATCAACTATAATTAAAAATAAGGAGGGTGCAATTGGGAAACATTTTTTGATAGACGTATGAAGGACAATAGGGTTTGGTAATTCCCCATTCACATCAATAATAGTAGAAGAATCTTGAAATAGCATTTCAATCCATTATAGTAGTAAGGAGGAAATCCAAAAGCTTTCAACATTCTAATGAAAAAAGGCCACTCAACTCTATCATAAGCCTTCTCAAAATCAAGAAGGATCACATCCACATCCTGCCCCCTAGCCTTAGCCCATTTCATAGCTTCCCAACTAGTGATAAGGTTCTCCAAAATATATCTTCCCTTTACGAAACTAGTTTGAGTGACTAAAACAATATTTTTTGTAATCTCTGCAATTCTTCTAGCCAACAGTTTAGCAATAATTTTACAAGATAAACTAAGTAGGGTGATAGGCCTCTAATTCTTAACTAGGGATCAATCCCCTAATTTAGGAAGCAATTTAATGAACCCTCTATTCACTATGCTTCCTAGAACACCATACTCAAAGGCATCATTGTAAAATAGCAAAAGCTTTCATTGTAAAACAACAAAAGCTATTCTCCAATCCAATCTATTGTATTTTTACAAAATTTGACAGGCAACCCATGTAATCCTAGGGACTTGTCATTAGCCATAGCTTTAATAGCCTCTTGAATCTCTTCTAATGAGATTCTTCAATTAAGCTTATCTCTTTTAGTTTCAAAAAGATTCTTACAGATCATCTTCAAGAAATCTTTCAACTCTTTATGTTGATCGTGACCAAACTTTGAAGAAAACAACTCAAAATAGAAACTAAAAAAATCCTCCTTAATTACCTTTGGGTCATTTTTTCTCCCACCCTCCACCTGAATATCTTCTATCATTTCTACCTTTTGTTTAGCCCTAATTATGTTAAAAAAAATCTTGATCCTATATCTCCCTCTCTTAGCTAGCTCATTTTTTCCTAAATCCTCTTTCCTTGGATCTTATATTTGTGAAGAAAACCTAATTGATGGTTGATATAGACCAATTCATTTAGAAGTAATGGGTCATCTAGTTTATTCTAAATTGCATATTCTGCTTCATTTAATTTTTTTTAAAGATCATTCTCTTCTTCATTTCTATCCTTGGCCACTTTTTTTTCTAGGATTGCACTAATTAGCACCGTTGTTTTAGTATCCTTAAAGGCTGATTAAACACATTTTTGAAAAGAATGTCACCATTCTAATAGCCTCTTTATTGTTAAGATCTTGGAGTAATGAGGTATTTAACTTAAATACTTTGCATCTATTACTCTCACTATCTATAATTTGATCCTTATTTAATAGGATCCTCATAGAAATAGGAGAGTGATGTGACATTGTAGAAGGTGACATAGTTATTGGATAATAACCCTCCTTAGACTGAAAGGAGAAAAAAGAAGATTAATAGTATACCATGTCCAATCTACAGTAGACTTTTTTTTCCCTCCTTGATTATTGCACCAAGTGAGCCAAATCTCTTTTAAATTCTCCCTATTACTCTCCAAAGGATCAATTAAATTAAAATATCTTTTGAATTTTAACCAAAAGTATTGTTCATTACCTTTCCATGAGTGTTTCAATTCACCTTATTTATCACAACTAGATTCCACCATATTAAAGTCCTATGTAAAAATCTAGTATGCTTTAGGAAACATAAATTAACACCAATCCCATAACATAGATCTTTCTCTATAATAATTTGAGGCATATATGTTACATACCCCAATTATTTCCTCCTTGTGTTTAAATGTCACCCAAAGTGCTCTTTGACATGGTGAGTAGCCATGTTGCAAGGTGGAGTTAGCCCATTTAGGGCCAATCAAAATGACCACTCCACCTTTTCCTTTTTCATGTTCAAAATGAAAATCTATGGCTTTTTACCATAGAAATTTGGTCATACAAGATACTTGAAAACTAACAACTTTAATTTCTTGCAGACATATGATGTCCTTGTCTTGAAACTTATTACACCATTTTCTAACAATATATTTCATCTCTATCATTTCAAGTCCTCTAATATTCCAACTATGAATATTAATCATCATGAGGGGTATTAATTAGTAGGAGGCTTTAGAGCCTTATAAATTCTATTAAAAAAATTTGGGATAGCATTCTTGCCACTAGCACTACCAGAGATAGATCTCTTCTTATATGTCTGTCTTTTTTTATTAACAACATCAGTGAATTGCCTCCCCAAGTCTACATCTAAAGTCTTCTAAATAAAAAATGAGGGAGTACTGACCTCCTTAGGTTTAACCATAATATGTCTAAAAATCCCTACCTTCTCATTAATGGATCTAATGCCAAGTTGTTGAGCATTCAATCTAGTAGAAATCTCACCAAGGTTGTTCTTAGCAGAAACAATTAGAGAGGTCATAGCAAGGGTCATTGGATGAACTCTACCAGAAAGATGTTTAGCATGAATAGTTAGGATCACCTCAAACTCTTTCTCATATAGAGGATTATATAAAAAAATAAACCCACCACACTCCAATGAATTAGCCTCAAAAGAAATCTTCAAGGGAAAATACAACTATGCAAACTTTCTTTTGTGGTAGATGGTAAACCATCCTTATTCATGGCCTCAACATTATTAACCATTTTTAAAACTAATTCTTTAACACTATTAACATTCACCTTAGCTTTAGCAAAATGCACTTTAAGGGATAGATAATTTTTCTTTATATCTCTTTTGAGTTTACAATGAGAACACGCATGTAGATTTCCTAACAGAGAGACTTCCCATGAGAAGTTTTCTCCTTGTAGATCTAGAGAAATAATATCAAGAAAAACCACATCAAGATTAAGGGCCACAAGAACATGTGCATTCAAATGGGGGAGAGTAACTCTAGATTGTTCAATTTGCAAAACAAAACCTAAAGGATTCAAGATATGTCAAATAAAGGGCCAAAATTCAGCTTGGAAAATTTTAATTTCCACCCAATTTGACATGGATCATTTTATAACTTTTTCAAAATTACCATTCTTTTTAGGATTCTCTTCTACATATAAGGTTTTTTTTTTAATATAATAAAGATCCCTTCTTGAAGCATTTTACAAAAACTAACATGTTAGCCAAATTTCTTTCCCCAAACAAGATTCAACCATTCATCAAGAAATTTATGTGAGGGTAAGGATCTAACATCTAAGAAAAATAAAATGGCTATTTCTTAACAAAATTTTCTTTGCTCTAACTGCTTTAACCATATCCTCATTGGGAGACAAGGTTAGTGTTTTCAAAATTTTGGAAAAATTCCTACCATCTTCTTCTCCAAGAGTGGCTTCACCACCATCCCCAGCATCCTATTTATATGCCTTTTAACAAAGCCTAAATTTTTTATTTTTAGCTATGGATTGATGAATGTATGTGAATATTCAAAAACTCTCAATGATTCATTTCCATTGTGATATAGAAAGCAAGACTCGAAAGACCATAGGACAAAAAAATAGAGGAATCATAAATATTAACTTTTTCTTGATTTATAAAAAAGAGACCATACATAGCTATGTGGAATTATGAACAAATAGAGTTATAGTGAGACTTATGAGCCATAATCATCACAAGAATATAAACAATTGAATGTAGGAAGTAGATTTGATTGCCAATGGTGGATTAGAGTATAATAAGTTCTCATCAAATTTTAAAGCAATTGGTAAAAGAGTAATTGTTAGAAAGTAAGCATGAATGTAGATGATATTTATTCAGATGGTCATAATCTTTCAATAGATTGTATAAATTTTAGAAATTTTAATTCAACATCACAAACATATTACATTGTGTCCCCAAAAATAATTACTTGCATGTCCAAAGTTATAGTCATTTCATTTTATTCTAATTTTATAGGCACACATCCTTATTAATAAGACTTGTCTTTTGAGACTTCTTATTTAAATGTTAATGAGTTGGTACAATAGGCCAATTAGTTTTATTTTATTTGGTAATTGAACACTAGGAGTGCAATTACCTCTACACTAATTGTTCATAAATTTGCCAACAACTTGTGGGTATTTTTTCTATATGACAATAAATAAAGGTTATGTTATTCCTTCTGGGAAAGTGATTAGGAAAGGAATTGAAATTTTAAAGGAGGGTTTTTTGATATCTCTAAAATTATGGTTAAAATCTATTATTGATCTCCTATTACTTTCATGTGTACTTTTGAAATTATTGGGAAATTTCTGGAAACACTAACGAGGACTAAAATGTTACACCTATAGAATGAGACATTGAGTGTTAGAACTTTTTTTTTAACTTTCTAAATTCTACATGATATATTATTTTAGACATCTTAAAACTACTTGTTAAACAAAAGTATCTTTATATTTTATTATAATGCATAAGAGATCAAGTTTATATTTGAAAATTAATGTGTTGTCAAGATAAGACCACCATACATTGGGAATATCTTTTTTTTGGAATTACAACTATGTGCGTATGTGTAGATACTCATGCATATGTTATCATGCAAATGAGCTGATGGTGCATTACCAATATTTTTTCATTTCTAAAGTTATTACTTGTCATGAATTTTGATCATATTATAGACTATGTATTACACCATTCCATGTTGGGTTGTTTACAAATTCCTATATAACTATCATCAAATTACATATAATAAAATGAACAATCAGCTTTATCAAAAATGATCTAGGCACATACATATTTCAAATTCAAAATAATAAAACAATAAAACCCACTCAAGCCATGCTAAGTGACTTACCTCAAAATCCTACAAAAAAATAATGTAGACCATGAAAAATGGGTAGAGTTCACAATAGCTTTTACAAAAACATATCATTGCAGATATTTTTAGAAAGAAATAAACCATAACCTAGATAAATTGGTCTAGTTGTTGATTAGCTATTTTGATTAAAATTTTTTGTAGAACTATCAAGAAAATAGGTAGAATAAAACAAACAATAAAGAGCATAATTCAAATCATGTGTATTATAGCTTTTTTACACAATCTAATTTTTTGTAAGTTCTATTCTATTTCAGGTTGGAAAATAGTTATTTCTAATTTGAAACTCTCAATTCAAAGGATTAATACTATTATTGATAGAGAAAACTTCATATTAGATTAGGAATCTTATCTTAATGACTTGTTCCAATAGAAACTCTTGATTTTCATCAGATACCTCTCCTTACATCTACAAATTTTTCTGTATACAATATTGTTTTCTAAGATAAAGGATTTGGATAGTAAGATGATTAATTTTCTATTTACAAAATATTCACTATATATGGTTGAATCCACATGCCTTCAGTTTCTAAGATAAGCATTATCTTTCCTTCATTTAGAAGAAACAACATGATCTTGTGCATTATAGTTAGGGGTAATTGTTTTTGGTGATGTAGTATGTATAAGAATAGTAATCCCAAACATAACAATCTCCCTAGAAATGATTTCCCTAGGATATTTCTCATTATATGTCAATATAGTCTTTCTCACTAAGAATCAATTTTTCTATGTATAACATACAATTGATATATCATTATAATATAGGATCAATTCAAATTAGGTCCAAGTATGGAAATCATCATTAAGCTTCATGGACCAACATATGAAATAGTATTTGATGGGCATATAGTAGAAATTATAATCAAGGAATGTCATTATCTACACATTTTTTGGTCCGTAGAGTAGTTTATCAAAAAATAGGAAAGGAGTTCATTTTTAATATTGACAAATAAAGAGTTCCCTTTGGATTAAGGTTGACCTAATAGTTATTTGTAAATCCTTTAATCATGTAACATTCTACTGGAATGGTCTAAATTTCTCTAACAAGGTAGACTCCTAAGAGGGTGATTGAAATCCTTTAACTAGGTCACATTTAATAGTGTGTATTGTAACCTTTACCAAGGTTGGCCTTTCACAAGGCATCACTTCAGAAGAGTTAGAATTAGTAGCATGTTTCTAGTGGTTTTTCCCAAATTGGGTTTCCACATAAAATCCTTGTGTCATTTGTGTGAATGAGTATGTTATGATTCACTTTTACATTTCTTCAAAGTGATTTTGACCTAGGACAGTAATCTACAAGTTTAAGTTTTGAATGATCGAATTGATGTGTGCAAGATATATGATAAGGAGATATATGTATGAGTTTTGTTAAGAACTAAAAAGTTTTTTTTGAAGTTTTGGACCTTGGATAATTCATTCATCCCCCCCACCTCTCAGTTATTCTAAACTATTCCAATAATTGGTATCAAAGCACTGGTTGCTTGTGAGAGATAGTTTGAAGGTACTATAAGTTAAAGTTCAAAATTCCTAAGAGATAGGTACCCAATCTTAACAAGGAGAACTTTCTTGCATGGAAAAGTTTGATGAAGCTACATCTAGGAGATCTTGGTGGTCATGTACAAACTACTACTACTATTGAACATGTTGACCCTATTGGAGCCCTCACTAATGAAGATCTGAAAAAGAAGAAATAGCACAATTAGGAAATGTTAGAGATTGCATTTGCCCAAAGTTATTTTCAGTTTGATGACATTAAGGAATGTGATACTATGAAGAAGATGTGGAATGCTCTTCACACCATATATGGAGGAGACTCAAATGTTTTGAGAGCTAAATCTAAAACCCTAAGAGGTAACTTTGATGACATGAGAATTAAAGAATGTGAGAAAATTGTTCAATATTGATTTAGAATAAAATAAGTTGTAAATCTTGTAAGAGGAGTAACTGGTAAGATTGATGATGATATTTAATTGAGAAACGTGTTGAGGACACTTCTTCCCATCTGTGCTATTAGATTTTCTTCCATATAAGAACTAAGATGTATGCCTGGTACTAATCTAACCTTTGAAGGATGGGAGGTAGGCTTACTACTTTTAAACTCTCTAATTTTGATAACTTTTTTGGTCTCAAATTGCTTTAAAAAATTGAGTGTAAATACACTTAACCAATTTTCATATAGAAGTCCAGTACACTATATGTGCCAAGCCTAAATTCCAAAAAGGTTCCAAGTGAACCATATGAGCCGAGTGATATGTAGGTATCAAGTCATAATTGCTACTGATAAATCTTCAGATTCTGAGTGAAGATCAAGTGCTAAGAAAAGTATAGGTGCTAAGTCACTATACAAGCCAAATAATCTACGTGTGCTAAGCAAGCCAGAATCATACATGTGTCGAGCACCAGTAATTCAGTATGTGTTCAGTAACATAGATTGGACATAGTTGTCTGTAATTTCTCAAACACCTATGTAAACTATTTTTGAGCTAACATAGAAGGATCTTGAAAGATATTAAAGATAAGAATGAATCTTTTATATTTCCTATGTAATCAACATGTAGCCAATAAGAAAAATGGAGAAGGCATGCAACCAATAACAAGAGTGCAAGGAATGAGAGAGAAATAAAGATTCGATATGGATCATAGATCCATACCTAACCCTAAGTCTTCAAAAAAATTTAAAAGCAAGATGGAACTCCATTTTATGTGTGGATGAATGAACTGTATGGGTAAACCATATCAAAATTCAAAGAGAAGTGTGAAAAGACTTAGAGGAATAGAGCAGCATTGCAGTATTTAGTTGACAAGAATAGAGCAAGGACATCGAAAAAATATAAGATCTCAGAGGATCAAGGTCAGAGAGAGTGGATCAAGTGCCTAAATTCAGCAATCAAGGATTGTAAACTATCAAGTTTATTAATCTAATACTCTCTAGCAATTGTATTAGAAAGAAAATCCTATGTCAATACGTTAGCTTAATAGCTACATTGTAGAGCCTTTGACAAGGTGATAAAATCCTTTAACAGGGTGATACTTCATGTAAAGTGTTTGTAAATCCTTTAAATAGGTCATTATTGATACAGTGTAAAGCCTTTAATAGGGTAGACCTTTAATAGGGTAGACCATCAGAAGTGGTCAAACAGTATTGTTGCAGTGATATTTTGTGGGTATCATCCCCACCCTAGTTTTACCTTCTCATTTTGGAGGGTTTATGGGTTACCAAATTTGGTGTTATGTGTTTTGATGCAGGTGTTTACTTTAAGATTAATTGATATGTTTACATGCATGCAATTTATTTTCAGTTAAAAGTTTTTAAGGTTAATGTGTGATACTTTTGATTCACCCCCCCTCTTAGAAGTATTCTTCCCATTTGATTATTCCAACAATTGGTATCAAAGCTCTAGGTTCTCAGAAGGAGAAGCCTAACATATTAGAGAAAAGGTCTGAAGATGGAAGTCTTTAAACTTGGGAAGATCATAGAGAATCAGGTGATCAATGTGCAACTCGCTCTACATAACTTGGAGGAAGCCAGAGAAGAATTGAGAAAATCATTGAAAAGAAGGAAGGATATATCTATAGCTGAAAATGGCACACACTACAAGGAGATTAATACCAAAAAAGTGTTTTCCAATGGAGATACTAAAGATTTTGATGTAGCAATAGAAAAATTGATGCAAATTAATAGAGCTCAAGCAGAAGAAATAAGAACCTTGAAGCTTGAACAAGAATCACAAGCCATAATGCTTTGTGAAGTGACCAAACAAAACAAAAGAGCCATTGAAGAAAAAGCCATGATAGAAGATGACAAGATAAATCTTACCAATAGACTTGAGGAAAAGAAAATTGAGTTTGAATGAATCTCAAACATGTAGCTAGACACCTTAAGCTAGATGATGAATGCACATCATGGGCTAAATATGAAAGACATTGAGATCTCTAGACTGAAGATGCAGAATTAACAACAAAATGACCTAAAAAGAGAGAAGAAGATTGTAGAAAGCTTCAACAAACCAAATGAGGCCATCATGTACTTTGAGTAGCTACTAAAATCACCAAGGGCTAGAAATGACAATATAGGACTTGGATACACCAACACTGAACAAGGAGAATCATCCAAGACTGTAGAAGAAAATAGTGACAAAGGTAAGAACACTAAACCTACCTAACATTTATGTGGTAAAAAGGGACATACCTCTAATGTATTTAGACATAAGAATGTGCATTAGAATGATAAGCCTGAGAATACAAGTTATTATCATAAGTGCAAGAAGCACATGAATGCAAGACTAGGACTATCAAGACACAAAAATTTGATGGTCACTAGTACAATTGCAAGAAGTATGTTCATAGAGCATTTGAGTGTAGATCAAAGCCTAAGTGGACACCAAATTATCCTACAAAGGGAAATAACCATGGACATCATTAAAATTGGGATTACAATAGTAGGTATAGGTGTCATTACTATTAGGAATATGGACACATTCTTGAAAATTGCATAAGGATACATTTTAGAGGGAACTACAGTAGATGGTTAAGTCAAACCACATGTTTTAGTTGCTTGAAGATTGGTCATATCAATAGAAACTTCCCAACAAGGTCAAAGGCACCCAAATTAGAAGTCAACAAAGGAAAAGAGAAGGTAGATGTTGAACACATTAGAGGAGAAATGAACAAGACTTGGAAGAAGAAATATGAGTGCAATACATCAAGTGAAGGGATCACTTCACCCAATTGGTCAAGTGATTACATCTCATCCAACTAAGCATAGATAGGTGTATGGGACTAATATACAAAGCTATATCACACATCAGTCCTAAGAAAAAAAAGCACTACAAATAAGAAAACAATATGAGAAAAGATGCAAAGTTAAGACTTGAAGTTTTTGCAAGTATTGCCGAGTTGTCTTTACATGCCAAGTAAATGTCAGTGCATGCCGAGTAGTCAATTGCAACCGAGTTGTTAGAGAGTACTGAGTGAAAATGAAAATATAGTGGAAGCCTAGTGATGGAAATATAGTTAGTGCTAAGCAATGGAAAACCAATGGAAACCAAGTCATGTTGAAACCTTCAAGTGTTGAGTGTATAGTTGTATGCATTAAGCATTTAATGCTAGGCTTTGAAAGGTATAAGGTCAATTTTTGATCATTTCTCGTCATTCAAACATAGAGAAAAGAAAAGAAGAGCATAGAAGAGATCAAAGAATAGCATTGAAGCCATTTGCATGGATTTCAATAGTGATCGAGCACATATTTCATCGATCTAAGGTATTCCTCAAGTGGCATGTTGCACAATATTAAAGTTTAAATCTCTTAAAACCCTAGATCAATGAAATGGCTTCTAGTTCTAAGAACCCAAAGGATAAGGAAGGTCATGAGGTCCAATTGGTTAGTAATGAGGTCAAACAACCTGAGCTTAGGCCTATCCTAGAAGTTACCTATAAAAATGACCTTGTCGATGCAGACTCCATTATTCTACCCAAAGTCGTGATGGTATAGGATGTGAGGAAGTGTTATAACCATATGATAGGAGAAATAGGAGACCTAGAAATTTTCCAAGCATATGATAAATTGTATGATAATAGATTATTGAATGATGTATTTCAAATAGTTGAGAAAAGGGGTTTAACCCATGCCTTAGTTTTTCCCATAGTTTTCAAAATTGAGTCAATTAGAATTGTTCTAAGAAAAATTCACAATGGTTACTTGTAGTTAGAAGGAGGACCCATGAAAATAATGAAGAGAATAGTGCATAGGGTTATAGGTTTTCCAACCCTAGATCAGCACAAGATCCTACTTAGTGATTCAAAAGAAGTTATTGAAAGAACACTAGGGCTAAATGGAATAAAAGGGGCATGAACATTGACACAATCACAGATCCCTTTCTAGATTTTGCAATAAGAGTTATTTCTCACAAGTTCTATCAATCTAGTAGATTGAATAGTGTTCCACACATTGCTATGGATGTGGCATATAATTTTTTTAAGAAAGATCATTCATATGATCTGGAAAAATTGTTCTTACAATAGATCATGGAGCATCTGGGAGCAAATAGAAGATCCAAAGGTGCTCAGTGCAAGTTTGGTTTAGTCCTTGTCTACATATGCTTCTAAGTTTTGGAAGAATTTCCCTCAATTGGAAATGTTAACTAGAATTCAAAAAAATCTACAATTACTCAAATCAATGAGTATATTGAACAAATGGGTGACAATTTTGAAGCACAAATGACAAGCTACTTTGAGGATTTTAAGAAATCTATGAAACAAAGATTGAGATTACTAGTTTCCTTAGTGGAACAATATGTCAATGACATCTACTTCCTTGTTGATATTGATTACACCTACTTCCAAGTAGTGGTTCCAAGGGTGAGATGGCTAAGGCCATTGGGTTATGAACTAGATGTGGATGAAGCATCAACAACAATAACTGCACTTCTTGTAGAGGAAATAGACAAGACTGCCAAGCCTTTTGGCACATATGATGTTGTAAAGTCTAAAGTTGAGATGGAGTTGAAAATAGCCTTTATAATTAAGAGGAAGGATATTGAAGTAGCAAAAGGTTCTTAGAAGGTGAGAGTGAAGAAGAAGAACAAGGGCAAGGCCTAATGGAATTAACTCAAGGCTTAGGTGAAGATAAGGAGGAAGGTGCGGAGGAAGAAGAAGCTAAGGAAAAACCAAGGAAAGTCGAGTCAAAGAAAAGAAAGGCCAAAGTATAGCCTCTAGCCCAACCCAAAGCCAAGAAGGTTACAAAGCCTACACAAGAAAAGTAGACACCTACAACAAGAGCTACCACAAGGGCATCTACTTAAAAGACCAAAGAGAAAACCAAAGAGAAGAAGAAGGCCACTGAGTAGACTGGTGAAGTGCAAAAGGAAAAGAGAAAGTATGTAGCACAACTAGATTCTGATGATGAGGAGAAGACTAAATCAAAGGACATCAACCAGTATAAAGTGGTAAGCCATCCTCCTAAGTCACACATAGATAAAATTTGTGAAAATATTTGAAAGAATGCAGATTTTACTGATTTGAAAAATATTGATTTCAATAAGTTAAGTAGAGAGGATCAAAACAAGATAAAAGAGTCAGTGAATGCCATGATGGCAGAATTCAAGTACACACCTCTTGAGTTAGACAATACTATTTCTAAGGAGTTATATGAGATTATTGAAAATAAATGGAATTATTGTTTAATGATGGAGAAGGAAATAAGAGAATCAACAATGGCACAAGTGATGCCTAATTTGACTAGAGGTCAAATAAATAAGGCTAACAAGAAACATGTTGACAAATTTGCACCAATGTATAGAGCCTTTAGCATCCTACAAAATAAAATTGAAGATGTAGTAAATAAGTCCAAAAAATTGTGGAGGTCAATATATAAATTGATTGATGACAAGGATGAAAAAGGAGAAGGGAAGGATGCAGAACCAGATAAGGAAAAGGCCAATGAGAAGGAGAAAGAAGACAAAACAAAAGTAGAGGAAACAAGAAAAAGAGAAGAAGAGAAGAGAGAAGAAGAAAAGAAAGAAGAAGAGAAGAAAGATTAAGAGGAGGAAAAAAAGGCGAGGAGGAGGAGACACAAAAAGGAGATCAAATGGCAATAGCTGAGTAGGAGCAACAACAAAACTAGAGTGTGCAAGACACATAATTACCAACCCCTAGCCCTCCTCATGTAATGATCACAACTATAGACACTATAAATATAAAGGATGTTATTGAAAAATCATGTTAGAACATCAATCCACTAATTGTAGAGGATCTCAGAACGATCCTTGACCAATCTACCCAACAAGGAAAATTATGTACAAATCTTATATTGGTCAGTATAGATGAGCTATAGAAGGTAGTAGTTGACTCATCAAGAGATGAGGTCAATCCATAAGAACCACCTTCCATTTCTAAAACTACTAGAACTCAAATTTTAGTACCTCCATCACCAATTGCAATAGTTGATACATCTATAATAGTTGATACAATAGTGAAGAAGTTGAGTGTTGAGGCGGTGAAACACATAGAGAAAATAGGACAGACTACTACATCTAATCCTATAGTACAATCAACAAGTACACCTCAAATTATTGTGATTTTTTAGGGGAGAATAGATGAGGAAAAGGAGGACAAATAAAAAGAAGAGGAGCAAGCCACAATACAAACATTGGTAGAGTTACCAAAAATAGACACTCCTACAAAAACTCTTTAGAAGCCAAGCATTGATCTCATACCTTTGTAAATCTCTACACCAGGCTCGAGCTCAACCAAAGTGACTAGGGTAATTCACTATGGAGACCCTGAGTTAGATGAAGAAGTTGTCATACCTACCTATGACACCAAGACATTCAGCATTGAGTAGATCACAAAGATGTAGGATGCATTGAATATGAGAAAGAGGCAACAAATACTTAGAAAGGAGTATAAACATAAGCAAGCATTGCATGAGATTAAGGACATATTTATGGATGCATTTAGCTTGCAATCACTAGATGAGACAAATCCTATAATGGAAGAATTGTTAGATATTGTTGACCAAGTGAAAAGTGAGGACCAAGAGACAAATGTGAAACTCATGGAATGGTCTAAAAGGAAGTTTTAAGGGAAAGTAAATGAGAAAATATCCAGTGACATAGCACTTCAACAAGTTGAATTGGCCAAGAAGATTGAAAAGGTCAAAACTATACTTGAGAATATCTTCTCATTATATAATAAACTATGTGATTTTTCCAATTTCACACAAGAAATAGGCCAAAGAATACCAAGCTTGGAGAGAAATATAAAGATTTCTAGCACAGAACTTCCAAAAGATCCATCTCAGAGAGAGAAGCATTTTACCCAATTGCTTCACACCCAAAAGGAGTTAGCTACACTCACAAGTGAAGAGGCCAATATAAAGGCCAAATAATGTAGATTCAATCTTCCATAACCCCACATTTGGAAGTACTCCATAAAGAGAAAGTCTATGTTGAAACTGTTTTAAAGAAAGATCCTAATCTTTCTACAATAGATGGACTTGTACATCTTGCTGCAGAGACTTCCATCGAGCATAAGTCACTAGAAATTTCTTTGGAAATTTGGGATCCAGCTCTTATGATGATAATGGAGGTCAACAGTACTTTTTTGGAAAAATATGGTGTTAATCCTTAGCACACTTTGACATAAGTGTCAAAAAGGGGGAGTAATAAAATAAAGGGGGAGATATAACAAAGGGGGAGAATACTAAGTATTTTAGTGATTAAATTCATTCTTTTAGAGAATAAAAGGTAAATATTGTAGATAGCCAAAAAAGGGGAGATACAATCCATCAACATAAGAATTTTGGTTACAGGAATGAAATGGCACAAGCAGCTTAGGGGGAGTTATAAGATTTTTTTCGAGGTATATTGTTCCTTACAAAATTTTGAACAAGTTTTTGAAATTTTGTATATATGCCAAATATATTGGATAATGTACTCATAAGATCAAGTATAATGCTTAGTTAAGTGTTTTTGACACTCATGTCAAAGGGGGAGATTGTTGGTCTCAGATTGGTTTTGACAACTGAGTGTCAACACAGTTAACCAATTTTCATATAGAAGCCGAGTACACTATATGTGCTGAGCTATAATTCCAAATAGGTGCCAAGTGACTTAAGGTGCCAAGTGGACCATATGAGACAAGTGATATGTAGGTACCGAGTCATAGTTGGTGCCAAATAATCTCTAGATGCCGAGTGAAGATCAAGTGCCAAGCAAAGTATAGGTGCCGAGTCACTATAGAAGCGAAGTGATCTACATGTGCCGAGCAAGCCAAAATCATACATGTGCCAAGCACCAGTAATCTAGTACATGTCGAGTAACACAGATTGGACATAGTTGTTTGTAATTTCACAAACACCTATGTAAATAATTTTTTAGCTGACATAGAAGGATCTCAAAGGATATTAAAGATAAGAACAACTCTTTTATATTTTCTATGTAATCAACATGTAGCCAATAAGAAAAATAGAGAAGGCGTGCAACCAATAAGAAAAGTGCAAGGAATGAGCGGGAAATAAAGATTCAATATGGATCATAGATCCATACCTAACCTTACATCTTTGAAAATATTTAAAAGGAGGATGAAACCCCATTTTATGCATGGATGAATGAAGTGTATGGGTAAACTATGGAAAAATTCAAAGAGAAGTGTGAAAAGACTTAGAGGAATAGAGTAGCATTGTAGTATTCAACTGATTAGAATAGAGCGAGGACATTGAGAAAATATCAGATCTCAGAGGATCAAGATATGAGAGAGTAGATCAAGTGCCTAAATTCAACAATCAAGGATTATAAGCTATTAGGTTTATTAATCTAATACTCTCTAGCAATTCTATTAGAAAGAAAATCCTATGTTGATAGGTTAGCTTAATAGCTAGGTTATAGAACCTTTGACAAAGTGTTAAAATCCTTTAATAGGGTGACACTTCATGTAAAGTGTTTGTAAATCCTTTAAATAGGTCACTGTTGATATAGTATAAAGCCTTTAACAGGGCATACCATCAAAAGTGGTCAAACATTATTGCTGTAATGATATTTTGTGGTTATCATCCCCACCCTAGTTTTACCTTCTCATTTTGTAGGATTTCTGGGTTACCAAATTTGGTGTTATGTGTTTTGATGCATGTGTTTACTTTAAGCTTAATTGATATGTTTACATGCATGAAATTTATTTTTAGTTAAAAATTTTTAAGGATAAAGTGTGATCCTTCTAATTCACACCCCCTCCTCCCCCTCCCTCTCAGAAGTATTCTTCCCATTTGATTATTCTAACAAACTTCAAATCTCATAATGTTGAATCTACTTTTAAAGATAAGTTGTCAGTAAAAGAACCTAATAAAAAGAATAAGAATAAGAGAAAACATGTTTCTAGTGATAGTGATATAGATGAGGAGGATGTAGAACAACTTGAAGCATTGTTGGCTAGGAAATTTTAGAGAGGCAAAGGAAAATACAAATGTAAGATGCCTATCTATGTTTCAATTGAAATGAAGTTGGTCATATTGCTGCTAGATGTCCTGAGAAGAACAATAGAAGTGAAGACAAATTCAAAACCAAAAGAGATGAGAACAACAAAGATTACAGAGACAAAGGATAGAAATCCTACTACATTACTAAAGAGTAATCCAAAGAGTATCTTATGTGAATAAGAGTGACATATGGATTATTGAGAGTGGTTGTTCCAATCACATGAATGGAGATAAAAAGTAAGTTTAATTCCCTTGTGTATTATGATGATAATAGTATTAGATTTGGAAATGATGCACCATGTCTTATCAAACAAAAAGGATCAATTAAGTTGACATATAAGATCATATGTGGTTATGATTATTATGTAGAAGGATTGAATTATAATTTTTTTAGCATATCACAACTGAATACTATTGAATGTAAGGTTGAATTTGGAAATAGAAAAGTGAAGATCTATGATGTTAATGGAGAAGTAATTGGCAATGGTGAGCTATAGGTAATCTTTTCTACCTTGACATGAATGATGCTACTTGTCTAGTTGTACAATTTGATAATGTGTGGCTATGGCACAAAAGACTATGTCATGTTAATTTTGATAATTTGGTCAGTATTAGTAAGATGAAGAGATTCAGAGGTTTGCAAAAACTAAAGAAACTAGATAATGTAATACATAAACATTGTCAGTTAGGCAAGATGGCTAAATCAAGTTTTTAAAGCAAGACTCACTCTTCAAAATGAATTCTTGAATTAGTTCATACTAATTTATGTGAACCAATCAATATGCAAAGCTACAAAAGTGACAAGTATATTATCCTATTTGTTGTTGATTATTTTAGGATGATGACAATTATGTTTTTAAAGTAAAAATATGATGCTTTTCAAATGTTTAAGCTGCACTTGGCTAGAGTGGAAAAGGAAACTAGCAAGAATTTAAAATGTTTAAGATCTAGTCACTACAACATTTGGGGTCAAATTGCAATGACAATTTGTAATGTCAGTGTAATTTGTGGTCATTTTCATATTTTTTTCTTCAATTTTCCCTAATTTCATCACAATACCATCATCTACATCATAATTGTGATGCATTCATGAGCATAAAACAAAAAAACAAAAAGTACGACAATCAGTTTCCATTTTTTTTAAGTTTGGAGAGATGCACATAAAAGAGGTGGAGAGCTCTAAATGAGGGTGGAGATTTGTGCCCTTGTGATTGGTGCATTTGGTTGTTGTTCCTTCGTGATCTCTACATTTCATTGTCATTCCCTTGCTCTGTGATTTCATTGTCATGTTGTACCCTTGCTTTGTGATTTCATTATCATGTCATGCCCTTGTAATCTACATGCCCTTGCTCTATGATTTTTTTCAAGGGTGAGAAGAGGTACTTATGTAAATGTTTTCTTCTTTTCCTTGTAAACACGTATGTCTTTATATTTCCTTATAAACATGTATCTCTTTATATATTCAGAGAGATCTTTTTCAAGGTTCTTATTACATATATGTTCCAACTGCATACATATTCCAAAATCCAAATAATAGAACAATAAAACTCACTCAACCTATGCTAAGTGACACACCTCAAGATCCTACACAAAAATAATTAAAACCAAGAAAAATGGCCCAAGTTTGCAAGAAATTTTACAAAAACATATCATAATAGATATTTTTATAAAGAAACAAGCCATAACCTAGTTAAATTGGGAGCATTTCCTAAAATTTATTATGCATGAACTACTTCTTTAAATTGGGAAATAATGTGGAAAATGTTGTTGTCCATTTGCAAATGTAAATACTCAAATTCTTAGTAGAGTATCTTAAATTTTTTGAGCCTTATTTGCATATTAACATTTCATTTGTTCCTTAATTTTGGTGTGCCTTCTCATTTTTAGAAAATATGTTACCAAGAAACTTGAATTCATTAGAAGGGGTGTTAATTGTCTTTTATAGGATCAATTTAAATTAGGTCCAAGTATGGAAATAATCATTGAGCTTCATGGACCTATGTATGAAATATAATTTTATGGGCATATAGTAGAAATCATAATCAAGGAATGTCAGTGTCTATGTATTTTTTGGTCCTTAGAGTAGTTTATCAAAAACTAGGAAAGGAGTTCATTTTTTTATATTGATAAATAAAGTGTTCCATTTGACATTTACTCAATGTTCATTGCAATGGTCAATATGGTCAAAGAGCACAAAGAATAGTTTATAACTCAAGAAATACAAACAATCATGGCTTGCACTCTTAGGACAAGGATCAAGGATAGGTCCCCATCATCATGGTAACCACACACAACATGAAACCAAAGATTATGATTAAGGACTCAAAAATCATGAGGATGAACTAGGTGAGATCACCTCCCTAACATGGCTATCAAATTAAATGTGATGGGGAAAAATAATAATAGCCCAATCCATTAGGAGTTATCAAGGTAGATCTAATATCAACACCATGTCCTTGCTTCTGAGCTAATAGTTCTTTAGGTGCATTTTCTTGCAAAACATTAATTTTGTTGAACACTTGTAAACTCTTAGAAAATGAATTCTTATTTTCTATTAACATTGATGGGCTTCCCTTGAACAAATTCTAAATGAAGAAGCATAAATACACCAAATTTTTCTTTCAAAACCATATGTGAAGATATAAACATAAAGTACAACATGTCTAGTATTTTTGTAGATAAATATTTCTTTCAAAACCATATGTGCAAATATAAAAATTAAGTATAACATGTCCAATATTTTTGTAGATATACACATTAATTACCCCAAATTTTTCTTTCAAGACCATAGGTGCAGATATAAACATTAAGTACAACATGTCCAATATTTTGGCAGATATAAACATTAATTACACCAAATGTTTCTTTCAAAACAATAATGTAGATATAAACATTAAGTACAATATTTTCAATATTTTTGTAGATATAAATATTAATTACACCAAATGTTTCTTTCAAAACCATATGTGTAGATATCACCATTACCTACAACATGTCCAATAGTTTTGCTAATATACACATTAATAACACCAAATTTATCTTTCAAAACCATATGTGCAAGTATAAACATTAAGTAAAATATGTCCTATATTTTTGTAGATATACACATTAATTGCACCAAATGTTTATGTCAAAACCATATGTGCAGATATAAACATTAAGTATAGCCAACTCAATAAGGGTACATGAATAAGTTATCCCCATCAAGAAGGATCATGTCAAATAATACAAGGGAGTTTGATCAAGATAGGGAGACAATGGCTAGATTGTTGTCTAATTTTCAAAGACTAGGCAATGATAAATGTTATTGTACTTGTAAGCATTGTAATGGTTTAAAGACAAGAAGAATCAAAATCAAAATAGCTAAGAGACATTATAGGGAGCATGGTCACACTGAAAGGGGGGTTTGATTATCATCAATTGGTAAGTTTCGTTGTTATATTTTTTTTCAAAATTAATATAAATATGAACCAAAAAATGGGGGTTTGATTATCATCATTTTTATATAGGTCAATCTCGCTAGGGTAGTACATTATATGGACCAAGACATCACAGAGGAACATGGAGGTGTGAATATGGGGAACATGGAGGTGTGAGTATTGAAGAAGAAGATCATGATCCCTTGGAAGATGACAATCATGTGACAAAAAGAACATTTGAAGATGATGGTATGAATGCATTGATCAATGGCACAATTGTTAGTGGTGCCATTGCTATTGTTGTTGTTGATGTTATTGTTGATAATGATGATGATGATGAGGAAGAGGAGGAGGATGACATTGAGGCTATCCATGATATACCTCTACTTGAGAAGGCAAAAATGGCCCTTTACAAAGGATCCTAATCAACTATTCTCTTTGTTGTATTATTGTTAGTGAATTTGAAGGTTATGAATGGTTTATCCAACATAACAATGTCATGTATGCTAAGGTTTCATATGTCATTATAGTCTATAAAACTTGAAATATGTACCATTAAGATTGTTTATACTAATGACTAATATTTTTTGTTATAGATTTATAGGTGACTATTTGTTACCACTATCAAATGTTCTCCCTCACTTGTACGAAGAATTATGTGCCACTATGAAACATATAGGAATGGAGTATCAATCAATAGATGCACAACCTCAAGGTAATGTAATTTATCATAAAGAACACAAAAATGCAACAAAATGCCCCGAATTCCATACGAGAAGATGTTGAGATGATCGAGTGACAAAAAAGGTTCCTTGCAAGGTTCTTGGTTACAGCCCCATTATTTTGTATCTTAAAAGATTATTTAGGTGTAGTAACTTGGCACAATTTATGGATTACAATGCACACAATAGAAGTCGAGATGAAATTATTTGAATTCTTTTAGATTGTTCAACATTTAAGGACATAGAGGAAAAGTGGTCACACATTAAAGAAGAACCTCAAAATCTTAAGCTTTCTCTAGAAACTGACGATGTTAATCCATATGGAGAGATAATAAGATCTATTTACTCAGTTTGGCCTATTTTTGTTATCAACAATAACCTTCCTCCATGGATGTCAATAAATAGGGAGCACATTATGTTGGCAATGAGTTTTGCAGGTATTTAATTATTTTATTGTTACCTACATGTAATTATAAGTCTTGTAATGAAATGGCCACAATAATTATTTGATGTTGTTCATTCAACTAGGTAAGTACCAAGTGAAAGATATGAATGTATATATTGTGTCTCTTATCGACTAGTTTCTAGTGTTATGGAATGGTTTCACTATGTATGATATCTCTAGACCAATTGGACAAAAACAATTTCAATTCCATGCAATGCTTGTGTGGACATTTCATGATGCCCCAAGGTTGACATATTTCTATGGTATGTTATGCTGAAATCTAGTTGTCCACATAATACTAATTCTAAAAATGAACATATTTAATCCAATTGTATCATTATCTTTTAGGTCTTCAAACGAAGGGAAAATTTGCATGCCCAATGTGTGGTCCAAAGATGAAATCTGAACATTCCAAAAGTTTAAGAAAGTAGGTATTTGATGAGAACAAGCACTTCCTTCAAAAAAACCATTAGTTTTGAAGTGTTGAAAAGTAACCTTTCAATGGGAAATAAGAGACTACATCAAAGCTATGAAGAATGGCACCTCACCTATGAAAGTTGAAATATAATAGAATTCAAGGCTGTCAAGGCATTAGTACTAACCACCTTCCAAAGGGACTAAAATGTTATCCTAGAGAATTTAGTAGGCTATCCTACTATGAGTAGCTACCAATTGTGTATTTGTATGATACCATGCATATTGGAAAGAATGTAACAGAGACACTATGGAAAATATTGGATGGATGGTGTTACAAAGAAAAACTTGCCAAAATTTGTAGTGACATTCATGATTCCAATTAAGCAATGAAAAATATCATTGAATCAAATAGCAATGGAGACTGAATTAATGCAAGTGCCCTTGCTTGGTTATTAATGGAGCAAAAAAGTAATGCCATAAAAGAAGTCATACAAAAAATGAGATTTCCTACAGGATTTGTTGTGAATATAAACAATATCATATCAAAGAAAAGTGAATTTGGCCCAGGGCCAAAAACAAATGATTGGTATACCTCCATCAAGGTAAGACATGTTCTTTTGTATTTACAATAGATTTGTGAAATTGCATACAATTTTCATTGTATTACATTAGAAAAGAATGAAATGATTAGTTGACATTTTTTGTAGTATGTGCTACCCCTATCACTCCCAAACAACTTTGACAATAATATCGAACAAGTGATATATGATTTGGGAAAATGCATGAGGTAAGTAGTGATATTTTTTCAATATATCAAACAAGTAATATATTGTAAAGTCTCATATTTATATATTTTTGTGTCTTGAATCCCTTGTAGATGGTTCTCATCTAAAGAAATCCATAAAGAAGATATAAAATATTGGAAGAAAATAAATTTTTTACTAATGTGTGAAATGAAAAAGTGTTTACCTTCAACTTTTTTCAATGCACAAGAACACTACCTCATACCCCAAGTTGAGGAGATTGAATTGTGTGGACTTGCACAACCTAGGCCAATGTGGATGGTTGAGAGACACTTAAATTTTTTGAAGGGTTTTCTTAAAAAAAGAGCATGTTGTAAGGGTTCTATGATTAAGGGATATATGTCATACTAGATAATGTTGTACATTACTCAATATCTTTCTAATATTTTAGGAAAGACCCATATAGATTACATTTGGGATCTTGACTCCATTAAAAAATTTGAAGGGAAGTACTTGGTGGGGAAAGGTAGATTTAGGAAAGTGAAAGGTAATAAATTATGATATGTTATTCTACTTAATTAATTCTTAATCTTAAAAATAAATATGTTCTAGAAGTCATCTATTTATGTTTGTATAGCTACTAAAGAGTGGGATGCAATACATTTTTCTATTGCAAACAATCAAAGATTGGATGGTGGTATGGATTGAATGATGTCAACATTCTAGTCATGGATTAAGATGAGAATCTATTTCTTCATTGGTTAAACAAGACCATTTTAATGGAGGTACCAATGTTACACAAAATGAAATAGATTTAGCATATGGTTTAAGAGATCTCCAAGTACATATAAGTTTGTTAATAAACTGTATGTTTTTGAACTCATGATGGAATAATTTATACATGTTTGACATCATTGTAGGTGATTTACACTGCAAGACTATGTTTTGCAATGATTATAAATTTCACATCAAATATTTAGATGATACGAAGAGAATTTGTGATTCTGGGATAAGTACAGTCTTCAAGGTGACCAATATTTCATCTAGAAATGACTTACATCCTCAATAATCTCAAAATCAATACTATGGAATTTTTGTTGATATACTTGACTGTAACTTTAATTCGTTCAAATTAGTTCTCTTCATTGTCAAATGGTACATAATATAACTCAATCAAAATGATCTTAATAGAACTGTTATTCAGTATGAGAATGGATTTCCAATGATTAATACAAGGTTGTTTGAGCTAGTTGGGGATGAGACCTATGTATTTTCAAGCCAATGTGAGAAGGTATTTTACTGAGGGGTTTCACATAAATTGTGTTGGTTATTTTTTGTTAGACATGATCCAAGGGGAAGGCCGATAAAATATAATGTGATGGAAGAAGAAGATACCAAGAGGAAGAAGTGGATCATGATCGAGAGTTAGTCAATGATGCTCCTGAAGAAAATTATGCTAATACTAATCATGATGATGAGGATGATGATGATAATGATGTTGATGATGATGATGATGGTGATGATGGTGATGATGATGATGAAAACAATAATGATGACGATGATGACCAAGATATTGGTGGTGACAACATCAATGAAGATGATGATCTTGATGATGAGATGGATAAAGAATAATATCAATGTATATACAAGTAAGCATTTTAAATTAAATTTGGTTTAGTAATACAAATTTAACTATAATATGTTGTGAGATTAAGAAAAAATCTTGCAATATAGTTGTAGGGGATGTAGATGATGAGCATGTTGAGGTCCAAGCTAGCGAGCAAGATAATGTGGTTGGAGAAGGTAAAGAGTGCTGCAATATTATTTAAAATATTTAAAGTCTCAATTTTTATTGAATTTGACCCTTTTATTTGTTATTGTAGAGGACCAACCTTTGCAAAGGACAGTGAGTGCACATCTATGGGCGAGAAGAAATATTGATGATGACATGAATATGCCTCTTCAACAATATAGGGAAGGGAAAAAAAGAAAAAAAGAAATGATTCATGTGAACTTATGTAGCTTATTTATGTAACTTATTTGATAATGACTATTTTTTATGTATATATCTTTTATTTATGTTCTATTTAATGTTCATGTGAATGTTCTAATGAATCTTATGTTTCAATGTTAATGTGAATGAATGTGTTAATGAATGTCATCATGTGATAATTCATGAATGTTACATTTTATTAATACAATGAATGAATTTTAGATGTTAACAAGGAATGTAGATGTTTAAGGGGGGCAAATTAACTTCCACCTTCACATGGTTGGCCATAATTAGTAGAGAATGTTAAACTATTCTCAAAACCAAGCGAAGCTCAAAATTAACCTATGATTGCATGGAAACTAAGTGTGTAAATCTCTTAGTTTTAGGCAATGCAAAAGGAAATCATAATCAAACTCATTTATTTATGAAATTTAGTTGTAGTATATGAAGTATTCAAAAAAATGGCTTTCTATGGGATTGTGTTAAATGATTCCTCTCTAAGGAATTCTATTGTTTCTATTTATTTGCAATCTTGTTTGATTGCATTTGATAAATGTTTTTGTAAATTGGGAGACATGAAGAAGAATTTGAATAGTGGAAACAAATGATATTATATCATTCTAAAGTATACATTAATTTATGAGCCATTCTCATTATTTCTTTTGAGTGTGGTGATATGTTGAATAATATTACAGGCATGAAGTAGAGGATCGTAAAGTCTATATGGCATGTAATGCTTAATGGAGAAAGCAAGTAACATTTATAATTTCAATTTATAATCATTGTTGCAAATTACAATATGCAAAAGTCAAACTTCACTAGTTACATCTCTAGCTAGGTTTATATATGATATCTACTAATTTGAAATTTAAAATTTTACTTTCAAAATGCTTTTTTTAAATTATAATTTATAAGTGAATGTTTTAGTTATTGTTTCCAAATGCCAAGTTCAGCTTTTCATTTTAATATTTTTGATATTTCATGCTTTTTTGTCGGTAAATTTGTAGGCCATTCTACTTATTTTCTATTGTCCATGCTCATTAAACATCTTGACCACAAGAATGTGGTATAGCAACCTCAAATGCATATTAATATCATTGAAATTTCTACTATCCTTGCACAATAGTCAAAATCACAATCTTCTATAGCAATTGTTGGTGTCATGTCTGACCTAGCAAGGCATTTGTGCAAGAGAATGCATTGTAATTATGAGGCTTCTAATCTTAGTGATGATATAAACAACTAGAACAAGTCTTTTTAGGCTGCAATTGAATATTGTCTAGTACAATTTGCAAAAATGGTGATAAATTTAATAGTTCTTTTCCTTTCTTGAGTGCACATGTTGTTATATGAAACATATGAAATTAGTATTAAATATCCACTAATATGTAGAGTTGGTCAATATAATGCAAAGTTCAACTTGTTTAGTTACTAAAGAGGTGCCAAGAAATTGTCTAAAATGTTGCTTCTCCTATAGATGATGGATTTTTTTTCTCCACAATCCCTCTTCCTCAAATTCCTATTATGATGACAACAAATTTGCCACCAAACTTAGTTCAAGTCTTCTAAAACTTCAATAGAAAATTCTCACAATAATCTCTTCAAAATGATTTGTAAATTTTCATAGTCCTTTATATACTCATAAATATGTCCATAGAAGCCTTCATAAATCTACACTTTATCTTTGCTAATATATCTACATTAATCTTTTGTGTGCTTCCTATTAGTCTCAGATTGGTTTTGACTATTGTGTGTCAACACACTTAAGATATTTACTAAGTTCATGCCAAGCTAGTATACATGCCAAGTATAATATGTATAGATGTTGAGTTGCAATGAGTGCTAAGTCACTCATATGCTGAGTGAACAGTTGATGCCGAGCAAGTTCAAGTGCTAATCTAGATAGAATTATAGTAAGTGTTGAGCATTAGTATTATCAAGTGCCAAGCATTAGAACTATCAAGTGTTGAGTAACATAGAAAAGAATTAGTTATTTGTGATGGCACAAACAACTATGTAAACAATTTTTCAGCTGACATATGGATAGATTTCAAAGCTTTGAAGATAAGATTGAATCTATTTGGAATCCCTATGCAATTAACATGCAACCAATCAAATAAAGAGAAGGTTTAAGTGGCAATGTAGATGAATCTCAGTTGTAGATTCATACCTAACCCTAAGTCTCCAAAATCATATTAAGGAAGATGGAACCCTTAATTCCATATGCACAAAAAGGAGAAGTGTAGATAAGTTTGCATGCAAAAACTTGGCATTCAAGGTGACTTAGAAGATGGATAGAATTGTAGAATTAGTTAGCATAATAGAGGATCAAGAATACAATAATTACATATCAGATTAAAAAGGATCAAGGTGGATTGAATTGAGATATGAAATTAGCAATACCATATTGTAAGTGTATCAGATCAAACATTCTACTATACTTTCTAACAACTATATTATCAAGGTGAAATCCTTTGGACTAAGGTTGATTTAATAGTCATTGTAAAATCCTTTAATAGGGTGACATTCTAGGTGAATGTTCTTAAGTCATTTAACTAGGCACACTTCTAATAGGGTGTTCTAAATCCTTTAATAGGGTGGAATCTAAAAATCCTTTGTAAGCCTTTAATAGGGTAGGCCTTTCATAGGGAAAATCATGAGAATGGTCAAATCATTTCATCTTAATAGGTGAACTTTATTGCTATAGTAGTGAAGATTTGTGGGTGTCATCCCCTCCCTAGTTTTACCTTCTCATTGGAGGGTTTCTCGGTAATCATATCTAGTGTCAAGTGTTTATGTAGATGCACTTACTTTACATGTTATTTCAATATTTTTATGCATGTATTGTTTTTGAAGCTAAAGGTATTATTGGTTAAAGCTTAGTATTTCTAATTCACTCCCCCCTCAAAAGTTTACCTTCCTAATTGTAATTCCAACAATTGGTATTAGAGACTTGTTCTCTGAAGGAGAAGCTTTGCATCTTCGAGGAAAGATCTTGAGATGGAAGTCTACAAGTTAGGGAAAACTATTGAGAACTAGGAGATTGAAATAAAACTTACTATTCAGTAGCTAAATGAAGCAAGAGAAGCTTTAAAGAGTTCCTTGAAGAGAAGGAAAGACATTACTATTTTTGAGAATGACATACAATACAAATAAATTGACACTACTAAGCTATTTGCAGATGTAGACTCAAGTAAGTATGATGCAGTAGCTGCAGATATGATGGCAAAGAATAAGATCCAAGTTGAGGAAATCAGAACTCTCAAGTTAGAGCAAGAATCACATGCCATAATTCTATGTGAGGTAACTAAACAAAAGAAGAAAGCCAAGAAAGACAAAGACATGATAGAAAAAGACAAAAGAGTTCTATCTCATAGACTAGAAGAGACATCATCAAAACTAACCAAGATTTCCAACATTCAATTGGATACCCTAAGTCAAATGATGAATGCCAACTATGACCTTAATGTCAAGGACATTGAGATTACTGCATTGAAGTTATAAACGAACAACTAAAAAATGACTTAAAGAGAGAAAAGGACTTAGTTGAAAGTTTCAAAAGGTCAAGTGAAGCAATCAAGTACTTTGAGCAATTGATGAGATCCCCTAGATCTAACAATGATACATCTGGAATGGGATATACAAGCATTGAAGAAAGAGAGTCATGCAAAAGTGTTGAACAAAGAAACATTAAAGGTAAGGATTTGTTAGAAATGCGTTAGAATAAATGAGAGGGAGGGGGGGGGGGGTTCCAAGGTTAAACATTCATAATCAATAGATTACTATAAATCAACATGCAAGCATAACACATGAAAAATCAACATATGACACAGTGATTTATGTGGAAACTCAATTTGGGAAAAACCACTAGTAACCTGCTACTCAATTCTCACTCTTTTGAAGTGATGCCCCATGAAAGGCCTGCCCTATTAAAGGCTACAACACACTAGTACATGTGACCTGGTTAAAGGATTGAACCACCCTACTAGAAGTGGGCCTTGTTAGGAGACTTTGAAACATTCACTTGGAATGTCACCCTATTTAAGGATTTACAAATGGCTATTAAACCAACCTAAGTTCATAAGATTTCTATTTACCCTAACTGATACAATTGCTAGAGAGTAACAATAAGAGGTTTTGACCTAATTACAATACACAACTTATCTTGTATATGTTAGATCACTTTTCAACTCTTCATAATTTTGCTAGTTTCAATCTCTACAACACTAATAGCTTGTCCATCCTACAAGCTTCTTCTCCTTGAGTCTCCATGCTTAATATACCAATACCATCATCTCTCCTCTGACCACTAATCAAAGTAGATTCTATGCACTCTATTCTTCCTCCTCCTTGAAACTATTCAATCACTTTAGCAACTCTAGCCACCAACCCTTGCTTCAAGGTTTGTAATTCCTTAAATAGAAGTCTAGAATCCTCTTTCATGCTTGATTCTTCCCTCCTTTAATTTTGGTTCAGATGGATTAGGTAGGATTCATTTAATCTAACCCACATTTTGTTTCCTCTAGAAACATCTTGAAGAATCCTCTTGAATTTTCTCAAAAATGGTTTACATAGATTCATGTGCCACTAGCTCATCATCCTTATCCTTTATCAGGTTTAAAAAATTCTAGATAACAACCATGTCGGCTCAAATCTACCAAATCTATGACTTTTCACATAATGCAACAGCTTGATGCTGTTGAAAAACTAGCACACGACACATATTATGTTACTGAGCATCCACTGTGAATTCACTCGACATCTTTACTTACTCAACACTTGAACCTCACTTAGCATGTGAAGATCACTCAAAATTTCATCTTCACTTAGCACACACTATGATTTTTTGATGGTCAACTCCAACTAAAAATTTTCTTGGCTTGAATTAGCTTGTTTGGCACTCACTTATGAACTTAGTCAAGCCTTGCAGTTAATCTTATTATAGCTTATACTTCTAAAGTTTCTAAGCATGACCAACCTCTATAACTTAGAATATGCTACCAATACATCATTTAACCATTGTCTTAGTTAATCCTTGCACTTCATTATGAAGCCATAACTCAACCTTTCCCTTAGGTGTTCTTGTTACATCTTGTTGATCAAATCCTCTTCATCAATCAACTAAGTGATAGTACTTGGATCTTCTAAGCAATTGTTATTCCTACAATTATTAGGTTTGACATCAATGACAAAAAAATGATTGAAAACATTCTTTATCAACCAACTTCCTTCCTTGCAACAATCTCTCTCTTTGATCTTCAATAGTGATCTTTTCAATCAGATTTCCAAAAATCTCCCTCTTTGGCATTGATGGCAAACCAAAATGATTAACCATCAAACCAAACTATTCAAAAAAAGTTAGAAAACTAAGTCAAATACCAAAAAGAAATATGTTCACTTAAATTTTCACTTCTCCCTCTTAGCTACTATAACCTTTCCTCTTTTTGTCTTGGTTATTCTCCCTCTATCTTTATTTGATCAATTTCTACCTGTTCTCCCTCTTTTATTTCTTCATAAATTTAATCAGCAGATGTAATCAATTTCTAGCCTATTCTCCCTCTTTGACAACATTTCCACAAACACATTATCTCAGCATCTTAACATGCAAGTGTAGCATTTAAAGTTTCTTTCAATTTCTCCCTTTGTCACCTTGCTTGTGACTAATTTGAAACTTCAGCACTTTGATTACTTTAGGTATGAATCCTAAAGTAAATATCCTCTAAATTAATGTGTAATATTTAAGCAATCAACTCATTTGATGTAAGGCAATCCTAGCTTTCACTTAAGTAGCCTTAGCTAGGGGTATCACCCCTAACTTACCTCTAAGATACTCAAAAACATCTTTAGGTAGAGCTTTTTTGAAGATGTCAACAATCTGGTCCTTTGAACTTACATATTCCATCTTCACAAGCTTATCTTCCACTAATTCTCTTACATAGTGATACTTGATTGCAATATGCTTTGTTTTGGCATGCATTACAAGGTTCTTAGATATGTTAATAGCACTTGTGTTGTCACAAAATTATCATAGGTTCATTCACTTCTTCCTTCATACCTTGCAACAAATGTTTGATCCATACAATAGTTGTGCAATTGATAGTAGCTACAACATATTCAACTATGGACCATGAGATACAAATTTCAATTTTTCTTATCCATGTGATCAACATTTTACCTAAGAAGATTGCTCCTCCACTAGTGCTTTTCCTATCATCAATGTTACCTCCCCAATTTGCATCAATGTAAGTCACTCCTCTTATAGTACAAACCAAAGTTATCATTCCCTTTTAGGTACCTCAGTATCCTCTTTACTGCCATCAAATGATTTTCTCTTAGATTTGCAAAACATCTTGCCACAATTCCAACAACCAATGGAATGTCTAGTCTACTGTGTACAACATACTACAATTTTTCTATCATGGATCTTTATATTTTCTGGCTCACTTCAGCAAATGCTTCATTCTTGGATAACTTATGTCCTATTGACATTGGTGTGCTAATAGGCTTTGAGTCTTCTAACCCAAATGTCTTAAGTATCTCCTTAATATATTTGGATTGGGTTACAAATATGCCACGCTTCAGTTGATATACTTGCAATCCAACAAAGAATTTTATTTCTCCAAACATAGACATCTCAAACTCATGTTTCATTTGATCAAAAAAATCTTTACATAGGACATCTTTTCCTCCAAATATTATATCATCAAAAAAGATTTCAAATTTCAAAATGTCTTTACCTTTTTTTGTCTTGATATACAATTTGTTGTTGTCATCTATTTTCTCAAATCCTATCTTCAAAAGATATTTGTGTAGTCTCTCATACCATGCTCTAGGAGCTTGCTTCAAACCATAAAATGATTTATGTAGTTTGTAGATCATATCCTTGTTCTTGTCATCAAAAAATCCCTTTGGTTGTTCTATATAAATTTCCTCTTCTAGTATACCATTCAGAAAAGTAGACTTGAGATCCATTTGGTAGACTTTGAATCCTTTGCAGACAACATATGCAAGTAGTGTTCTTACTCCTTTCATTCTAGCAATAGGGGAAAATGTTTCTCCATAATCTAATCCTTCTTCTTGTGCATAGCCTCTGCAAATTAGTCTAGCCTTGTTTCTTGCGATCTCTCCATTCTCATCAAGTTTGCTCCTAAACACCCATTTTTGTACCAATTACATTCTTATTAGCTAGTCTAGGAACTAGGGTCCATGTTTTGTTCTTCTCAATCTGATCTATCTCTTCTTTCATAACTTTGTATAAGTCATCATCTTGTAGTGCATCTTTCACTATTTTAGGTTCAACCTTGCTTTAAAAACATGATTCATTCCTTAGTCTATTCCTTGTCATTAGTCTAGCATCCTTGTCACCAATGATTTTTTCTATAGGATGGTATCTTCCCACATACTTGGCTAACCTTGGTTTTTTCCTTCTTTCGATATTTGATCCTTCAGCTTCAGATTCATTTTTCTCTTCTCCATATAGTATTTCATCATCTCTTCCATGGGTATTGATTTCAGAGTTAGAATGAGCATTGTGTTCATTTTATAGCCCAACTTCTAAATGTAGGTTGACATTTACTAGTTGTGACTCAAGTGATATTGAATTTTTTTTTTAATTCACAACTTGATTAGTAGAATTATCTTCAACAGTCATTACTTCATAGAAGTATGCAAAAGATCTATAATCTTCTAATTTCTTAGACTCATCAACTTGGACTTCTACATGGTCATCAAAATTTACATTTGCACTCTCCACAATCTTGTTAGTGTTAGTATTCAAACACTTATATGCTTTGCTTCTAGCGGAGTATGCAAAGAATATACCTTCATCACTTTTTGCATCAAACTTTCCATTTCTAGTATCTTTAAGGATATAGCATTTACAACAAAATAATTTGAAATGTTTTACATCAGGTGAGTGACCATACCATAATTCGAAAGGTGTTGTATTTGTTTCTTTCTTGACTTCGACTCTATTCAGAGTGTAAATTGTAGTGCTTATAGCTTCTCTCCAGTACTTAGAGAAACATTTTCTCCACCATTAAAGTTCTTGCATAGTCTATCACTAATCTATTCCTTCTTTCAGAAATACCATTCTATGGTGGAGTTCTTAGTGTTGATGTTTTCCTTTTGATACCTTTGTTATTGCAGAATATCTCAAATTCTTTTTATGTAAACTCTCCTCCTCTTTCTAACCTTAGGCATTTCAGACTCTTTCCTATTTCCTTTTCTAGTCTGGCCACATACCACTTAAACAGTTGAAATACATCACATTTTTGCATTAAAAATGTAGTAGTCATCATCTTGGAATAGTCATCTACAAATAACATTATGTATCTATCTCCTAGGTAGCTTTGAATTTCTATTGGACCACATAAGCTTGTATGGACCAGCTCTAGTACTTCTTTGGAAGTGTATTTTTTTATTTTGAAACTTGACTCGCTCATCTTTCCTAGTTGACATTGTTTGCACATTGTGTTTTCAGGTTTCTTCAAATTTGGTAATCCTCTGATTTTCTTCTTTTTGTTGATGCTAATCAAATTATCAAAGTTAACATGACACAACCTGTTATGCCATAGCCACACATCATCAAGTCTAACAATAAGATAGTTTGCATCTTCCATATCTAGGTAAAACAAGTTACTCCTAGTTTATTCACCTTTTCCTATTAGATTTCCATCAGTGTCATAGATTTTAGCAGATTTGTTTCCAAATTCTATTTTGCAAACTTCATTGCCTAACTATGATACACTCAACAAGTTGTAATTCAATCCTTCAACATAGTGTGCATTATCACATGACAATTTCTCTATAAATTTAATAGAAGCTTTCCCTTTGATTTGACATGGAGCATCATTACCAAATCTAACACTATTTCCATTATATTGAGTAAAGGTAATGAACTTACTTTTATCTCCTATCATGTGATGTGAGCATCCACTGTCTAAGATCCACTTGCCATTTTTATTCCCACAGCTAACCAAGGTTGTTGCTTCATCTTCATATGATTCATCCTTCATAGCCTCATAAACTACTTCATCATCATTCTCAACAGAATATTCTTCAACAATGTAGCAAATTTTTCCTTTATCCTTGTAGTCTCTATCATCATCTTCTCTTTTGTTCTTGTAGTTGTTTCCTTCTTTTTAGTTCTTCTTCTATGTACACCTAACAAAAATATGACCTACTTCATTGTAGTTAAAACAAATGATAGGCAACTTACCCTTGAATTTACCTTTGCCTCTATGGAATCTTCTAGCCAATAATGCTTCCAATTCTTCCACATCTTCCTCATCTGTGCTATTGTTACTAGATGCATGCTTTCCTTTTCTACTCTTCTTCTTTGATAATTCCTCCTCAATGTCTTTCAAAGTTAGCTTGGCCTTGAAAGTAGATTCAAGTTTCTCATGTCTATAGTTGTCAAAATTTCACAATTCAAATGTAGTGAGTCTTCCTACTATCGCTTCAAAAGTTACTACATTTCCTGGTACACATCTCAACTTCAGGATGGCCAAAAATCTAATAGCATAGATAGGGAGAAAACTTCTTAAATATTTTCTCTTAATAGTATCTTCATCCAATTGACCACCTAAACTTATTAAAGCACTTACCACTTCCTTTATTCTAGTAGCATATTTGGTAGCATTCTCATCTTCTTCCATCCTCATATCATCAAACTTTCCTCTAAGGATTTCTCTTTTGGCACTTTGTACATTCTAATCTCCTTCATAAATATCTAAGAGGGCTTTCCACATCTTGAATGTAGTGTCACATCCCTTGGTGTCATCAAATTTGGCATAGTTAAGTGCAGAGGCAATCTCCGGCATTGCTTGATTATGTTCTTACTTTTTCTTCAAATCATATACAATAGGAGCACTAGTTGGGTCAACATGTTCAGTTGCAATTGAGCTTTGAGAATAATCTCCTATGGATCTGAGATGTAGTTTCATTAGAATTTTCCATGCAATAAAGTTATCCATGTTAAGCTTAGGAACCAGCTCTCTCTTGGACATCTTGATCTTCATGCTTCTAGTACCTTCAAACTAAATCAGCAGATGGCTCTAATACTAATCATTAGAAATGATTTAGAATAATTGAGATGGGTGGGGGTGGGAGGTGGGGTGAATCAATTATTCAAGGTCCAAATGTTCAATTCAAAATTTCTACTAAGTGTAGTGAGTCCATTCAACCATTGATTCATCCAAGCTTAAACTTTCATAATCAGCATGCAAGCATAACACATGACACAATGATTTATGTGGAAACCCAATTTGGGAAAAACCACTAGTAACATGCTACTCAATTCTGACTCTTTTGAAGTGATGCCCTATGAAAGGCCTGTCCTCTTAAAGGCTACAACACACTATTGAATGTAACTTGGTTAAAGGATTTAACCATGCTATTAGAATTGTGTCTTGTTAGAAGAATTTGAAACATTCACTTTGAATGTCACCCTATTAAAGGATTTACAAATTACTATTAAACCAACCTAAGTTCATAGGATTTTCATTTATCTTGACTAATACAATTGCTAGAGAGTAACAATAAGGGGTTTTGACCTGATTAAAATACACAACTTATTTTGCACATCTTAGATCACTTTTCAGCTCTTCACAATTTTCTTGGCTTCAGTCTCCTCAACACCAATAGCTTGTCAACCCTTCAATCTTCTTCTCCTTGAGTCTCCATGCTCAATATACTAGTGTAATCATCTCTCCTCTGACCACTTATCGAAGCAGAGTCTTTGTACTCTATTCTTCCTCCTCCTTGAAACTCTTTGATCACTTCAGCAACTCTAGCCACCAACCCTCACTTCAAGGTCTATAATTCCTTAAATAGAAGTCTAGAACCACCTTTCCCACTTGATTCTTCCCTCCTTTAATTTTGGTTTGGATGGATTAGGTAGGATTCATTGAATCTAACCCACATTTTGTTTCCTTTAGAAACATCTTGAAGAATCCTCTTGAATTTTCTCAAAAATAGTTTCCATAGATTCTTGTGCCACTAGCTCATCATCCTTATCCTTTATTAGGTTCAAAAAATTCTAGGTAACAACCATGTTAGCTCAAATCTATCGAATCTATGACTTTTCAAATAATGCAGCAACTCAACACTATTGAAAAACTAGCACTTAGCACATACTATGTTACTCAATACCCACTGTGAATTCACTTGGCATTCACTATACTTTATTTGCACTTGGAACTCAATCTTCACTTGGCACACACTAGAATTTTCTAATTCTTGGCTCCAACTAAAAATTTTCTTGGCTTGAACTAGCTTGTTCGGCACTCAATTATGAACTTAGTCAAACCTTGCAGTTAACCTTATTACAACTTATATTTCTAAAGTTTCTAAGTGTGACCAACCTCTGTAATTTAGAATATGTTACCAATACATCATTTAACCATTTTCTTAGCTAATTCTTTCGCTTCATTACAAAGCCATAACTCAACCTTTCCCTTAGGTGTTCTTGTTACATCTTGTTGATCAAATCCTCTTCATCAGTCAACTAAGTGATAGTACTTGGATCTTCTAAGCAATTCTCATTCCTACAATTAGTAGGTTTGACATCAATGACAAAAAAATTATTGAAAACATTCTTTATCAACTAACTTCCTTCCTTGCAACAATCTCTCTCTTTGATCTTTAACAATGATCTTTTCAATTAGATTTCCAATAGGATTCCAAACCTGCTTGTCATAATTGTGGTGAGAAAGGATGTACTACTAATATGTGTAGGAGTAAGAATGAAAATTAGTATGGCAAACCTAAGATCATGATTCATTGTCACAAGTACAACAAGCAAGGTCATCACTCACATGAATGTAGAACAAGAACCATGAATGCACCAAGATTTGAAAGATATTGCTACAACTATCAAAAGTATGGACATGGAGCTTTTGAATGCAAATCCAAGTCTATGAGGTCATCAAACAATAAAGAAAAGGTAAGGAACAATTGAAACTCTTATAATTGGAATTATAATACAAGGTATAGCTATCATTATTGTCAAGAATATGGACATCTCCCTGAGAACTATATTAGGAAACATTTTAGTGGTAATTACAAAAGGTAGTTGAATCAAACCACATGCTTTAGTTATTTGAAGACTGGTCATATCAGAAAATATTTTCCAACAAGGTCAAAAGAACCTAATTCAAAGTTCAACAAAGGAAAAGGAAAAGTAAATAATGAACACACCAAAGAAGAGATGAACAAAATATGGAAGAAGAAAGATGGATGTAGCATATCAAATGAAGAGATCATTTCACCTGATAGGTCAAGTGATCACACCTCATCAAATTAAGAAAAAAGGAGGTATGTCAAACTAATATTTAAATATTGTATCATACATTAGTTCCAAGATAGGTTAGTGCTGGAAAAGATATATTAGCATAAAGAAAGATGAAAGATAATTTAAGAAAACAAAAACCAAGGTCAAATCTTTAAGTTTTCATCTTATTGCTGAGTGTGAAAAGTTCTCTTCAGAAGCTGAGTAAGTAGTGGTTTTTGAGTAAAGGTAAATCTTATAATAGCTGAGTAAGGGTGAAATTCCTATAGATGTTGAGTTGTGCAAAAATCATATTAAAGCCAAGTTTATACCTGTATATGCATAATGCATTAAATGTGATGTTTTGAAGGGTATAAGGTCAAAATTTTGCTCATTTTTTGTCATTACAAACATAGAGCAAGAGTGAGTAGAGTGAAGAAATGATTTTCAAGAAAACCAAACCATTTGCATGGATTCTAGTAGAAATCCAACATCATTTCATTGATCTAAAGGTATTCTTCACATGCCGAGTTATGCAGTTTTGTATTTGTTGAAACCCTAGTTTGCATAATGGCATCTAGTTCTAACAATCCAAAGGATACAGAACATGTTGAAGTTCAATTGGTTAGCAATGGGGTTAAACAACTAGATTTTAGCGCTATACCTTAAGTTGCATACAAGACTGACCCTATAGGTGCATTATCAGTTATTCCTCCCAAGGTCATAATAGTTTAGGATTTGAGAAAATGTTATAATTGCAAAGTTGGAGGAATTGGAGAAATGGAAATTCGTCAAGCTTATGAAAAATTGTGTGAAAATGAGGTGTTGAAGGATGAATTCAAAGTCATAGAGAGGAAGGGCTTAACCTGTGCCCTAGATTTCCCACTAGGTTTCAAAATGGAATGGATTAGAATTGTCTTAAGAAGAATCCATGATGGATGCCTATGGTTAGAAGAAAGACCTATTAAAATTTCAAAGAGAATTATGCATAGGGTTATAGGTTATCTAACCCTAGATCAGCATAAGACCCTAAGGAGTGATGTAAAAGAGATAATAGAGAAAAACACAAGGGCTAAGTGGAACAAAAGGTCCACTATTGATACAATCAAAGGTCCACTTCTTGATTTCACAATGAGGGTCATATCTCCTAAATTCTATCAGTCAAGTAGATTAAACAATGTTCCATGTATAGTAGTTGATGTAGGCTATAAGATTTTTAAGAGAGATCATACTTATGATCTGTAGAACTTCAGTTGCAGTGGATAATGGAGAACCTAGGAGAAATAAGAAATTCAAAGAGTTCTCAATGTAGGTTTTGTTCAATAATTGTGTGCATATTCTTTTATGTACAAAATAAAATCCCATCTTTTGGCGAGGTTGACTAGAAAATAAATAGGTTAGTTGCTATGCAAGTTAATGAGTATATTGAAAAAATGGGAGAAAACTTTGAATTAGTCATGACAAGTTATTTTGAGGACTTTAAGAAGTCTATGAAACAGAGGTTAAGAATTTATGTTTCCCTAGTTGAGCAACACTTCAATGATATCTATTTCCTAGTTGACATTGATTACACTTACATTCAAGTTGCAGTACCTAGAGTTAGATGGTTAAGGCCTCTAGGGTATGAAATAAATATTGATGAAGCCTCAGCAACTATCATTTCACTCCTTATAGAATAAATTGACAAAAGTTCTAAACATTTTTGTAACTATGATGTTGTCAGGTCTAAGGTTGAAATGGAGTTGAAAACTACCTCAACTCTAAAGGAGAAAGAAAACCTACTAAGGAAGATGAAAGCTGGATTTGGGGAAGGAGATGAAGGTGATGGTGATGAAGATGATGATGATGAAGAAGAATAAGAAGAGGAAGAAGAAGTGCAAGGTCAAGGAAATTTAGCCCTAACCCAAGGGATGGGTGAAGATGTAGAAGAAGAAGGTGCCAAGCAGGAAGATCAAGCTAAGGAAGCACCAGCCAAACCAGAACCTAAGAAGAGAAAGGCTAAAATATAGCCTGTAGAATAGCTTAAGGGTAAGAAAATTGTAAAGTCAACCACTGCTAAGCCTATTGCTCTAGCTACAAGAGCCACCACAAGAGCATCTACTTAAAAGGCCAAGGAGCAAGTTAAGGAAAAGAAGAAGGCTACTGAAATAACTAGTCTTATATAGAAGAAACCTAAAATAAGATATGTTGCACATTTAGAGTTAGATAATGAGAAGACAAAATCTAAAAATATCACCCAATTCAGAGTGGTAAGCCATGCTCCCAAGTCTAATCTTAAAAACATTTGTGATACTGTTAGAAATAATTTAGATTTTTTAGAATTGAAAGATATTGAATTCAATAAATTAAGTAGAGTAGATCAAAATAAGGTTGAAGAATTAGTGTATTCCATGATGGTAGAATTCAAGAACACTCCTCTTGAATTAGATAACACAATGCCAAAAGACTTATATATAATTGCTAAGAATAAGTGGCATTTCTGCCTAAAAATGGAAAAGGAAATAAGAGAATCTACATTGGCACAAGTGATGCGAGACTTGTCAAAAGGCCAAATAACAAAAGAAAATAATAAACATGGTAGCAAAGTTGCATTTAAGTACAAGGCCTTTAGTATTCTTCAAAATAAGATTGAAGATGGTGTCAAGAAATCCATCCAAATGTGGAAGCTAATATATGGATTGAAAAATGTCAAGGAATGAGAAGAGGATCCCTTTAAGGAAAGGAATAATGGAGAAGATGAGGATGTAACTAAGAAAGAAAAAGGATATAACATAGTGGAGGAGACAAAGCATGGAGATGAAATGGCAATAGTTGAGGAGTAGAAAATAGATCAAAGTGTCCAAGACATAGAATTGCCACCATTGAGCCCTCCACATGACAGAAACACACCTGCAGAGATAGTAAAAGTGAAAGATGTTCCTGACAGCTTAGCTTAGAACATTAATCCATTAACTATAGAAGATTTGAAGAAAATCCTTGACCAATCCACCTTACAAGCTATGTTATGTGATAATCCAATATTGGTTAGTATGTATGAGTTGCAGAAAGTAGTAGCTGACATAACTAGGGACAAGGTGAATCCACAAGAACCACCTTCTACCATCCCTATAGCTACTAGTGGTCAAAATTTAGTGCAAACGTTAGAAGATACATCAACAAAGGTTATCAACATAGTCAAAGTTGTTATTGCTAAATAAAAGACTTAGACTATAGAGGAGCCCAAAAATGAACAAATAGGATAGACAGAGGTTTCTATACCTACAACACAATCACAAGGTGCACCAAAAATAATTGTGATTGATTAGGATAGAATAGAAGAGGAGAAGGACATTCCAAATGAAAAGGATTAGGAAGCTATACAGACATTGGTAAATTTACCAACAACTGGCACTCCTACTAAAGTCCTTTAGAAGCAGAGCACTAATGCAATACCATTGTAGATTTCAACACTAGGCTTGAGCTCAAAAAAGGTTGCAAGGGTACTTCACTATGGAGACCCAACATTAGATGAAGAAATAGAAATACCAAATTTTGACTATGCAATTGTGAGCCTAGAAAAAATCACTATCATGCATGAGGCATTGGAAAGGAAGAAGAACCAAGAGATACTCAAAAAGGAGTATAAGAAAGTGCAAGCATTACATGATATCAAGGACATCTTTTTGGATGCATTCAGCTTGCAGGCACTTGATGAAAATAAGCCTATACTAGAGAAATTATTAGAAATTATTGAACAAGTGACAAATGAAGACTAGGAAACCAATGTAAAACTTATGGAATGGTCTGGAAAGAAGTTTCAAGGTAATGTTAATGTGAAAATATCTAGTGAAATAGAATTATCACAAGTTGAGTTGGCTACAAAAATTGAGAAAGTGAAGAAGGTACTTGAGAACATATTCTCATTGTACACAAAATTGTGTGATCCCAGACTCTTCACACAAGAGACAAGCCACAAAATTCTAAGTCTAGAACATAACTTGAAAGTAACTAGGATGCAACTACCCAAAGATTTAGTTCAGAGTGAGAAGCATTTTAATTTTGCATTTTATACATAAAATCAACTATCTATGTTAACAAAAAAAGAGGCTACCATAAGAGCCAAGTTGATGGATATTCAAGCATCCCTTAACCCTCACATGACAATACTCCAAAAGGAACTAGCATATTCTGAAATAGTGTTAAAGAAAGACCCCAATCTTTCAACATTAGAGGGACTAGTTAATCTTGTAGTAGAGGTAGCCATTCAAATAAAATCCTTAGATGTTGCATTAGACAACTGATACTACTCTAATGATTATAATTGACGTAGGTAAAGGATAGAACAACTAGGGCCAAAGGTTCACCCAAGTATCCAAACCACCTTGCAAGAGTTAACACAATAGAAAACACAACATAAACACAACACCAAGGAGAGAGAACAAGATATCTATATTTAATTCATCAAGAAAACAACATACATGCCCACCTATAAGGCCTTCTGGGTTATGGAAAAATACAAAATACAACTTCCAGATCCATGATCCAGCTATACATTTGCATTTCTAGACAGATATGCATTTTTCTTTTTCAACCCTCTTTGTTCTACTTTAAATCTAAGCCTAAGAACTCTATTTATACTTGACAAAATGGTTTACAAAAGATTTTAGAATATTAAATAATAGAAAGGCCAACCTTGAGATGGTCAACACTCATCCCTAAACAAGATCCTATCATTAAATTGACAATCAAAATTAAATACGCAAGTCGGCTCCCACTAGTACATTTGACCTCATTTTTTGACCAAAATTTTTGACCATCTATTAAAATCTTTAGATTGGTCGAAATATGAAAGGAATTTTTTCTTTTTTTTTTAAAATCCATGCTTGTGCTGGTCAAAATTTTGACCAACATGAGCTTAACATGTCAAATTGAAAAAAGGTTTCTTATGTTAACGCGCGCGGGAGCTCACAAGCATTCACTTTGGTTTTCACAGAGCACGGGAGCTGCAGTAGTGAAGCAGTAAAGGAATGAAGCTTGATTACACCCACAAGTAATTTGGCATTTAATCCTTTTATTAAGGTGCTTTCTTCAAACATCTATCGAATTGCTAGCCCGTCTTTGCTGCAAAAAGATAGACAAATGCATACTTGAGAAGCTGTAATAGAAGTTGAGCATGCTTCTCAATTTCTTGTGACTAAGTATTTTCTATCATTAATTTAATCTTAGGGAGCTTGCATGTTTTATCTCTACACCGAAATAGGTTTATTTTAAGCTTCATTGTGCTTAAGAATAGATCTAGATATGATGATTGATTGGTTTTTCTTTTTAATTTAATTAAAACTTGGATTCATGCATGGGCATGCCTCTTTCTTGATTTACATGTTTGAACAAGGTTTTGAAAATCAAGAAACATACTCTCTCTGCTTTATCATGTTTCTAGGAAAAGGTCCAAACACTCTCTCCATTATTGCAAGGTATTCCAAGTCTTCATATGTCTGAAACAATGTCTCTCCCTGCAAATTCACAAAAGTGGGTGCCATAGATATCAATAAATGTGACAGATTTATAATTATCATGCATATAGAATCTTCTTAATGTATTATTTTACTAAGAAAAGTTCCACAAGTATGAATCCCATGATCCAAATATCACAAGGGTACTTCCATTTGAGACGTATTAAGAATTATCCATGATCAACATAAGGCCTGTGGTCTTAACATCATAGAAGTTGATAACGGTACCATGGGTTTGTAATACTATTCATTTACACATATTCAATGTCTAATTTTTTATTTCCATCCATGCTTACCCAAAATTACTTCAAAAACTTGATAATACCTTGTTGAGATAACATCTATGTGCTTTTCTAACTCAAATGCAACACTTCCAAAATCTATTAACTTTATTTCCCTTGACTTTAGCAAATGCATGAAATTGTTTTGTGTTGAACTCTTTAAACACTTCTACAGAGAGAAGAGAAGTCAACTTATTGTCAATTAGAATATGTTTCTTTGCAGATGTTAGTAACAGTGGAATTTAAAGGTAGCCATTCAAGTATTCATTTGTAGATATACTTAGATGTTGCCAGACTTTATGATTCCCCACATGTAATCATTATAGGGTATTGACAATTTTAAGAAATAGCCATATGAGCAAGAGCAATCAAAATAGCTATATTCAATGATCAACCACCTTGAGGTCACGAATCTTCACAAATTTTGAAGAGACCAAAAGAATATTTTTAGGCTTTCTTGCCAATGGTTAAAGTGATTTGTTATTGATATTTGCACAAAAGGAATGAGAATGTACCATAATCATATTCAAATAATAATAATAGTGAAGGAGTACCCAGATTTGCTTGTAGTGGGCCTATTTGATGTTGTTGCATCTATTGAGCTACGCAATAGATCAATGTGTTCAAGTTAAATTGAAATACATATAGAAAATGGAAATACAATATTCTTTAATCAAACCAGAAATGGCTATCGAGTTGTATTTGCAAATAAATTTTAAATAGATTATGGTATAGACACGGTAGAGTGTGAGAGAAGAAACTTTAAATTCTACCTATGAATTTCAATAAGCAGACCCCTAGAATTTTATGAGTAGACCTTTCACTGGGGACCCTTCTGCTTGGCATCTACTACTTCTCTTGTTGTAGTTTGGAAGACATGGACTTTTTTGTGGCTTGCTTATTATTCTGAAGTTGCTAGCTGGAGCGTAATGGAAGTGATGAATACTTTAATCAAGGACTGGATCATTATGTTGGCACTAATTACATTCGTGAACATAAGTAATACCTTGCAAGTATGAAGACATTAGTTGTCATACTTATTGGAAATCCAAGAAAATTCATATCAGTTTCATGCAATTACATAAGTCTCAATACTTCCTTGCAAATTAGCATCATAATTATATAAAAAATTTGGCTATGAATCTGCTATACAATAGCTTGAATATAATTAAAAACATTGTATAAATTAAGCACATTTGTTGTCCAAAGCATTAATACTATATATGTTGAAGATAAAATTGATGTTATATGTTTTTTACAGAACTGAGCAGTTAACACAATAATCTTGAAAACTGATAATTCTTTAAAGGATGTGGAAGATATTGCAAGCAGATAAATTGAATTTTTTTTCATAGGCATCATATGTAAGATGTTCAAAATAGCATATAGGTAGTATATTTATTCAAAAGAGCATTAACAGTATATGTAATATATTTATTCATGAAGATGAATAATTTAGCATAGAATAGCTGTTTGTAGCATATTGAGCATATTGATCAATGACATATGTAATCATTGAGTGCTATTTGAGACCCAAAATTTTTAGAGGTGATTTCTAGAAAATAGATGGTTGGTGGGTATCCTTCTTGTTTTGGTAGCTTTAACTGTGATGGACTACACAACAACATGGTTCAGGCAAGAGCATTAATAGCATATTAAAACATAATGTGAGATTTTGTGAGATAAAAGAGTACTTGTATATGTACCTTTATGAGAAGATTGTGGTAGCTAATTTTCAAGTGCTATGAGATGTGTTATCATGGTGTTTTGATTGATGGTAAACTTGCCTCTGATTGTGAAATCTCATAGCATAAATATGACTGCCAATTTGTCATTGATTTAGTCTTTGTATTATCAGGTGAAGAGAATAGTGGCTCTAATTATCAAACTTCAGAGAAGGAGAGACAAGTTAACCAAAAATTTGCAACTAGATTAGTTCCGCTCCTTCCTTGGGAGGGTGATCACGTGGGTCTATCATATCATATCATATCAAAAGTCTCTCATTCTAAACTAATTTCCTTTCAGACAGACCCATGGCCATTTGGTGGGTGATTGATCTAAATGAATCTCACACTTTCTCTTTTCTTTTTCTAGGTATTACCAATCTCATATTTCCCAAGCTCAGCTAAACTTTGAATCCGAAAGATGGGTTTTGAAGCATAGAGCTCTTGAGACAAATCTAAGAGGTCATAAAACATTGTAAGTTTGTGATTCTTATTCATTTCATATCGATTTCCAAAGCACTATTGAGAGCTTAAATCATAATCAATCATCTCATGGAATAGTTGTATGATTTGTGATTATGAATCACACAATCTAGGGAGTTTTATAGGAATGTTTTTATTTTTTTGCTTGGGTTTTTATAGTTTCTATGCCATTGAAAAACCAAGTTTGAAGCAATACAATCAATTTGAACCTAAGTAAGATGTTTCTGTTAGACTGGAATATCAAACAAGTGACAAATTATTGAACTTATTGATTTTCTATATCCCATTGCTCTCTAAGTGCTTATACTTTTTGTCAATGTGCAACATGTTTTGTTTTGGATGACGGGAATCAATTGTAGAGACTGCATATATATAACTCACATGTTCATGAATGAAATGGATGTGATTATATGGGGCTTTGTGGTTTTTCTATGTGTATAGTCTAGGGTGTTTTGTATTTGTCTGCCCATGCATTTTGTGTGTATCATTTATAAATCAGCTAAGTTTTCACCATATGGATAGCAATTAATGAAAAATTATATGGGTTTGTCTTGCTTGGAAACTAGTATTTGATAAGGGAAACTAGTATTCCTTGTTTTGGATAATAGAATTTCACATGAAAGCTGAGGGATTCAATAGAATGTCTACTTAAATGAATTAGAAGTTTGTGCTTTTGTATGTTCACTACAAATTAGGTGGTATTTCTTTGCTTTGATAAAATAATCTAAGGAATTTTAGATGTGTTTTAATCATATAGTATCAATTTTTGAAAATGGGATTGGTATCTTTGTCGAGGTTAAAGACTAAGCTTTTCGATTGTTTCAATATTATTTCTTTAGTATTTACAAATGAGAGAGGCAGGTATTGTTTTACATAAAGTCTCATTAAAATCAACTAGGTTTAACTATATTCATTTACAAATGTGGCACAAGATTATGGGTTTACTTTTTTTGATGTATTTTGAAATGTGGCTGAAAATATCAGGAGGCTTACATAGTTTGTTTTTCCTAAATAGTTATCCTTTGATCTGACTGAGGATTGGCTTGGGTCTTATCCTCAAACATCATCATGGGGATGGTCCAATGATAGGCCACTGCAATTAGGAGAAATTGCAAGATATAAAGAGTTTGATCTTGAGAGTTGTATGTATCTTCCTTTACTATTGTCACTTACCATGAGGTGATTCCTTTATATTTAATTTCATTGGACTATAATCTCTTTAGAGAAATTACTCATACAATGGATAAGCCCTTTTTTGATTTATTCAAATATATTTATAGTAACATATTGACATTTACCAACAAGCTACAGACCAGACAAGTCGAGTTAAAAAGTAGAGCATAGAGAAAAAAGTAAGGACTTGATGCACACCATTAAAGTGGTTTACTTAGCTTATAATAGTTCAGATTTATATGTTGAAAAAGTATGATAGAGGTGAATAATATTGATTAACAATAATATGTTAATGTGTATCACTAGAGACAATCCAATCTATACATCCAGGGGAGAATTAATTCTATTGCAAGACAAAGATGAAGACAAAGTTGAGGTGGAAGGTGGCGATGAACAAGAACAAGTTCAACACTAGGGCAATGACACCAGGAAAAGACATGGCAAAAAACCCAAATCACTTTCTTCATCCCCATCAACAACTAAGAAAGTTGAAGAAGAAGAAGATGTTTGCTTCGCTTGTTACAATGGTTATATGATAACCCAAGTACCAATAGTTGAATAATGGTCTTTTATTATTACTTTTGCCTAATAACCCTTGTCATTTTGAATGCTAGCTTTTAACAAGTTCTCTATTCTCTGGGCTTGTGCATGACCTACATTTTTGTCTTCTCTTGCTCTAATTTTTGTTGCATTATATTGCATCTTAACAACTAAATTTATTATACCCTAGTTTGACATTTTTGATTTTTCAATCCAAATATTATTCAAAATTGTCATAGACAATTATGGAGTTGTAGTCGGTTCTTGGGAGTTAGATAGTTTGGAAAGGGGAAAAGGAGTTTATAAAAATATTGTAATCAATCATTTTAAAAGAGAGGAGAGTTGGTGGTAGTTTTGAGTTGAAAAGAAGACATGTAACAAAGTTTCATGCAATAAAATTCTAATTCTCTAAAAACTGCCAGGTTGCTTCCTTGAGGGGACAATCCTCTTTTTGGGTTGCTAAAACTCTTTTTTTTCACTAAAAATGTGATCAGGAATGCATTAAATTGATGGATGATTAGATTAATTTTAATTCCATTCAATATTGTGTTGTTTTGTGAGGTATAAAAGAAAGAATCTGAGTCATTTTCTGACTGTCTCTGTCTAATACTGTGTGCAATCAGCAAATTGGTTTGAATTTTTCATGATGTCCTAGGATCTCCCACTTTCTGTGGTGACTGTGTCTTGTGGGAGAGACCTAATTCATATTTTATATGTTCCATCAAATGTTTTCATGTAGAGATGTCAAGATAATGGTGAAAAAGATCTCTGAATGAAGAGGAAATGCTGATTGAAGGTATTTGATGAGATTGGTGAACAAGTTTGCTTAGATGAGTCCAATGGATGACTGATTCTAAGATATAGAGCCTATGGTGGCACAAGAGAATGATACATGCACTCTGATATGGTTGAAGTTGACTAGACCAAGGAGAATGATCCTATAAAGAAGCTTGATTGTGTTGTGAGAACTAAAGGAAGTCCCTCTGATTATGAATGACTAAAAAAATCCACCTAGGTCTCTGCATCAGGTACCATATCCATGCATTTAGACATGGGAAAAATATGGGCTCGTATGTGGATTAGTTTGGCTAAGATTTCCATGCTATGTTCAAGAGCTCTGTAATTATATTTGGTGTCTCATACAAGGGTACATGTATCTAGGCAAGTTGGAAGGAGAAATATAAGTGAACTTTGCAGTTCAACCTTATAATTTTTCTTAGCTCATCAACTTCTCAAGGTTTGCATGTTGGATAGTAATGTTGAATTATCAGTTTATCTTTAATAGACTTGTTTATTTGTAATTTGTGACTAGAGAAAACTTGTGTAGTTATTTTTTTTTAGATACTCATAGCATGGATGACATCCTAGCGAGTAGGAGGATATCATTACATTTTTTCTTCATCTTTATTCTCTTTTTATGCCTTGTAGAGAGTCGGGCCATATGAACTAACTGGCTTCATTTCAGATGGTTGGATGACATCTAGATATCCCCTAGTTTTTTCTTTGTCCATATCAGAAATGTTTGTGATTTTTCTTGACCTAGGGGATAGCTCGGTGACAAGTCCTAGGCATCCCTACATTTGGAAACAATCTTGATGATGCAAAATGGCAAGGTCTCCTAGCAATTGCAACCCCTTGTAGCTTGGGTTTTGATATCATGTATAGCTATATTTGTAATTTTTTCATATATAGTTTTATTTCTTTAGAACATAGGTTCAATTACATACCCAACCTTACAAAAATAGTCTTTGCAATGGTTATTGCAAAAAAAAAAATATTTTAAAACAAATTCTAAGCATATTTGTTGAGGTAACCAACACACATCTCTCTGTAGATGCTTATTTAACCTAGTTATATATTGACAAAATGATGATGGTGTTACTGTTACTTATAGTCTTCATTATTGCATTTGTAGATTTGTAGGCAGATCCAAACATCATAACTTTGACCAATTTTTTGTTAGAACAGATGATTTTCATTAGTTTCTGGACATGGGGTTGAAGCTCTGGCATAGGCCAATTTTATTACCAAGTGATTGCCTACATTATAAAAGTAATCAACTCCTTAAAAATTATTTTTGTTAATGTCTGATGGGTTCTATGATGCCATTATATCAATGGGTCCATTTCTTTGCAACAGGATGCTTGATATTGGCATTTTTGCATCAAAATCATGAGGTACTATTTGTCTCTGATAGTTGCATGGTGATAATTCAATTTTCTTTTCAAGAATCCCAATCTCCAAAGTAGAATATGAAGTTGGTCATCTTCGAATGTCCAATGGTTATGAACAATATAATGTGCACTGCCATTTATACCAAAAGGACATTAGATACCTAAACCCAGATAGGGAATTAATTTAAGTAGCCTCCACTCAAATACATTAAGATCAACCAATCAGAATGTCTTTTTTTGTTCATACATAATAAATATAGATAACATGATTAATGATGACATCAACCTTTTTTTTTTCTTTGTAAAGTCTATATTCCTTTTTGTGTGTATGCTGTCTAGTTTATATTCTCTCATTATCCCACATATAAATTATTTTCTAAACAATTTTTAAAATACATCTAGTAATTAATTCAATATAAATATTTCAACTGCACAATTGTGTCAAAAGTCTATGTGGAAACATGTTATAATGAGTACAAATGGTTCACTCAGTGCTTCTTATATTTAGGTGATACTCATATGTTCTAGGATGGCTACCCATATGAGTACCACTCCAAATACAGCTCCCAACATGTAATGACAAAGACCCACAAGCTCCCAGTGATAGAAGTACAACATCTTATATGGCAACTCTCTTTAGCTCTAACTGGTCTATTACATAGCTTCCACCTGGTTGGAGATAGATCTGCAAAACTTTGAGGTAAACTTTCTAATCAGTTTAGATTGGAGTAATATAAAATCCTTGACATTTATTTATATGGAACCTGTTGGTAGAATAGAAACTGTTCTCCAGATTACATTTTTTCCACATAGAATAGTTAAAATAAAACTTGATGGTGCAAAGAACAATGGGAAAAAAGTGAAGAGTTTTTCTTGTTGAATAGATGATTTTAGCTGGAAGATGGCCAATTTTAAGATTAATCTTATGCAATTTTAATGTGATCAGTATCCTTCTATAAGATGATTGTTGTTCTAATCATTGGCTTTGAGTGAATGTGTTGCACCATATAACACTTGAGCAGTAGACTTGGTTAGCTGACCAAGTGAGCTGACATGGTGAGTGGGCTTAGAGAAGCGACTCAATGGGGCAACTTGGCAAGCACACATAGCAAGCCCTCTTATTGAGGCAAGGTGGTAAAATGATTGGGTGAGCTGACTTAGTGAGCTACCTTAAAGACTCAACTCGTTGAGGTGAATGGGTGGGGGTGACTTGACAAGATGACTTAGAGAGTTGACCTAGGGGGTGGACTTAGTGAGCAAACTTAAAGATTCAACTTGGTGAGTGTACTTGAATTGTTAGCATGGCAAGTTCACTTGGGGAGCTAGCCTGGTGATCTGACATAGTGAGTGGGCTTAAAGTGGCAACTTGGTGGGGCAAGTTAGCAAGCTAACTTAGCGAGGCCACTTGGAGAGGAAACTTGGTGAGCTGACTTGGTGAGTGGACTCAAAGACTGGCCTTGACGAGGCACTTTGGTGGGGTGACATGGCGACCCCACCTAGCAAGTGTACTTGGTGAGCTGACCAAGTGAGCTGACATTGTGAGTGGGCTTAGAGAAGCAACTCAGTGGGGCAACTTGACAAGCACACATAATGAGCCAACTTGGTGAGCTAACTTAAAGAGTGAACTCATTGAGGTGACTGGGTGGGGATGAATTGGTAAGCTGACCTAGGGGGTAGACTTGGTGAGTGAACATAAAGAGTTGACTTGGTGAGCATACTTGAATTGTCGACCTGGCAAGCTTACTAGGGGAGTTAGTCTGGAAAGATGACATGTCGAGTCAACTTAAAGTGGCAAGTTGGTGAGGCAAGTTGGGGGGATTTGGTGAGATGACCTAGAGAGTTGGCCTAGGGGCGGACCTGGTGAGCAAACTTAGAGAGTCAATTTGGTGAGAGTACTTCAATTGTTAGCTTGGCGAGCTAACTTGGGGAGTCAGCCTGGTGATCTAACATGGTGAGTGAGCTTAAAGTGGCAACTTGGTAGGGCAAGTTGGTGAGTTGACTTAGCGAGGCCACTTAGAGATGCGACATGGCTGGCTGACTTGTTAAGCAAGCTTGATGAGAAGACCTAAAAACTAACCTTGATGAGGCACTTTGGTGGGGTGACTTGATGATCAAACTCAAAGAGTAACTTGGCAAGCATACTTTAATAGTCAACTTGGTGGTGCAAGTTGGCAAGCTGACTTAGCAAGTCCACTTGGTGAGGTGAGATGGTGAGTTAACTTGGTGTGGTGACTTGGTGAGCTAACTTGGTGAGTGGACTTAAAGATTGACCTTGATGAGGCTCTTTGGTGGGGTGACTTGATGAGAAAACTTAAAGAGTAAACTTTGTGAGTGTACTCGAATAGTCGACTTGGTGGGCTAGCTTGGCGAGCCGACCTGGCATACATACTTGAACAGTAGACTTGGTGAGCTAACTGAAAGAGTCAACTCATTGAGGTGATTGGGTGGGAGTGACTTGGTGAGCTGACCTAGAGAGTTAACCTAGGGGATGGGCTTGGTGAGAAAACTTAAAGAGTTGACTTGGTGAGCGCACTTGAATTATCAACTTGGCAAGCAGACTTGGGGACTTGGTGGGACATGTGGGCAAGCTGACTTGGTGAGGTGACTTGGTCAGCTGACTTGGTGAGTGAATTTAAGGACTAACCTTAATGAGGCACTTTGGTGGGGTGACTTGATGAAAAAAATTAGAGTCAACTTGGTGAGCACACTTGAATAGTTGACTTGGTGAGGTGACTTAGCCAGCCCACCTGATGAGCGTACTTGAATAGTCAACTTGGTGAGCTGATGAAGTGAGGTGACATGGTGAGTGGACTTAGAGAAGCAACTTAGTGGGGCAACTTGGAAAGCACACATAGTGAGGCAACTTGCTAAGGCAAGGTGGTAAAACCATTGGGTGAGTCGACATGGTGAGTTGACTTAAACAGTCAACTTGTTGAGGTGACTCGGTAGGGGTGACTTGGTGGGCTAACTTGGAGAGTTGACCTAGGGGGTGAACTTGGTGATCATACTTGAATTATTGGCTTGGTGAGCTAACTATGGGAGTCGGCTTGGCGAGCTGATATGGTGAGTCGACTTAAAGTGGTGACTTGGTGGTACAAGTTGGCAAGCTAACTTATCGAGGCCACTTGGTGAGGTGACTTCACAAAGTGACTTGGTGAGCTGACCTACTTAGTGTACTTAAAGATTGACCTTAATGAGGTGCTTTGGCTGGGTGACTTGATGAGAAAACTTAAAGTGTCAACTTGATGAGCATACTTGAACAAATGACTTGATGACATGACTTGGTGGAGTGACTTCATTAGCTGACTTGGCGAGCCGACCTAGCGAGCGTATTGGAAAAGTTGACTTGGCATGTCGACCAAGTGAGTTTACATGGTGAGCTGGCTTAGAGAAGCAACTCTATGGGGCAACTTCGCAAGCACATTGAGCAAGCCCACTTGCTAGGGCAAGGTGGAAAAACCACTGCGTGAGTCAACTTTGTGAGATGACTTAATGAGTCAACTCGTTGAGCTGACTTGGGGGGGGCGGTGACTTGGTGAGATAACCTGGAGACATTACTACATTGAACCTCATTTTTTGACTAAAATTTTTGACCATCAACTAAATAAGTTTAGGTTGGTCAAGGTGTTAAGGTAAAATGTTTGCATTTTTTACATGTAAGCCCTGTGTTGGTCAAAATTTTGACCAACACGGTGCTTAAAACAAAAAACACACATTTCTTTGTCTTTCAAAAATAAAATTCTTTGTCTTTTGTGCACTTGCAGGTTTTTGATATTTTCACAAGAGTTTTGAAGATAGTAATTGGATACTATTAGTGTTTGGATACATTTCTTGCAAACCAAAATTCCATAATCTTGCATACTAATCCATTGAGCATATGCCTTTCACACCCTACAAACCTTGCTATTTGGTAGAGAACTACGAAAATGCCACACAGAGAAATTAAAACAAGAACACCCCAGAGAAACCAAGAGAAAGTGGTCTTCTCGTTATCTAGCATGGTAAATATTGCAGCTAGAAAACCATAGGCAGCGAAGCCAAAGCTCAAAGAAACCGCTCCTCAGTTGATGCTGATGAAGAACAAATTGTCTCCTATGGTCAACTCTGAAGTTAGCTCCCACAAGATACACGTGAATAGAGACAGAAGGAATACTTTGAATGAGGTGAAAGATATGAGTACAGGGATCTCCAGCTCAAATGAGTGTTTATCTATTTGGAAGGCACTCGGGGACATTTTTAGAATTGGGAAGAAAAAGGATCAGACAGTAAAAGTGGAGATTGAAATCAAAGAGACTAGCACACTAAATCTTTAATATCATAAGTAAAATAGACCATCATTCATTGAGGAATAGGTTTTTCTAAGGTGATTTCGGTAGATCAAAATCAGTTAAGCCAACATTGTATTAGGTTTTGGCTTTATCAGAAATTTCATAACTAAGCAATTTTAATTTGGGTATTTTGGATTCGAAATTAAGAAAGCAATTTTGAGAGTGTAATGGGTAAGCATTATTCGTTTGGATTTTCAGGTTTTGGAATTAAGGAAATAGCACTAAAACTGTAATGGGTTTTAATTTATTACAATATTTTAGGTCCATTAAAAATTAGATTTCCATAATGCATTGTGGAAGTGAATAGTGTTTTTGGATTAAATTGTGTTTTGAAAATTTTAGTATCAAATCTAGAAGCATTATGGCTACCAAAAATTTGGAACACAACTATCTCCAGAAGAATTATTCAATATGCTATGTCCATTTGGATGCCTTGACATGAGAGCCTAGATTCTTGTATATTGGGTAGTAATTTTGATTTTTGTATCATAGACTATAGTGAAATTTTCTTTTCTTGGTTGGAAATTTCGAGGTTAAAGTCAGCTTATAGTGCTTTATTGTTGTGGTGTGTGATCAATTTTTTTTAAAACAATTGCAGGCCCATCATTCACTATGTAGGTAGGAATGAAATTTGTACTATTATGAAAGCCCAGGTTCTTGTTATAGCTTAGTACACATACAAATTTTTCAATTATAGACTATCTTTTATGTGAGATTTGCTTCTTGGTGGAAAAATTCCTAGATAGAGTATATGGTGCTTTGTTATTGTTTTGTGATCCAATCCATTTTTCTTAATTGCAGGCCTACCGATCACTGTGTTGGTAGGACTGGAAATTATAAATGCCTATTATTTGAGGATGCTCGAATGGGTTAGGAATTCAAGCTAGATCAACATTCACGAATTGCCCTCCAACCAAGCTTAAGGTAATAATTTTTTTGTTAATACAACAATACATATACTGTAAAACAAATAGGTGGTCGCAAAAACATAACACAAGTCAAAATTTGTGATCCATATCACTCATTCTGATATGATTGCCCTGGAAATTTTGAAGTAATAGGTGGCTTCTATCCTCAAATTTTTGTTTAGATTGTTTTAGAAACTTGTGTTTATAATACAGCTCTTTATGTATTTCAATATTTATCTAGATATGGTAATTTCCATTATTGCCCTTAAGTTTACCCATAGAGAACAAATAGAAATAGAATACCAATAGATTGATTACCTATCAAAATTATGTAGCAAAAGAAAAGTGTGAAGTATACTAACAGATACGATCAGTCTTGTATCCAAGGCCTTCACGGTGGATATATCTCTTGACAAATTGATTGAGTCAATTTTTGATCAGTTAATGTTATTGAACCCTTTGAAAAATTATTAGGCATCCCGCTTAATAATTCTTTTACTAAAGCTAGAGTAGAGTCTGCTTAAAACTTATGTATCCAATTTCTCTGCTGAAGCTTATTTTGAAATTAGAATCATTGCATGAGTACAACTCAGACTATTATGCTACATAACAACTTCTGTAGATTTTGATGGTTCTATTGCTAGAAAGAAAACTTGGACTGGGATGAGGTAGCACCAATAGCATTGATTTATGGTACATAATTGAATACAATAAAGTGTCTAGGAAGAATTCATTAAGTTTTACTTTCAACTCCAGGGGAATTAATTTCTAAGCCCTTTGATATTTGAAGATGAGGAAAATGCTTTTGACAATTGGATATGTAATCAAAGCTTTAGTTCTTTTTGGTTCTCTTAGAAATAATTTTCAATTTAAGAGAGTGGTAATGATGGAAGGTCAAGCATGAAGCATGTTTATGTCAAAAAATTTGATTGTGGATTTCTACAACTTTTATATTTTGATTTTCTATAACTTTTGGAGCATGCTATTTATTCTTATGCTTGAATTTTCAATTCTTCTATGGAGGAATTCTACATCTCCAAGAATTTTTTGCCAAATACCAGGTTACATGTAATTGGAAGAGGAATCAATACATCCTTGTGACACCTAAAAGTCCCAACTCTAAGTAAACAACAATAGGATTTGTAGCACCCAATTAGGCAACATTTTGATGTAAAACTTGGCCTGAATGATATCATACTCTTTAGTGTCTTTTTAATTATTTTTTCTCTATCTTGGACAAGAATGATGTCACCAATAAATTACACTTATATATAGCTACTAGGAGATGTTAGTAAACCCTGAACCCAATTGTCTTAGCGGCTGTTTGATACCACATTCTTTAGCAATGAGTAATTATTATTTTTGCCTTGATCTTATCCATTATTGTATACTAGGTGTGTTTTTTGGGTAGAAGGGTGCTATTGCAACTGTGTTTCTTTTTCTCTGCTTCATTTTACTAAATATTACCTATCAACAAAATATTGATTGTGTTCCAATATTAAAAGGTACGATGGTATGTGAAGACTTTTCCTATTATACACAAAAATTGTTTGAGAAGCACATAAAGTTTTGACAACTCATGCAGCCTTGCCTCCTCAACTAGATTTATTTTTAGGCAACATTTTATTCTATTTGAGAGCACATGCTTTTCCCTCTTGTTTTATGGTCTATGGCAATCCAAATGACTATTAGAAAAACCAATCTAAAAGTTCACAATGGTAGAATGATAATATCTTCATGAGTTGATTTATAATCTTGTGTTGTTTAGATTGAAATATAAGTATAATAGGTTAAATTGTAGGTTCAGTTCAGAGACGGGTTAGGTTACATCCTGTTTGTGAATTTCTATGGTTGAATTCATAAAATGTTTTTTTAAATAAATTTATAAAGTTCAGGTGTTTATATATAAAAAGAAAAGAGAGAAATATATATAATTGTAAAATAAAACTATTTCATATGAATTTATGATGTTTGATCAATATCAAGATAAACATAATAATATTAAATTATAAATATAAGATCCAATACAGACTCTATCCAAATCCATCAAAACCAGTTGGCAAATAGATTTAAGTATCATTGACAATCTTTGTAGTTGTATCTTCTACTATGTATTCTTCTTTCAAACTTTTGTATGAAAACTAAGCTTCTTCTGTCCATGGTTACAAGAAAAGAGAGAATAAGTGCACATGATATAAAAGTAGCAACTCATGTTGAAGTAGACCATTAAAGATAATTCTTAGAATAGATAGAAAAGCATAAATAGAAGTAATAGTAGTAGATACCTTATAATGGAGTACCAATTGGACAAAGAACTTCTATGGAAGGCAAATACAAATCCTTCAGTTTTCCTATGCCATGTTAACCACATAGGTAAAATAAATGAATGCATATAGACAATGGAACATGAACAACAAAACTTCTTAGATTATTCACATATGCCAGAACATTACATTATGCTTCATAAGATAAGATGAATGATTTACAATGATCCTAGATGCGATATAAATACTATCCGCCGAACCTTCTCGAAGGAGTCCATCAGCCACAAACATTATGTCTGTTGCAAACTATTTACTCGTTGGCTACAAAATACAAAAACATCGATGAAAATCACCTTGTTAGCTACAAAAATAGCGATGATAATCACCCTGTCGTATATAGAAACACTGACGAAAATCACTCCGTCAGCTACAAAAACATCGACGACAATCTAGTTGGTTGACACCATCCCCCCCAAAAAGAAAAGTTGTCTCCTAACAACTAACAAAATATCTGAGACAAAATATATTAACAGACTGATTACAACAAAATAAATCTACTTCTAACACATCACTTTCATCTTGTAGCCTTTGTTAACACAATACTGCCTCCTTAATGAAGCTAACCTTGATAACCATCCATACTGCTTTCTCTACTTCCAACACTGGGTCCACTAAGCTAAGTGTCATTGTACTACTTTTTAGAAGACCCACTCCTCCTAAGCTCTTTATGCATCCACCAAGATAGCCTCTCGATCAACACCTACTCCTAGTGCTTCTAGTACATAGACATTCCATGCCTATAGCAGCTGCAAGTCTTCTCAACTGGTCACACTTCACGACTGATATCCACAACGACTGGGGGTCTAGGGGGCAATGCCCCTAGTGAGGTCAAGGGGTAGCTACTAGGGTTTACACACACACCTCTTTCCTCCAATCCTTTTATGCCTCCAACTAAAATTTTTTAGTCCTCCACACACCTTTCTCACTCCTGACACTTCGAATCTCCAGCTGAAAGAAGCACTCCCAGGCCTGTAGAGCAACTCCCGCAGACAGTTGCCCATGAAGCAAATCTCGCGAACAATAGGCCATAGAGAAACTCCCACAGACCGTTGTCCATAGATAGTTGCCCACGGAGCAACTCCCATGGACCATTGTCTGCAAACAGTTTCCCCTGGAGAAACTCCCATAGACAAGTGCCCATGGACAGTTACCACTGGAGCAACTCCCACAGATCGTTGTCCGCAGACAATTGCCCACAGAGAAACTCCCATGGACTATTTTCTGCGGATAGTTTCCCACAAAGAAACTCTTGCAGATAAGTGCCCAAGATAGTTTCCTGTTGTTTACCGCATAGGTAAAATAAATGAACTCATATTGAAAATGGAACACGAACAACATAACTTATTAGATTATTCACATATGCCAAAACATTACATTATGCTTCATAAGATAAGATGAATGATTTATAATGATCCCAAATGGGATATAAATACTATCTACTGAACCTTCCCAAAGGAGTCCGTCAGCCACAAACATTATGTCTGGTACAAACTATCACCCCATTGGCTACAAAAACATTGACGACAATCACCCCGTTAGCTACAGAAACACCAACGACAATCACTCTGTCGGCTACAAAAATACCGACGACAATCCAATCGACTAACACGCTTTGTAAGCTTGAGTTCACTCTCTGAGTTATATAAAACTGTGAGCTGGTAGAGAGATCCAGGCAACTAAAACTTGTGATCCTTTTGGAGTAGACAAAGGGACAATCTATTTGTAAAGAACACATATCTTAGGATTTTATATGGAAGCCATATTTTTTCTGCATAATCTTCTTGAGATAAGTCATTCTGATTGACACTATCAGTGATATAATCCTTTTGTAGCCACGAAATTCCAATCTATACAAATAATTTGATTTCACTGGAATATTGTTGCATTTCCAAAAGTGGGGGAATGGAATCTATTAGCTTTTATAAAAGGCACAAATCTTTATTGTTCATGGCATTCACTTAAAAACTTAGTATCTACTGGAATCAAATCTATTAGCTTTTGTAAAAGGCACAAATCTTTATCCTCTACTTCTTTTGATAGTCTTCTTAGTGAGTTCCCTTGAAATAACCTCACCTTACACATGGAAAATATATCATTAGCTATTTTGAAATCACTAATGTTGTGGAGGTGCAATTGAGGGTAGCAGTCATAAAGCTGAGTTCTCCTTTCTAGTTCCCTATTGTCCCAAGATACTGCAAGCCAGGATACTTAGGCATCCATGCCATCATGTAGACTAGGTAAGGGGTCATGTAGAATGCCCAGTGTGTATTATAGTCCTCATTTTCTCATAAATATTCTCACTAATTATAACTATCCAATCAACATCTCATTCCCACTATGTATCATCTCTATGTAGTAACACATCCAAGACTTGAAAAGCACTTCCTGTGGACTGCCTATTACTCTTTTCAGCATCAAAATGAGATCTCCTTCATCTTTACTAAAATCAATCTTTGTTAACTTGGGGAGCCGGAAGCCAACCACTCCTTGTTGACAAGGCTAATGTAATCATTCGATTTGTTTTTGTACCCTTTCATGGCCTCCATCTTTGTCTTACTAATATCTACCTTATGTTCTCGGATGTTGGAGGGTTCTCTTATGGCATCCACTATGACTAGAGCTGCAACATTTCCCTTCGGTGTGAAGACTTGTTTTGTGGTTAGAGTGTAGCTTTTTACCATCTCTGAAACTAACTCTATCCATTGATGTAGAGGAGGGAAGACCACTGCTTATGCGATGCCACTCATAATGATAATCTTGATCACCTCAAATTTTTTGAATCCATACATTCTTTCCCTTATAAAATTTCATGTCAAATGGCCCAAGATTGGTGTCTCCAATTTTCTCCCATGTAGAGGTGAAGTTGGATTGATGTTTCATTTCTTGTGTATCAGCTTTCAACTATGCCAACCTTCATGCCTTAGCACTTTCAACATTTCTAACTCCCTTTCCTATAGTTTCTTGCTCATTTCTTTCTTTCTCTCTTGTAGGTGGATCTTTCTTCTCCTCAGCTTTGGCTATGGATTTGGATTTGGATTTTGGGTTCTCACCTCCTTTCTCCATGAATAATCTTGCCACAACAACCTCTAATCAGATTTCAACTCATTTTCATCAAACTTGGACTAAATTTTAAAGTTAATAGTTGCTGAAGTACCTAAAAATAGATCCTAGACATTTACATCAGATTTTTAAAATTAGTGAATTAGAGGTCTAAATGGCTTAAACACTTGGGAATGTAGTCATTTTCTAATACTAGCCTCATGTCACCTTTATCAATTTGGTTTTAATTCATTCTTAGTGGAAATAGAAAAGAGGACTAAGCTTTGGAAAATGAATTGTGATATGGAATTATATAAATTTGGAAGTAATTGCAAGCCACTATTAACAACAACAATAAAGTTGTTGGAGGTGAAGCTTCAAGACCTTGACTGTTTTTGTTCGATTTAGACCTTGGCACTTATTGGTGATGATGGAAATTAAGCTTTGATTTGCTGCTAAGCACCCCAATTTGATTGTAAAAGCTTGAGACTAGAGTTTATTACTGGCAAATGCTTGAAATCTAAGTCCTCTTGTTGCAATCAATCCCCAATTTGCTTGAAAGCAAAACTTTTACACTAGTGAATGCCTGTAGGTGCATGGAATCAGAGTTCTAATGCTAGTAAATGCAAATAGGGTCTTTAATTTTCTGATGAATCCTGATAATTAGAGCCTAACTTGCTGGTAGACACCTACAATTAGACCTTAAGTTGATGATGAATGCTGGTAATTAGTTCATCTTCAACCCAAAAACTTGGAGGAGAAAGATGTGTGTCAAATTGCATCATCTCCGTTGTTTAGGTCTGCTACAATATGATTGAAAAACTACCAAAATCCTTGTTTTGATGGTTTGGATTTCTTAGATCTTTCTATAATTAGTTAGAAAAAACTATTTTGAAATGAATGAATGACTTTATTTATATAGAGATGGCCTCTTTGAGTGATTCTATCCTTGCAGTTCTAGAAAAATTTAATCATTATTATCAGACATTTAATAATCACTCTTATTTGCATTGAATTCATAGTTTTATTAAATCTAGGCCTCTCTGTTATTTTTAAATCAAATTTAAACCCCCTTAATGTATCAAAGTTATCTATGTAGGAATCACATTATTAAATTAAGGCCTTTTCTGGTTCAACTCGAGGCAAGTTGATGCCATGTTTGATGTCTGTCATTTAAAATTGGTGACATCCTGTCTTAAATATGCATCCAAATTTTTGATTAGGAAGTGGCTGCAAGCTTAGAGTTTTGAATCCACATGCCTTAATTAAGGTTTGACATGTCAAACTTACACCCATATTTAGGCCCACACATTTGATTAGAGTCTTATCCTTGGGCATTGACTATAAATGCCACATTAATTATCTGATCTATGCCTCTTTTCATTCAAATTTAGGGCCAATTTTCATGATTTTGGGACTGGCCAATGCATGCTTTTCATGGTATATGGTCTCTAGAAGATGATATGGCCTAACTTATGATTTCAAGGTTACATGTTTGGCAATTTGGGTCCCTCCTATAAATTTTTAGGCCTACACGTTTCAGCAATAAGGTCTGGCTGTTAAACTCTAGGGTACTTGCCAGATTTAGGGCCCATGTGTTTGATGCTTGATGTAATGGCCCCACCTCAAGTGGCATTTAATTTGTTTTTTTTTCTCTAGCCGAGTTTATCCCTCAGCTTAGTCAAATGCTCTCTTAACTGGTGAACGACAACAATAAAAAACTTTCATTTTCTGTAGACTATTTCACTTTCTAGAATCTTAATTTGATTTGGGTTGATGCATTAATAAAATTAGCAAGGTCAGTCATTCAATTTATCTATTCTTGAATGTGTCTTTTCATTACATTGAACTTGCTATTGCATGAGTTGTAGAGTAGTGATTTGTCTTTGATTGTTCCTATTATAGTAGTCGAGTTTTAGGATTAATGAAGACCATTCCATGAATATAAAGGCCTAATATTCATGGAAGGTCATTTCCTAACTTGTATATAGATGTTTCTAACCATGTATATATAGAAATCGTGGGGGAACAGTGTGATCACAAGTTGAACAATGAGAACAAGTGTTGAAATTGGGTACCAAGTATTGCAGTGGCTAACCTAGCCAAAAAATGGGTATATTTTATGTTTGGGAACATTATACAATGTTCATTTGATGGTGAATCTATCACCAATTCATTGCAGGGTCATGTGGAGATAGTGGATTGAGGAAGCCCTAGTTGATAGAGTTGGAAGATGCCAATTAGGGATATGGGTGTTGCAGGGCCCGTGAGACAAATTGCCTTTGGATTTGACCAATTGGAGATAGAATAAGTCACTATCCAGGAGTTGGAAGTGCCAGGTGTAATCTACCACATACTTCCTTTGTTATTAATGAATTCTTGCACTTCAATGTATGCTATCTCTGATATACAATCTGAAGTGTGTGATCTCTTAGATACTATCTCTGATATATGATATTCATACTTGCTCTAGTAAAGCTCATTAGGCTATTGTTTTGAAATAGAGCATATCCAAGATGATAAGAAAAGAGAAGTAATATATTTTTGATGATTTTTAAAGATATCCACTCTTGAGGCATGAATAGACATGAGAATGGGATGCATCCGATCTCCTTGATTATCTCCATTGCTTAATGATGTTGCTTATGATTATATTATCTTAGAACCATTTGTTTATTACTTGACATATTATTTGCAAATCATTATTGGTGTGGACTTAGTTAATCACCATAAAATTTGTTTCTCATGAAAATGGCATACAACCATGCTACCAATACCTTACGCAATGGATCAATACCATTCAGTGGAAATTGCTAAAAATGTCTATTGATATGTTGAATCTCATTTGAACCCTATGATGGATACATGATTGGAATCGATGCTATGCTGATTTTTTTTGTTCACTAGAAATCTTTATTCCAAGAAACCATATTATTTATATGACTTCTCGGTCTCCTTACTATCTGAATATATACTAACTCCACTATATATTAGTAGGATGTTTGAGAGTGGTTTCAGATCTTCTATTTACATTTTTGTTAATTTATATTTTTCCAATTTTTTTTTGAAGTTATGACCAAACTTATATGATGTGTGGTCCAATCTAGCTAGTGCATACATGCGGAAAGGAAGGTTAAGTGAAGCTGAAAAGTGTTGTCGTCAAGCTCTTCATCTAAATCTCCATCTTGTAAGCCTCTCTCTCATTGAAATTGTACATTTTGTATGTACTTCAAGACTTCCCTGAGTTCTCTGGTTGTGATTTTTTTGGTACACTATACAAGTTGATGCACACAGCAACCTTTGAAATTTATTGAAGATGCAAGGATTAACTAATAGGTTTAGTATCCCATTCATCATGCTACTTTTAGTGACTTCAATTGGTTTGTATTGTAATTATATATTGTATGCCATATATCTTCTAATAGGTGGCGTTTCCAATGATTTTGATCCAGGAAGCACTAGTTAAGCTAAAAAATTATGTTTGAAAGTTTATATTTTTCTATCTTTTATGTTCATCCTGCTTAATTTCTATAGATAATTGTGAATTATATCTCAATGTCATGGCTTGCTTGTTCACAAAGTAGCAAAACCATAATATGATTACTATAGAGATGAGGTCATATACTTTTTTAGCATTTCAATAGTTTATTCATGTGTTTGATATGGAAGTTGGTGTTGCAACTGCTCTATATGCAAATGTTGGATATTCTCAGTCTAATATATTTATTGCTTTGGCTCACCCAGGATGCAATTCAACAACCCTCTTTAATCAGGACCTCTCAGAGTTAACATACTTTATTTTTTAAAGTTGCCCACCTATTCATGAAGATTTGATTAGTAGTGCTTCAAGGTACTGTTCTTCTTGTGTGTGTGTAATGGTTCAAAATTTCATGATTCTATAATCTACCTGTTTGGCCTAACTTTTTTGGATTATAGATTCATTAATAAATTCATTAGATGGGTGTTAAGGTTATAGATTCATTACTACACTTAGGAATGGGCTCATCTTCAATCTTTAGAAGATTTAATATGAGCCCATTCCTGATTACGGTAATGAATCTCAAAGCTCCTTCAGCTCGAGCATATAATGTCCTTCGAAAGATATTTTTGAAGCTACTTCAACATTCTATCCTTCAAACTTTAGTTTATACCTACCAACAACAAGACTACTTTGCATCATTAGAATCATGAATAAGGAATACAAAGGTGAGCTTTTCTGGATTTTTGCTGAGAAAATGTTGATATTAAAGCAGTGGGGTCACTTGGCATTTTATGTAAATCTATTTGGCGTAATTTAAGATTTGAAGAAAACTATTGAAATTTTTCCTATCCTTCCTATTTTATGCAAATTAAATATGGGATTCATTGTTACTTGACTCCTCTACAATTTTCAATAACTGCTAAGATACTAAGAGCATATCATCTTGGAATGTTGGTATCATGGCTATTTAACAAGGTTACATTTAATTTTAAGTGCTTAGTAGAACATAATTATGTATCTATTATGATCTTGTTAGGTGGCTAAAGGCTTGTTTTTCTTGAGTGCAGGATTACACACAATACATTCCCCTATCAGTTTATGAATTAGAATCATGGTTTGGGACACCCTTAATTTATGTGTTTGATCATTCTACGACTTGTATGATTGTGAATGGATTTTTGGAGATAGGTTTTACTCAATAAATTGTGAAGTGCATGGAATCTTCTATGATTAATCCAAACAAATACATATTCCTCTTTATAAGTTAATTATTTGTTTGAGTATATATAATATATTTCTTGATAGTGTCTTTGGTTGATGTGCAGCATGAAGATTGGGGTTCTGGTATTTCTTCTACAATCACAATGAAGGATTGTATATTACTTGCAGCTTGTGGAGTAGATGAAATTCTTCCTAAGAGAGCTGAATTTCTAGTTGATACCTTCACTTCATGTCTCACTACACCTATTAAAATTGCATTGCAATGGTATTATCGTATTCTCATACCTCTAATCATCTCATTCTTTTTACACATGATTGGGAAACTATAATTTTTGATGTGCTCATAGCTAGCTCCTTTGATGGGTACGATTGATAATACCTTATTTGTAAAAATTACCTTATTTGTCAACCTGATTTGTGTGTACAATTGATAATACATTAATAAATAGAAAATTAAGAGCTAAAATTCAAGCCATAGTATGCTGATTTTGCACACAAAAACATGGCCTTATCTGTCCTAGCCGAAACCTTTAAAAAAAGGCCCACATTGGCATGTTGTGATGGTTAAATAGTGGTGTTTTTCTTTCCATTAAGATTCAAATCTTGCTTGAGTGCTAGTTTAGTTCCTTCATTTTTGGGAATTCTATGTCAATAACAAGATCCTCTAACATGAGAAACACAATGCAGAATAAAAGGACTATCAGATGATGGATCATGTTTTTCTATCGCATTGAGTTCTGCATATTTTTTTGAGAAAACAAAATTCTGGTGCTGCTCATACTAAAACCCTAGAAAAACCAAAAATAAAGACTAAAAGACTATGAAGCAATGAGCTAAAAGATATGTGTGAAGGAACAAGCTAAATAGATATGCCTATTCCAGTAGCTTTTAAAAATTAGTGTGCAGCGAAAGTAGATTCAACTCCAAAGACGAGTTAATTTTTTCTAATTCTGGCATGCAACTTTAGGAGGACAGCAACTAAGTACCCCATATGTTAAAAACATGAAAATAAGTCTTTTTATCATATGTTTTATCTTTTGGTGGGCCCTGTCAGATATGGACTACCTTCATACAATGTACATGATTTGTCTCAATCATATGACTAATTATATATTCTTCATATAAGTTACTATTGATTTTTTTCAGGCATTCTATAAAAATAGTTCACATGCCTTGCATATGATATGAAATTTGCATGCATCCTGCACTCTCTCATCTGGCTGATGATGGATTACGTAGAGTGATCTGAAACCATGATTCTACAAAAAACACACAATCAAATCCAAAATAAACTTTCACTACAAATGGATTGTGGAAATCTGATATTGGTAAAATTGCATGCATGTCTACCAAGACAATCACAACTTAAACATGTATTTGTCCTAGTAGACATGCATGCAAAATTAACAATATCAGATATCCACAATCCATTTGTAGTGCAAGTTCATTTTGGATTTGATTGTGTGTGTTTTTTAGGATCATGGTTTCAGATCACTCTGTGTAATTCATCATCAGTTGGATGAGAGAGTGCAAGATGCATGCAAATTTCATATCATACACAAGGCATGTGAACTATTTTATAGAGTGCCTGAAAAAAATTTACACCTAGCTATTGGTGGAAATTTCCACCTTCATTGGTCAAAATTTCCACCAACGCCTAAATTTTTTTCTACCTTTGTTGGTGGAAATTTCCACCTTCATTGGTCGAAATTTCTACCAATGCCTAAATTTTTTTCTACCTTTGTTGGTCAAAATTTCCACCTTCATTGGTCGAAATTTCCACCAACACCTAAATTTTTTTTCTACCTTTGTTGGTCAAAATTTGCACCTTCATTGGTCGAAATTTCCACCAATGCCTAAATTTTTTTCTACCTTTGTTGGTCAAAATTTTCACCTTCATTGGTAAAAATTTCCACCAATGCTTAACTTTTTTTCTACCTTTGTTGGTCAAAATTTCCACTAACGTGTAATTTTTTTCTACCTTTGTTGGTCAAAAATTCAACCTTGTCCTATTTGAACCTACACAATGGCTTTGGTAGGTTTTCAACCAATAGATTGGTCAAAATTTTGACCGAAAAAATATCGATGAATGGGTTGATCAAAGTTGGTCAAAATTTGGTCAAAATTTGGGTCAAAAATTTGACCAATAAAGGTCAAAAAATAAACCCAAATGTACTAGTGTCCCACTAAGAACCAAAAGCACAGCAACTCAAAACACACTAGATAACTCGATACCCACTAGAGAACTAGCACTTGGCATGAACTAGAAATTGGCACTCGGCATCAACTAGAAACTAGCACTCGGCATCAATTGGAAACTAATACTCAGCATCAACTAGAAACTGGCAACTTAGCATCAATTGAAAACTAGTAACTTGGCATCAACTAGAAATGGGCAACTCAACATCAACTAGACACTGGCAACTTGACATCAACTAGAAATTGGCAACTCAACATCAATTAGAAACTGACAACTCGACATCAACTAGAAACTGGCAAGTCGACATCAACTGGAATCTAGCAACTCGGCATCCACTGAAAACTGGCAACTTGACATCAACTAGAAACTAGTAACTCAACATCAACTACAAACTGGTAACTTAGCATCAATTGTTAGAATGAACAAAAGTGTAGGATTACAAAGAAACCTAGGATGCTCTTGCATCAGACAACTAGGGTTGGAAGAAATGATTCTCTTGAATCATGCAAGTGTCACAACCTGAGCTGAATCCAACTCAGATTGAGAAATCCATGTAGCATCTTCAATTGGTCTATTCTTCCATTTCACCAAATGCTCATAGTGATTTTTTCCCCTTTTTCTCTTACCAACTCTTTGATCCAAAACCTTTTCAACTTCTTCAATCTACTTCTTAGGATAATCTTCTAATACAAAAATGTCATCATTTGACTCATGATACTTATACAAATCAACAACATTGAATATAGGAGATATATCCATGTCATCAAGTAACTCAACTTCATAAGCATTACCACTGTCAAACTTCTTCATCTTTAGCTTAATGTATGTTCCAACAAAAAATATTCCTTTCTTCATATGTACCATTACCTCATCACCAACTTCAAAAACATGGTTTCTTCTAGATTTATAAGGATTATCTCTATACTTCTGATTACTTTGTTCTAATCTCAACTTCACTTCCTTATGCAAAGATTCCATCAAATCAACAAATTCTTCTCCTGTAGTGCTTCTCTTTTCTTCACTAGCAACATCTCTCAAATTTGATATAGCTCTAGGATGCATTCCAATAACAATCTCAAAAGGTGTCTTCCTTATACTCATATTCATAGAATTATTATATGCAAACTCAGCTTGTGCTAACACTACTTCCCAATTACATGGCTTATTCCCAACTAAACATCTTAGCAAATTACCCAAGCTTCTATTCACAACCTCTATCTAACCATCTGTTTTTGGATGGAATGTAGAACTAAATTTTAGCTTAGTACCCATCTTCTTCCATAAAGTCTTCTAAAAATAACCAACAAACTTACCGTCTCTATCAGAAATAATGCTTCTTGGTAATCCATGCAATCTTACAATCTCTTTAAAGAAAAGTTTAGCAGCATGCTCAGCATTTGATGTCTTCTTACGTGGTATAAAATGAGCCATTTCAGAAAATCTGTCTGCTACAACAAATATAGAATCATAACCCTTCACTGTCTTAGGTAATCCAAGAAAAAAATGCATACTAATGTCAGTCCAAATTTTCTCAGGAACAGTAATAGGTGTATACAATTTAGTATTTTGTGTCACCCTATTTATAACTTGAAAAACTCCACAACTCTTTAAAATTTTCTAAACATCCTTATACATTTGTGGCCAATAATACTTCTCTTTTAGCAAACTCAATGTCTTATCAATTCCAAAATGTCTAGCCAATACACCATTATGCTTTTCCTCAATCAAATTCAACCTCATAGAACTTTTAAGAATACACAATTGAATGCCTTTGAACAACATACCTTCTTGAATAAAATATTCATCATACTTACTTATATGATTTGTCAAATTTGGTGCTCTGCAATCTCTCCATGCCTTAGAAAAATTAGGATCAACATCATACGACTCTTTCATTTCATCAAAACCAAGAACTTCAACCTTCATTTCAGTCAACAAAGAACATTTTCTACTTAATGCATCAACAACTCTATTAGTAACTCCACTCTTATTCTTGATCACAAATGTAAAATTTTGCAAGTACTCAACCCACTTCACATGTCTTCGATTCAATTTATGTTGACTTCTCAAGTACTATAAAGCTTTATGATTAGTATACAACACAAAATTCTTAGGAATCAAATAATGTCTCTAGTTCTTCAATGCTTGAACAATGGCATAAAATTCTTGATCATACATAGAATACTTCCCTTTAGCATCATTCAACTTTTCACTAAAGAAAGCAATAGGCTTACCTTCTTGACTAAATACAGCTCCTATTGCATTACCACTTACATCAGATTCAACTTGAAATTCTTTGTTGAAATTAGGTAAAGACAATACAAGTAATTTAGCAACCTTTTGTTTCAAAGTCTCAAAACTCTTATCATCTCCATGTGTCCACTTGAATTCTTTTTTATCTCCCATCATTGTTTCAGTCATAGCATTACAAATAGAACTAAAATTTCTTATAAATTTTTTGTAAAACCTAGCCAAACTATGAAATGATCTTACCTCACCCACATTCTTAGGTGTAGGAAATTCTAAAATTGCTTTTACCTTCTTAGGATCCATCTTCAAACCATCAGTTAAAGTCACAAATCCAAAATACATAATCTCCTCTTGCATAAAAGAACACTTTTTCAGATTAATCAACAACTTTTCTCAACCTCTGCAATACTTGTCTAATATGCTCAAAATGTTCTTCCTTAGTCTTGTTGAATATCATAATATCATCCAAATAAACAATCACAAACTTTTCCAAGAATCTTTTTAGAACTTCATTCATCAACCTCATGAAAGTACTAGGTGCATTAGTCAAACCAAAAGCCATAACCAACCATTCATACAAACCATCTGTTATCTTGAAAGTGGTCTTCCATTCATCACCTTCTCTAATTCCAATCTGATGATAGCCATTCTTCAAATCAATCTTTGTAAAATACTTTGCTCCACTCAAACAATCCATTATGTCATCCATCCTCAGCATACGAAACCTACATTTCACTATGATCTTGTTAATGGCTTTGGAATTAGTACACATTCACCATTCTCCATTCTTCTTAGGTGCTAATATAGTAGGTACAACACATGGACTCAAACTTTCTCTAATCAAACCCTTCTCCAATAGCTCATGCACATGTCTATTAAGTTTTTCATTCTTTGTAGGTGTCAATCTATATAGTGCTTGATTTGTTAAACTAGCTCCAGAAATTAGATTCATACAATGAATTATACTTCTCATTGGAGGTAAACCATCAAGTATATCCTTTGCAACAATTTCTTTATACACATTCTGTGATGTCCCTAGTTTTAGACTAGAATTTAATAAGAGTTAAACAATAATATTCTATTAATTTAATATATTTATATAGATAAATATATTATATAAATCATCTAATATGTTTTATGATATATTTAAATATAATGATAATATATTATCATTTACTAATGATAATATAATTCTACTAATATAGTAATATAAGAATATATATCTATCAATATAAGAATCTTATGATATATGTAATAATGATAATAAATAAGGATGGTAATAAATGAATGGTGATAGCATTATTATGTTGTCTAAATAGCTTATATTATCCATAATCCTAAGGATACACTACAAATAAGGAAATTTAATAATTAATAAATGTTATACATATAATATATATTGTTAAATATAGCTATTAAACCTTAACCATAATAGCTAATTAATTATTATTTGAAGGGATGCAACCATTCAAAACTATTCACTAGTAATAATATATATAAATAGAAGAACAAATGATGGAGGAGGATATGAGATAGGAATTATCATGAAAACTAAGAGGAAGAAAGAAGCAAATAAGAAAATGTCCTAAATGAAACATTACAAGTGGTATCAGAGCATCCTTCCTGCCAGCCTATGGAAAGTACCAGAGGGATCAAAGGGCATGGAAAATAATAGAAGGGAATATCCAACTACTCAAAAAGAATTATACACAACAGTTGCAGCAAACATAAGCCATCACCTCAGAAAGGAAAACAAATCCAATAGCTGTGTACCAGAAAAATAGCAATCTTGTGTCTACGAAAACCACATTCCAAATACTCAACATACGATCTCTATCCAAAAAAGCTACAACATTAACAATTACAAATGGAAGAATAAAAGCATAATCAATACTTCAACAAAATTATTTATCTATTGATTTAGTTATAAGTTTTCTAAATTTGACAAAGGTTAAAATTTGAAATTTGCTGCTACCACAAAATGTAACTGCTTGTTGCAAAAACCAAAATCAATGTCATTCCATCACGGGAACCATTAATTTTGGCTTCACAAATCACTAAAACCTTTCCAAATTGAAAATAAAATATTGACAAACAAAGAACTTGTAGACATTTAGCAATATTCTGCCAACTTTCTTGTTTGGTTTTCATAGATCAATGTTTCCTACTGACATTTATGCTACTTCTGTGAACTACCTAAAATAAAATCATAAGCAAAAGTACCAGTTGATTTTTAAATTAAACATTTTAGAAATATAAGAAACCCCATCTGAACATATCATTTCACAACCATTCATCTAAATAAGAACAATAAGAACAAACCTGTGGTATATCAATTCCTATTTCAGCCTTTAGATTCTCAATTGCTTCCAATCATGCAGAGGTATTCAGTGAAAAACAAAGCACCAAAATTGCAACACAAAATCCATCAACAGTCCCAACAGCAAGCATTAGACATGAAGCATACCAATTATTTTTCATATTTGGTTATATTGCAAAGAAAATGTGTTTTGCCTCACTTGGAGACTGAAGTCCATGATAATGCTCATCCTTATGGACTTGCATTTCTGACAACATATATCCAAAAAGAACTAACAGAAGAGATTTAATTACAAAGCAAAAAGTAATTCATTTCCTTTTAGACAACATACATATATTTCAGAATGAGCTTGTGCGCAATATAAATCAGTCATTCTATACATCACCATCTCCATCAGAATCCTCATCGTCGGGAAGCAATAAAATATCACAATTTTAAATGAATAGCAATAACATATAGCATGAATACATCATTGACAATAAAATATGTAAAGCATCATGACCAAACAAGGAGTTATGAACTTGCAAATTGGTTCCAAGTCAACATAAATACAAGGTCTTCATAGCCGAGTTTCACGTGGGGAAACAGACGTGAAGGAAAATATAGGCAAAACGTTGAAATGGAGGAATAAGTACCTTCAAGTATTACTGCCACCGTTAGAAATGCAACAATTACTATTTTCAGGATTGACTCACCAAAAGGAAAGAAGATTCGAGACATTAGGAAAGAACCAAGTAATGGATAAATAATATATCTATTTTAGCGGTCATGTACAAGAAGGTGACAAAACCATCGGGCAAGAAGACGATGTGAAGATATTGTTGAATAAGATGGCAAGAACTAGTGTTCTAAGTGTCAAGCCATGTCAATAATATCATTATCATTTCAAACTCAAAGCAATTTGTATCATGTATTAGAAGCTACGCAGCGAAAGAAAAAAAATACAAGTATCATGGAGAAATTTAAACGATGGTAGATATAATAAAATGAAAAACACAAGAGTTCAAAATGACAAGAGAGATATAAAAAGCATCTAATCAGTAATTTCGGACCAATAAAAAGGTGACAGGAAACAAGCATACTTTAGAATGAGAACAATCCATATATTACCCGCGATCTGCCTCCACTAACAAAGATTAACTGTAATCTTTGTTTTAAGATTTGTGGGGACACCGAATGAAAAGAAATTAAGGCGATGATTTTTTATTTTTTTAGCATACTCCCATTTGGAAATTGCTATGTTGGAAGTTAATAAGGAGAATAAGGGAGAATATGATCAGAGGTGAAAAGAATTAAAGACAAATACTAGAAGCAAAATTCTATATGATATTCATAGCCAAGAGTTCTAGACCAGAACATACAATAAACATAGTCAGAAAGATACAAAGAATGCACGACACACTTTTCTAAATAAAGACAAGTTCTATTTCTTAAATTATTTTACATTGAATATAAATATCTTTAGTTAGGAGATATTGTAATTCCTATTTTAAGTCAGAATTACCATTAAAATATTTTCAATCTTATTTGACAACGTTATGTAACCTATCACTAATATAAATTTTGCAAATAATATTGTGCAAATCTTGATTGGAAGGACTCATCTTGCCCTCAAATTTGAAGGATGACAAGATCCAATTTTAAGGCATTTGATTCTCTGAGATAGTTGAAAAAGAAAAAGAAAAAAAAGGGGGAAGAATAAAATATCGAACTAGAGAAGATATAAAGTGATGAATCAAATTATCTCCTAAGTAGATCACCTTGATGGATGTGACAGCCAGCCATCAAGGCCAAGAGGGCCAAAGTTCCACTCTTGGGCTTAGGTAGGATATTTAAGAAGAATAAGATTAACTCCTAAGTAGACCACCTTAATGGATGTCACAGGCTGCCATCAAAGCCAAGAGGGCCAAAGTTCCGCTCTTGGGCTTAAGTAGGAAGAATAAGATTACCATCTAAGTAGACCACCTTGATGGATGTCAATCACTGCCATCAAGGGATGGCCAAAGTTCCATTCCTGGGCTTAGATTGATTAAGTTTTGACATCATGTCAACTCTATTCAGTTGAGAATCTTCCAAGTAGACCACCTTGATGGATGTCAATGGCTGCCATCAAGGCCAAGAGGGCCAAAGTTCCGCTCTTGGGCTTGGTAGGATATTGGTTCAGGACTAATTTATCATGAGTAATCTTTTCTTTGAAGCTATTATATACATGTACATGCTAATAATTGTTTGTGTTGCAGGATCTATGATCAAAAAGCATACTAGGGAAGTATATTTTATAAATTATTCCCTTTGCTCTACTTCATTGTGAAAAATAATGTATGATGTGTTTGCATCGTGTTTGCTTCGTGTCTTCATATGTCTACATCGTGTTTGCTTCATGTTTTCATTTATTAAATGTATATTTGATAAATCTTTTAGGACTTTGTATATAAATATGTTTTGTATCTATAAAGCAGTTTGTGTGTGAAAGATTTTGCTTGAGGACAAGCAAATTTTTAGAGGGGAGGACTATGATGTCCCTAGTTTTAGACTAGGATTTAATAAGAGTTAAACAATAATATTCTATTAATTTAATATATTTATATAGAAAAATATATGGGTATGTGCAGGATTATGGTGTACCAAACTATGGCCTTAAGTGGTAGTGAAAAATCAGCAAATCAGGGTTATGTCAACTTGACACATAATTTTAAAGTGGTTCTGGACTTTATATCAAAACGTTGTAAGAAAATAATCTATAAGAAATTGAATCTAGTTTCTAAACTACAAGGCCTTATCTGGAGAAAAAATTATTTGATTGGTCAAAAGTTTGGATTTTAATGCAGTACTACAAAAATTTTAGGGCAAAAAATAAAAGTAGGTGTATGTCTGACCACCTTAATCATAATCAAATGATAATATTTTTAAATATAATTTTAGATATAAAAATTAGACTCATGCCTGCATGTGATGCATATTTTTGGCAATTTTTATTCCAAATAAATAATTAATTATGAATTTTCTACTATACTATTTTTAGAATTAAAAAACTCCCGTTTCTGACCACCTTAACTAGTTCAAAAAAAATCAAAATTAAGTTTTTCTTTTATTTTTCTTATACTAGTCAAAGCATAGAATGTGACGCATCTTTTGGATTTCACAAATCTTATATGGTTTGAAAGTTATAGCTATTTTTCAACTAGTATGTCAATCAACACTTTGTAGCTAACTCCATTAGAAAATAAGTAATAATTATTTACTGAACTTGTAATTTGACAAAACTTACATTTATGAAAAGCTAAGAATATTCTTAAGAAACCCTTTTCATTACATCAAATTTTGGTTAAAAAAAAGTCGTCAGCTACATGCTTGAAGTAAAAAACACATAAGAACATGCCAAAAACACATTTTCGGGATGTTTTAAAGATGACCATATAAGGTTGGTATTGAAAGATATAGTAGGAATTATAAAGGTATTAATTGTTTTCATTTAGTATCAGGATGGGTGGAGAAAAAGTGGGAATAGATTTTGAAATTCTTTGAGGCATTTCAGAACTACATATTTTTCAGATCGCCACTTTTTGGCACACCATGATCCTACACATACCCATATTATATAAATCATCTAATACATTATATTTATATTAGATAAATATATTAATATTAGAATATATATCTATCAATATAAGAATCTTATGATATATGTAATAATGATAATAAATAAGGATGGTACTAAATGAATGGTGATAGCATTATTATGTTGTCTAAATAGCTTATATTATCCATAATCCTAAGGATACACTACAAATAAGGAAATTTAATAATTAATAAATGTTATACATATAATATATATTAATATATATTGTTAAATATATCTATTAAACCTTAACCATAATAGCTAATTAATTATTATTTGAAGGGATGCAACCATTCACAATTATTCACTAGTAATAATATATATAAATAGAAGAAAAAATGATAGAGGAGGATATGAGATAGGAATTATCATGAAAACTAAGAGGAAGAAAGAAGCAAAGAAGAAAATTTCCTAAACGGGACATTACACATTGAATAATTCAGTAATTTGTATTGCTACTCACCTTCCATTGGTTTCTATTATCACTCGGTCACCACTGACACAACTAGGTCCTCTAGGAATGATAGAAAAACAAACTTGATTCTTTTTCATTTCCTTTTCGAATTGTTTTCCATTAACCATGCAAATTTTCACAATAGTACAATTAACCTCATGTAGACTTTCAATCAAAGGAAACAATATTTGTTTCTTCCCATTTACCCAAAGAGTATATTGATTCAATCTTCCATCATGTACAACATATCTATCATATTGCCAAGGTCTACCAAAAAAAATATGATAACAATCCATGGGCATAATATTACACAAAACTTCATCAAAGTAATGTCCAATTTTAAACCTCACAAGGCATTTCTCACTTACCAATATCTTATGCTCATCTTTGATCCATGAAACATGATAAGGTTTGAGATGTTTTAGCCTCTACAATTGCAACTTTGTAACCAACTCTTCTGATGCCAAATTTGTAGAACTTCCACTGTCAATGATCACTTTGCAACATTTTTCAGCCATCTTACATCTTGTCTTGAAAAGACTTCTGCTTAAAATAGGTTCCTCATCACTTCCCTTATTACATAAGGTTCTTCTCACCATCAAATTTTCTCTAGCCTTAGGTCCACTTGGTGAACCCTCATCATCTCCTTGAATCACAACATTTATGTTACCTTGCCTACTTTCAAAAGATCTACATTCAAAAGATCTATGTCCCTCTTTACCACATCTGAAACAATTACCATGAAAGCCACCTCTAGAGTAAGAATTACATCTTCCTTGGTAAGAACTAGTACCTCCTCAGAATGAACTACTACATTTCCACTTGGTCTTGTCTTTTTCATCATTCTTCCATTTAGATTTACCTTTATCTTGCACAAAATTGTCAAATCCGCTACCTTCGCCTTAAGATCTACCTCTACCTCTCTAAAATTTACCACCTCTACCTCTTTGTCTTTGTTCATGCTTCTTTGTCAAGATCTCATTAGCTTTCAAGGAATATTGGTATGCTTCTTCCACACTTTCCAACTTTACAAAACTTATTTCATCTTGAATTCTACATCTCAATCCATTAATGTATCTTGCAATTTTTTCAACATCATCATCCATATGTCCAGATCTGATGTCCAATCTATAGAATTCCTTAGCATAATCTTGCATAGTCATGTCCTTTTGTCTCAAATTTTGCATCTTTCTCAACAAGCTAACTAGGTAATCAGTAGGAAGGAATTTGTTCTTTACCTTGTTCACCATCTTTGGCCAAGTTTTGATCTTCTCCTTTCCTCTCCTTTGTCTATTAGATTGCAAATGCTCCCACCATAGTGAGGCATGACCTTTTAACCTTGTAACAACAATTTTAACCATCCTATTATTAGGAGTGTTTTTATATTCAAATAACTTCTCCATATCAAATATCCAATCCAACACAACATTAGTATCCAATTTTCCATCATAAGGAACAACTTCCATAGTAGGCTTTGAATTTTCCCTAGACAACACTCTCAACAACCTTGCTTCATCGTGGTCTTCTTCTGGTTCTTAGTTAGGGTTTGGTGCTACTACTTCATCATCACTTACATCATCAAGATGTGCTCTTCTCCTTTGGGCTATCTCCACATCATCTAATCTAGCTACAATTTTTTTCAATGTATCTAATATCACATTATCAGCATTTTCTCTACCTAAAACCATCTTTACAAATCAAGTTCCTATAAGATTGTAACCCTCTACAAGTTATAGGTCAAATTCGTAGATTTGCAACCCTACAACCAAATATGAATTAGGGTTCTACACAATCCAATCTCTACAAGGATGAACCTCAAGCTTTGATACCACCTGACATAGGAAAATGATAGAATAACTAGGGCCAAAGGCTCACCCAGCTATCCAAACCACCCTGTAAGAGTTAACACAATGGAAAACACAACACAAACACAACACCAAGGAGAGAGAAAAAGATATCTTTATTTAATTCATCAAGTAAACAACATACATGCCTAGCTATAAGGTCTTTTGGGTTATGGCCAGATACAAAATACAACTTCCAGATCCATGATCTAGCTTTACATTTGCATTTCTAAACACATATGGATTTTTCCTTTTCAACCTCTTCATTCTACCTTAAATCTAAGCCTAAGCAATCTATTTATACTTGCCAAAATGTCTTACAAAAGACTCTAGAACATTACATAATAGAAAGTCCAACCTCAAGATGGTCAACACTCATCCCTAAACAAGATCCTATCATTAAATTTATGATTGAAATTAAAGAAGCAAGTTGGCTCTCACTAAGAACCAAAAACATAGACAACATAGCACACATTGGATAACTTGGCACCCACTAGAAAATTGGCACTCGGCATCAACTAGAAACTAACACTCGACATCAATTAGAAACTGGCACTCAGCATCAACTAGAAATTGGCACTTGACATCAACTAGAAACTGGCAACTCAAAATCAACTAAAAACTGATAACTTAGCATCAAATGGAAACTGGCAGCTTGACATCAACTAGAAAGTGGCAACTCAACATTAACTGAAAACTAGCAACTTGACATCAATTGGAAACTAGCAACTCAACATCCACTGGAAGTTTGCAACACAGGATCAACATGAAACTGGTAACTCAACATCAACTAGAAACTGGTAACTCAACATCAACTAGCAAAATGAACAAAAGTGTAGGATTACAAGGAAACCCAAGATGCTCCTACATCAATAATGGAAGTCCATAAGAACTTTTTAGACAAATATACAATTAGTGTATAGACCCTTTGACCTAAGTGTCAAAAAGGGGGGAGATAATCAAAGGGAGAGACATGTGAAAGGGGGAGATAAGAAAATAGAGAGAACAATCAAAGGGGGAGCAAATAGAAAATAAGAAAACATAGAGTATATTAGATATAGAGTATCAAAATGTTTTGAAGACAAAGAGTATCAACATGAAGCAAATATACTTAGAGAAAAGAAGAGATTTTGAGCATATAAGACACATTAACTCAAGGGGAGTTACATAATTTTCAGGTATATAGTCCATTACAGAATTTTGAAAATTTTAAAGTTTTGTATATATGTCAAATTGTGTATATATTATACTCGAGGAGATTAGATGTGTTATATATTGTTAAGTGTTTTTGACACTCATGTCAAAGGGGGAGATTGTTAGTCTCAAAGTGGTCTTAACTATTGTGTGTCAACACACTTAAGATATTTACTAATTTCATGTCGAGCTGGTATACATGCCAAGTATAATATGTATAGATGTTGAGTTGCAATGAGTGTCGAGTCACTCATGTGCAGGGTCACTCAAGTGCTATGTGAATAGTTGATGCTGAGTAAGTTCAAGTGCTAAGCCAGACAAAATTATAGTAAGTGTCAAGTATCAATGTTATTAAGAGTTGAGCATCATAATTATCAAGTGCTATGTAACATATAAAGGAATTAGATGTTTTTGATGGCACAAAAAACTATGTAAACCTTTTTTGAGCCAGCATATTGATAGATTTTGAAGGTTTGAAGATAAGATCAAATCTATTTAGAATCCCTATAAAATCGACATGCAACAATCAAATAAAGGGAAGGTTTAAGTGGTAATGTGGATGAATCTCAACTGTAGATTCATACCTAACCCTAAGTCTCCAAAATCTTATTAAGGAACATAGAACCCTAAATTCCATATGCATGAAAAAGAGAATTGTAGAGAAGTTTACATGTGCAAACTTAACATTCAAGGTGACTTAGAAGAAGGAAAAAAGTGCAGAATTAGTTAGCAGAATAGAGGATCGAGGGTATAGTAATTTCATATTAGGTCAAAAAGGATCAAGATGGACTCAATTGAGATTTGAAATCAGCAATACTAGATTGTAAGTGTATTAGATCAAATATTCTACTATACTTTCTAACAACTGTATTAGCAGGGTGAAATATTTTGGACTAAGGTTGATTTAATAGTCATTGTAAAATCATTTAATAGGGTGACACTTTAGGTGAATTTTCTTAAGTCCTTTAACCAGGCACACTTCTAATAGGGTGTTATAAATCCTTCATTAGGGTGGGATCTAACAATCCTTTATAAGCCTTTAATAGGGTAGGCCTTTCACAAGGCAGATCATGAGAATGATCAAATCATATAACCTTAAGAGGTGAACCTTATAGCTGTAGTAGTGAAGATTTGTGGGTGTCATCCCCACCCTAGTTTTACCTTCTCATTGGAGGGTTTTTGGGTAATCATATCTAGTGTCAAGTGTTTATGTGAATGCATTTACTTTACATGTTATTTCAATATGTTTATACATGTCTTGTTTTTGAAGCTAAATGTATTACTGGTTAAAGATTAGTATTTCCGATTCACCCTCCCCCCCTCCCCTCTTAGAAGTTTACTTTCCTAATTGTAATTCCAACACTTCCTTATTTACAACCCATGCTTTTGCCAATATCACAATCTCTTTTATATCTTGACACCTTGATGAAAGAACACAAACTTTTTATGAATAAAAGGATATAACTATTGTTTATATTATATAACTAGGAAAAAAATGACAATTACAAGGATGAAATATAGTTTATATAAGTAGAAAATCATTTTAGGCATCTTTGGAGAATACTTATCTAGCCTTTTCTAGAAAAATTGTCCAGAAACTCAATAAGTGATTATCCTTCAAAGAATAAGAAAAGGAAAAAAAATTAAATAATATTCATTATTATTAATAAATTTTCCCTACTGAAAATTGTGTAACAATATTATAATCCTGTATGTAGTAGCCACAACAAGGACATCAATGTAGTTATTATCTCTACTATAAGCAAAAAAATGAAGATAATTTGAAACAAAAGAGTTTTAAAGTCATACTTTCCTAAAAATGTACACTAGAGATAGATCAATTACATTTGTAAAAGTCACGATCACTAATTTTGCTAAAACTATGATGACCATATAGCCTTGAATGATGACACTCTATCTATGGCATTCACATTTTGTCAGCTGCATATAGCACCTAGAGACAACTGCCCATTAACTCACCATAACCAAAATGCATGTAATTTGATCACAATGTATAAGAAAAGAAATTCATGAAAAAAAGAAACACAATTTATGACCTAGACAGAGAACAAAACTAACATCAACAGAACATTCAAAGCAGTATCTACACCTCTCAAACTAAACCTTGAAAATTACAAATGCCTCGTGGGACGTATAGTTTTCTTCTTGATCATTGAATCTTAAAACTTTCTTAATGGAATTGAACTTCTTATTGTCGTAGAATATTTTAGTGTACTTATATATGTAGACTAATCATTCTACTATATATCAAACTTCCATAATAGAGTTGAACACACACTAAAGATTGTTGATCACTAAAACATGACTATTTAACATAAAGATATAGAAAACTTGCCCAAACATGAAAATGGAAAGAAATGTCAGTCATAATAGAAATGAATAGACACTACTAAAAGTTGGTCATTTATCCTTGAACATACAATTACAAATAAAGGATAAGAATTAGTAATATTTTGATCCCCTGCCAAACTGCACTTATGGGATTTGTTTGAAAAATAAATATGGTTGAAGCTCTATTTTTAGATAGCATGGCATGTGTAGATCTAAAAACTCTAGAGCATTGCATTTGTTTCTACTACTATAGAACCATCTTTAGTAAACCCAATGTCATTGTAGTTTTAAAATACATTGGTCAATTTTTCCATTACTTTTCTCATGTCATGACATCATATAGAAAATAAAAAAATGGAACTTAGACCAAGTTTTGTATAGTATGAACTCTATCTTGTTATCCACTCAAATAACTTTAGTCAGCAACTAAGTAGAATGGTGTGGAAAAGAGAAAAGAGGTGGTAAAGTGTGTAGAATTTAGATAAAAATAGTACCTCATAAATTTAGGATTAGAGCATTGACAGTCAGTCCTTTTCCAACAATTTAGGATTAGCTACTTGGTTGTGGATGGAGGAATTTGTTTTAATAGTCATTCCTTTTCTATCAATTTTTGTGGAGTTCTAAGTAATCTTCTGAACCACATGCATGTCTATATTAGTCAGTTACAACTAACAATGAACAAATCAACAATAAATATATTTAGCAAATATTTAACTTTAGTATAGCATATATATATAAGCTTGAAGAAGAGATGCACAATATTGTACTTGTGTCCTTTCAATAAGATAATTTAGATATTTTTAGTCCTTCAGATACCACTTTCTCGATTGGCTAGATACTGAAATAAGAGTATTGCATTCTGATTAATTTTTCTGATCTGATTTCAATTAATCTCTATTGAATATTAGTTTGATCTATGTTCTATTCAATGAACCTTCTCACAACATAATAATTCAAAGATGGAATATACATGCTTGTAGAGTTCAAATCTTATCAACCATAGGGACAACCACACCAATAGAAGTTGTGAAAAAAACCATATGAGAGAGAGGAACCTTTGAGCAATAGACAAGAAAGGAGGACATGCATCCCCATTGAAACACCAACAAGAAGAGTGGACATGACATCACAAGGACCAAGGAATGGAGCTCTAGCAACATCATCAACAATAAGAAGAACTCGAACCATGACAGAAGCAACTGGAACCATCACAACAAGTTCTTGAATCACACAATCTTTTAGATAGTTCTATGAGTTATTAAGCACGATTTTAAGATCATACTCACAATATGTTAATATACATTATTTAGACACAAGTGATACTTGGCAAACACTCAAAAAAATCACATTCATTGGTCATTGATTTTAGGATATACTTATATAATGCTATGTATTAAATATTTTCTATTGAAATCAACTATTATAAAAATATAATAAAAGACAAATAGATGTTGATCTCATTTTGGTTTTGATATATGAGTGACAATACTCTTAAGTCATTACTTAATAGTACTTAGTGAAAGTCAAGAAAGTAGTGTATGCCAAGCATAAGATGTGAGATAATGCACGTTGAGCAAAATATACAATATGTGTCGAGCACCAGTATGTGTCCAGAAGAAAATTAGTGTCGAGTCTCTCTAGTGACAAGAAAGCTAATACATGTCAAGTGATTTAGATAATGAGTGAATAGTGGATGTTGAGTCTTTCAAAGGCCAAATTATAGCATTGAAGATATAGTGGATGTCAAGCATTAGAGGCTTTAAGTGTCAAGTAAACAATTCTAGACATAGTTGTTTGTAATGGCACAAACTCCTATGTAAACCATTTTTGGGCTGACTTAAAGATTGTTTTGTGATTCTAGAAGATATATACATAGGTATATTATGAATCCTTATGCAATACATGCAACCAATTAGAAAAAGGGATGTTCTATGTTGAAAAATGGGTGAATCACAATCGTTGATTCCAACCTAACCTTAGGTTAGCTAAGTCTTTTTAAAGAGGGAAAACCCTAAAATAGTTCATGTGTGAAGGGAGAGGTTTGCATGTGTAGACAAAGAATTCATGGTGACTAAGAAGGTTGTGAGAGAGATATAATTTTAATAATTAGTTAGAGAGATTAGAAGAAAGAAGAGAGAGGATAGAAGTGATACATCTAATCAAGAAGATCAAGTATACATCAAGAAAGAGAAGATATGATATCTAGTAGAGTGGTTCTAACTGAAGGATCAAGGCTGAGTCATTCTAATAGGAAAATTAGTATAATCTATTAATTGAGTAGTCCTAGTAGGATTTCATAAATCCTTTAACATGGTGCTTACTTTATTGTGAGTTGAAGTCTTTTAACTAGGCACACTTCTAATAGGGTGTTGACATCCTTTAATGGTGTAAGATTTACCAGTCTTTGTAATCCTTTAATAGGGTAGACCTTTGACATGGTAGATCATAGTTTATGATCAAACAAATATAGCCTTCATTTGATGCACTTTGCAACTACAGTAGTGGAGATTTGTGGGTGTCATCCTCACTCTAGTTTTATCTTCTCATTGGAGGGTTTTTGGGTAACAAAATTATTATGTTGTGTTTTTTTTTTTTATGTTATGGATGAACATGTATGGCTAGGTATTTTAGTTTACATGAAAATTGTGACATGGATGTGTGGTGAATGTTTTAATGCTAAATTTTTGAAGTGATGATTCACCCCCACCCTCTCTTAAATTTTACTTTTCCATTGTTAATTCCAACAATTAGTATCAAAGCTATGTTCTCTAGAAAGGAAGGCTTTGCAGATTTGAAGAAAGATCTTGAAGATGGAAGTGTGCAAGATGGGAAAGGCCATTGAGAACCAGAAGACTAAAATATAGATTTCTCTACATTAGTTGAATGAAGCAAGAGATGAGTTGAAGTGCTCATTAAAGAGAAGGAAAGAGATAGTTATTGAGGAAAATGACACACATCACAAAGAAGAGGACACTACTGAATTGTTTGTAGATGGAAACTCGAGTGAATTTGATGTAGAAATTGTAGATTTGATGGAAAAGAATGGTGCCCTAACTCAAGAAGTCATGAATATTAAGATAGAACAAGTAGTCCAATTAGTATTGCTATGTGAGGTGACTGAGTAGAAAAATAAAGCTGAGGAAGATAAAGTCATGATTGAAGATGACAAAAGGACACTGACCAATAGACTAGAAGAGAAGACATCAGAGGTACAAAGAATTTCTCACATGCAACTAGATACAATAAATCAACTAATGATTGCTAATCATGAATTGAATGGAAAGGAGATTGAGATCACAACCGTGAAGTTATAAAATGAACAACTCAGGAATGAACTAAAAAGAGAAAAGGAATTTGCTGAGAGTTTCAACAAACCCAGTAAAGCCATCAAGTACTTTGAAAAATTGATGAGATATCCTAGGTCTAATTATGATACTACTAGATTGGGATATACCAACATTGAGGAAGGAGAATCATCTAAAAGTGGTGAACAAAGAAATACAAAAGGTAAGAACTACAAACCCACTTGTCATAATTGTGGAAAGTTAGGTCATACAACAAATGTTTGCAAGAGAAACAATGCAAACAAAAGTTTTAAGCAGAAATTAATGGGTTACCATTATAAGTGCAATAAGAAAGGACATCAGGAACATGAATGCAAGACCAAAATCATGAATACACAAATATTTTAAGGTTACTAATATAACTATCAGAATTATGGACATAGAGCATATGTGTGCAGATCCAAGCCTAACTGGTCATCAAACAAGCAAGCAAAAGTAAACCATATTGACAACTCTTATAATTAGGATTACAATACAAGGTAGATTTGTCACTATTATCAAGAGTATGGACATTTTCTTGAGAATTTCATTAGAACACATTTTAGAAGTGATTACAATAGATGGTTGAGTCAAACTACATGTTTTAGTTGTTTGAAGACTAGTCACATCAACAAAAACTATCCAACAAGGTCAAATGAACTAAGTAGTGAATTCAATAAAGGAAAAGAAAAGGTCGATGTTGAGAAATTCAAAGTGTAGATGAACAAGACATGCAAGAAAAAGGAAGATTACAACACATCAAGCTCAGATGAGGTCACTTTGTCCAATGGATCAAGTGGTCACATCACCCCAAACTATTCAATCAAAAGCTATGTGGGATTGATATTTCAATGATATATTTTACATCTATTCCAAGAATCTTAGTTTTGCAAAGACTATATATGCATGAATTAAGATGCAATTTATTGGTTATAACCTAAAATAAATCTATAAGTTTTTTGTTATTTTCATGTTGTTATTGAGCATGAAAAGTTTCACAGTTGTTGCCAAGTGAAAATGAAATTTTAGTTGATGTTGAGCTATTAAGGGTGATAGTATTGGCCAAGATCATTGTGGTTGTTGAGAGTAGTATAAATTATGTGTAAGTAGAGTGAGTTGGAATTGCTATGATAGTTGAACTTACAACTGTGTAAGCAGTAAGCATTTATTGTTAAATTTTAAGGGTTATATAGTCAATTTTTGACTCATTTTCATTCATTCAATATTGAAGAGGGCATGCAGAGCATAAGGTGAACTAAGGATAAGGATTCAAGAATTTGTGAACTACATTTAGCTGCTACTCATTACCAATCATTGGATACATAAGATATTTATCATGTGTTGAGCTACGTTGTTTGAATTATCACAAACCCTAGTTATTTAAAATGGCATCTAACTCTTCTACTACTATTAGGAAGGAATGAAAATAAGTTTTGAATTTTCAATTATTAAGTAATGAGGTCAGATAACCACCCTTTAGAGCTATTCCTAAGATTGTTGACATTCTAGTCATGCTTTTTCTTAGTGACATATAATTATTCAGATTGTAAGTTCATACCGAGTATATTGTATAGATAACAATGTTAACCAAGCATTTTAGTTGCTACCAAGTCCTTTGGACATATTTTAGTTTGCACCAAGTACTTACAACTATGGTGATGATTAGTAGTGTAAACTAAGCATCTCAGTGTATGTTGAGTTTGCCAGTTCAAATTGAGTTGAGTTGTGTTTATGAGTTTGTAGTTGATGTGGTGTGAGTCTAGTGTTAATTGAGCTACTTAGTGTTAACCAAGTGACTCAGTTTATACCAAGCTATGCAGTGAGAATCAAGAGATTCATTTTATATGCCAAGTTTCACAATATTCACCAAGTCACCAGTGTAGACCAAGTTCAAGACTACTTGGAAGTGATCAATATGGACTGATCTTCTACATCTACCAAGTGCATGATAATGTTGAGAATTGATAGTGGTTGTCAAGTATTAGAACCTCATCGAGTTAGTCTTCAGAAACCAAGATTCTACACTTTGGCTGACTTTGTAATATTTTTGTAAACTTTTATTGTGGCTGACTTTGTAATCATGTAATTGAATTGGTATATATATGTAATGTATTATATCACATCCAATGTAGAAAAGTAATGTAATGGAACAAATATATTAAGAAAAAGAGAAAATTGCAAAAGCTGCAGTAGTATAAAGAGTAGCAAAGATTTATTAGTTATAGCAATGTGATTTGCACACTTACAGAAATCTCATTCAGAAAACCAAGTTGTAGATCAGAGATCAGCTATTGCTTCATCCTACCAAGTGGATCAATCAAATCCTTTAACAAGGTAGACCTAATAGTCTTGTGTAGATCTCTTTGCCAAGTGCATACTTCAATGTATGTTTCTAAATCCTTTTGCAAGGTCGACCTAGCTATCCTTATTGCTCCTAATAGGGCAGATAATCAAAAGCGATCATTCTAAGCCTTAATAGGCAAACTTTATACTGCAATACTAAAGCTTGTGGATGACATCCCCGCCCCAGTTTTACTTTATATTTGGAAGGTTGTTGGGTTACGAAATCTTGTCTATTAAAGTGTTATGTATGCTTTCATATTTTCAATTTCTCATGCATGCAATTAGATTAGAATATACATGAAGGATTAATTTTCAATTAAGGATAAAAGTTTTATTGGTTACTAATTCACCCCTCCCCTCTCAATAACTTAGTCTATCATAATATTTTCAACAATTGGTATTAGAGCATTGTGATTCTTTGAGAAATGTTTAACATCTTGAGCAAAAATCAAAAGCTATGGAGGTATTCAAACTTGACAAGGCTATTGACAACGAGAAGCTAGATTTGGAATTGACTATTGGAAAACTCAAGAAAGAAAAAGAGAAACTTTCTCAATCCCTGAGAAGAAGAGATGATCTTGCAATCTAGATGAATGATTGACTCTACATTGAAGAAAGAATCAAAAACATCCACTCAAGCAATTCAAATGAAGCTAATAAGGCAATCAGAGAACTATTGGAAAAGAATATTACTCTGCAAGAAAAAGTAAGAAAACTAATAAGAGAGCAAGAAATTCAATTAGTAAGATTGTGTGAAGTCATGGAATAAAAAATCAAGACAAGAGAAGAGATAGAAGGGAAGAACAATGAAATTGAACACCTATCCCTTCACCAAGAAGACTTCATTGATTAGCTCACAAATGCAAATGAAAAAATCATGAATCTAACATCAAAGAATGAAAGATTACAAAATGATCTAAACACTGAAAAGAAAACCAATGAAAGGATGATGAAATCTCAAGTAGAAATGAATTAGTTGAATGAGAAAAGTCATTATAGACAAAAAGGAAAAGGAGAAATTGGATATACAGAAGAAGGTGAATAATCCAAGCAAGGAGCTCAAAAGAATAAACCTACTTATAGTCACTATGGTAAGATAGGTCATACATCAAACAAATGTTGGAGCAATGGGAAAGCAAAATTCAATGGAAAATGCTACAATTGTAATCAACATGGTCATAGAGAAAATGAATGCAAAGAGAAACCAAAATTTGAAGGCAAATATCACAAATGTAAGAAGCATGTGCACAAGTCATCAGAATGAAAAGCAAAGATATTGAATCCAATAGAATAGATAGTAAAAGCTATATTTGGTTGGGACTATAATACTTGGTGCAAATGTCACTATTGTGGAGAATTTTGACACATTGCAATGAATTGTGAGAAACATCACTTAAGGAAAAGAGATACTACCAGAAGATATTTCATTTGTATAGAACTTGGTCATCTTGCCAAGAACTATATGAATACTAGAAGGATTGAAGATGAAAAGAATGCAAAATTTGATAATATTAGAAAGTAGATGAGACAACAATGGGTTCCAAAGTCTACCAAGAATGCAAGTCTGAGAAGTGATGATCAAGTCACTCAAGAATTGGGTGGCTCCACCATTTCCACTTGATTTCTTAATGGAAAACTAGAACTAGGATATTGAAGAAGACATCTAACATTAGTTCCAATTAATAGGACAAAAGATCCATATTAGCATTCAAGATGCAAATGGATTACTGAGTAAGAGATGGTAGTCACTACCAAGTTAATATCCTCACTAAGAAAGGTTAGGTTGCAGACTCTACCAAGTGAGGTTGGGAGTAACTAAATTTTATATGGTTACCAAGTCATGGAATACTCTACTGATTATTCAATGCAAAATGAAGTGGATGATAGTCTATCAATTTGAGTGACCAAACATACTAGGCATTTATGGAAAAATTTGATAAAAGGAGTGAAATCAAAGTCTTTTTTCACCATTAATTTTCAAGAGCTATTTTTGCAAAGAAATCTTCAAGTGCATTCAAGAAATTTGAGGGAATTGTTACCAAATCTTTTTGAATTCTCTTAAAGCCTACTGAACAAAGATGGTAGCTACCAGTAGTAAGGTGAAGAAAATTTTAGATATGTTGGTTCATGGTGTGGAATGGAAAGTGCTAGATTTCAAGCTTACTCCTACCATTACGGAAACCCTAGATTCGAGTAGAGTGCATTCTCAAATCCCTCCAAAGGTGACATCCATTCTCATTTCAAATGTGCAATTCAAGATATTGGTACTTTGGAAATGGATGAAACCCTAGATAAACTATGTGTTAATTGCATGTTGAAACTAGAACACCAACATCTGGAAGCTAAAGGTTTAACACATATTCCACATATGCCATGAGATTTTCAAGTTAAGTGGATAAGATACATCCATAGTAATATGCATTACAATTAGTTGTAGTCGGAGCAAAAAAATTTGATAACAAAGAAGATGATCCCCAGGATCATCAGTCTCCCAATGTTATTGAAAGCCAAAATGACTAAAACCCTAGGTTGGGTTGAACTGGGAAAGAAAACCCTTGCCAAGTGGGACGGAAGGGGAATGAAGATAAGCAATGTGATTGACATAGAACTAAAGTTCAACATTCACATCATTGCACATAAGATATACAACTCCAGCAAGTTGAACAATGTGTCATGTGAAGCTATGGACTTGGCTTACAAGGTAGTTAAGAGCAATCTATCTCTTGACTTTATTGAGTTACTATTGAACTAGCTCAACAAAAACATGGAGAGCATAAGGACTTCAAAGAACAATCCATGTAAGTTCAATTCACTTTTGACATTTTTATTCTTCTATGTTCAAAAATTCTTTCCATCAAAAGGTATTATTGTTTGTAGAAAAGATGTGCCAGCCCTTTATCAGATAAATGAATACATCGTTGAAATAGGAGAGAATTATATAAGTTTCATAGACAACTATTTTGATGCATTTAAGCAGAAAATGAATAATAGATTTAAAATCCCTAAGAAATTAGTTGATGATTATAAAGATGATGTTTGTTTCATGGTAGATAGTGACAAGGTGTATATTTAGGCAGTAAGGCCAAGAATTGCATTAGTAAAATCTCTAGGATACGAGGTCAATATTGATGAAACCAAAGATATAATTGAAGCACTAATAAATAAACTAGTAGATCCTAAGGATGCTTACTTTGGTACCTATTATGAGGAAAAGGCTAGGATAGAACTAGAGATCAAGTTTCCTCATGTAGTTAACAAGGGCAAGAAGAGGATTGCCAAACTAAAAAGTGGCTCTACCCTTCTGTTAACTGAAGGAAAAGGTGAGGATGAAGAAGAAGAGGATGAGGAAAAGTCAGAAGAAGAGGACCCACTATAGAAGAAGGGCAAGGTAAACATTACCAAGCCTACCAAAACATCCATTGCAGTGTTCACAAGGAGATCCTCTAGAAAGAAAGTAGATATAAAAGGAGGAGACATAATTTTCAAGAGGTCTCCACCCACATTTGAGGAAAAGATGAAAGCAATGAAATTAGGTGCTGGTATCACAAAATTCAAAGCACTAAAGTATGAATCTAGGACCATTGATGAGTAGAAGCAAATAGAAGATATGTTGATATCCAAAATGGGTAAGTGGAAGTACTCGCTTGATTAGCTTATCAGTAGATTGTTGATGCATTGATGGACTAAATTAAACAAAGATGGGAGCATGTAATGCAAATTGCAAAAGATATTCATGAGTAGACACTAAGGCAACTTATGCCAAATTTGAATGACAAGGAGGTAAACAAATATTTGAAGAAAATTGAAGAAAAGTTAACTTTAAGATTCAAAACTTGTCTTATTCTTTTGAAAGAAATTAAATTAAGCATGTTGTAAAAAATGCAACAAATACATGGAAGAATGTTTATCTTCTTGACAAACCAAGTGATTTTTTAGTAAGTGAAAGTGATGAGGATGATCAAGAGGATAAATATGAAGAGAAAATTGATGTAGAAGTCACTCATTTTGATAATTTAGATGATGAATATGAACAACACCAGGAGACTACCAAGGAAGATGTGCAAGATGTTGATGAGACTAACCTAGTTAAGATTGTTGCAGTGGTCATAGCCTCACTTCCTTATTCTCCTAGGAAAACATTGATAACATCAAGCATGGAGATAGCTTTAGTAGGATTGATTGAGACCAGCACTGAAAGCACAAAAATTCAATCAATCTTTGCACCAGTCCAACTCAGCACGTCATTGACTAAAGTGCCAAGCACTTCATCTATCAAGCTACAATTTCTACCCTCTACATCAATTTTGACTACTTTAGGTATTCCTACTACTAGTATTTCAATGAGTGCAATATCCATTTTTGCAACAATTCCTACTATTTCCACAATTGTTTCTATTCCTAGTGTGCAAGCAATAAGTGCAAGGACACTTGAGACCAAGCCTTAACCGAGCACAAAATTTTTGGGTAAAGGAAAAGAAAAGGAGGATATAGATCTTGATGAGGAGATTGTCATTCCTAAATGGGACATCTCAAATCTAAATCCTAATCGAATTCAAACTTTTGGAGAACTTCTTCAAAAGAAAGCCAAGCAGAAAAGTCTTAGCAAACAGAGAAACAAAGAGTTTAAAATCATTGAAGATGCTAAGAACATTCTAGCAGAGACTATAGGCCTAGTGGTTGATACTTCTCAACCAATTTTGTATTAGTTGGTAGAGGCAGTCTAGAAATACAATGAAGATTTTGATGGATTGAATAAATTGTTGCAGAGAGCTAAGAAAAAGTTTGAGAATAAAGTTTTAGAACTTATTCCTCAATAAATTGCCATTCATCAAATAGACTTATCTACTATTTTAGGCTCTCTAGAAACCTCTTGCATTAATGTATCTATACTTTTTGGGAAACTATGTGATACATCAATTTTCACAAAGGAAATAAGAGATAAAATATCAAAAATTGATGAAGATTTGAATGCAAGTGCACAACAATTGTAGCTTGACCCAAGTTCTAGCTCTACTCACTTCAATAGGATCATATTTCTGATAGATAAGCAAACAGAATTTCTCAAAGAAGAGGCAAGAATCATATCAACATTGATAGATATTAAAAATATGATTCTCCCTAACATGGATGCACTACAAATGCACATTGCACATTCAAAAAATGCTCATCCATGACAATAATTTCTCCATTATAGACCACATGATTTAATTGCCAACAAAAGTGCAAATTGTATTGCACACATGTAAGGTCTTGCCAGAGAATTAGGACAAGACTTTGGCACTTATTCTAAAGGTACATTCAGATTTCTTATCACACTTTGGCACTACTATGAAAGTAAATAGAATAAATCTTTGGCATTAATGTCAAAAAGGGGGAGAAGAAAATTGGAAAAGCTATAAGGGGAAGAAGATGTGAGAAGACATAAGAAGAAAGGGGGAGATAATTGAAAGAAAATTGTAGATTGTAGAGAAAATGTATATTATATGTATAGTATACTATAAATTATGTATGGGGGAGCATTACCATGTACATAAATGTATCTTTTACAAAACCAAATTTGAAAAATCTCAAAAATAGTACACTCTACTAAGTTGAAGAAATATGGTGACCGATAAAGACATTCTTGAATTTAGTTTTGACTAATAATTGTTTTTGTCACTAATACCAAAAACGGAGATTGTTGAAACTCTATTCATGTTTGTTATTAGTGACATACACTTATTTTGAATGTTAGTTCATACCAAGCATATTGTATAGTTAATAATGTTGATCAAGCATTTCGATTGCTACTGAGTCCTATAGTTGCTACCAAGTCCTTTTGATAGATTTTAGTTTGCACTAAGCAGTTACTACTATGGTGATGATCAATAGTGTAAATTGAGCATCTCAATGTATGCCAATTTTTCAAGTGCAAACTAAGTTGAGTGGTGTTTACTGATTTCACAGTTGATATGATGTGAGTCTAGTGTTAACCGAGCTACTCAATGGTAACCAAGTGACTCAGTTTATATTGAGCTCATAGAGAATCTAGTGTTAATTAAGTTATGCAGTGAGAATCAAGCAATTTAGTTTATATGTTGAGTTTCACAGTATTCTTCAAGTCACTATTGTAGACCGAGTTAAAGACTACTTGGAAGTGATTAGTATGGATCGAACTTCTACATCTTCTGAGTGCATGATGATGCCTAGAATTGATAGTGGATGCCAAGTATCAAAACCTCGTTGAGTCAGTCTTTAGAACCTAAGTTTCTACACTTTGGTTGACTTTGTAATAATTGTGTAAACTTGTATTATGGTTGACTTTATAATTGTGTAATTGGATTGGTATATATGTGTAATGTATTGTATCACATCCAATGTATAAAAGTAATTTAATGGAATGAATATATTAAGCAGGAGAGCGAATTATAAAGGCTACAACAATATAAGGAGCAAAAATTTTTATCAATCACAACAAGGTGAATTGTACACTCAGAGAAATCTCATTTAGCAAACCAAGTTGTAGATTAGAGATTAGCTAATGCTTCATCATAATAGGTGGATAAATAAAATCCTTTAACAAGGTAGACCTAATAGTCTTGTGTAAATCTATTTACTGAGTGCATACTTCATTGTATGTTTGTAAATCCTTTTGCAAGGTGGACCTAGTAGTCCTTATTGCTCCTAATAGGGTAGATCACTAGAAGTGATCATTGTAAGCCTTAACAGGCCAACTTTATACTATAGTACTAAAGCTTGTGGGTATCATCCCCACCCTATTTTTATTTTCTATTTTGGAAGGTTTTTGGGTCACCAAATCTTGTGTGTTAAAGTGTTGTGCAGGCTTTCATGTTTTCAGTTTCTCATGCATGCAATTAGATAAAAGTATACATGAAGGATTCATTATCAATTAAGGATAAAAGTTTTATTGTTTATTGATTCAACCCTCCCCCTTTAATAACTTAGCCTATCATAATATTTCCAACAAGGGAGACCCATCTGGTGTGTTATAGATCATACCACCATAGGTTTTGATGATACAAGAAAATAGATGCAGCTACACTTGTAAAGTTGAAAGTATTGGAGATGTGGAAATTAGAGATTTGTATGGAAAACTATGTATAGATGGAGTATTGAAAGAGGAAAACAAAATTGTAGAGAGAAAAAGGTTAATTTGTGCCCTCGATTTTCCAAATGTATTCAAAATAGAATGGATTAAGATAGTACTTAACAAAATACATGATCACTCCATATGGTTGGAAAATGGCCCTACTAGGATCACAAAAAGGATCATCCACTGAGGAATAGGGTATCCTACTCTAGACAAACCTAGGACCATGTGTAGTGATGCTTAGGAGATAATAGAGAAGGATATAGGGGTTGTATGGAATAAAAGAGGAATGACTATAGACAAAATTGTTGATCCCTTAATTGCATTTATAGTGAGAATAATTGCTCACAAGTTCTTTCAATCCAGTAGATTGAATAGTGTGTCTTGTATGGCAATAGATTTAGGCTACAAGTTAGTGAAGAAGGACCACACTTATGACCTTGCCAAGATGCAACTCCAAAAATTATTAGAAAACTTGAAGGCCATAAGAAAGAAAAAGAGTGCACAATTCAAATTTCATTCATTACTAGTTTCTATATTATTTTATGTGTAGAACACATTTCCTTCATTTGCAAAAGTTTCTTGCAAGACCAATAGGTCTATTGTAGTTCATATTTGAGAGTTCATAGAGTAGCTTGGGGATGAATTTGAGTCAATAATGATAAGTTATTTTAAATACTTTAAGAAGCCTATGAAATAGAGACTGGGGATTTGAGTATCACTAGTGGAGAAATATTATAATGATGTTTTCTTTCTAGTTGATGTTGATCATACATTTGTACGAGCTGTTATTCCAAGGCTCAGATGGTTCAAGCCATTACTTTATGAAATCAATGTGGATGAGGCATCAACAACCATAACAACACTATTGGCAGAAGAAATGGACAATAGTACAACAACATTTGGAAATTATGAGGAAGCCAAATCAAGAATCATAATAGACATGAAGACAGGTTCTATGGTAAGAAAGAAAAGCAAGCTTGTGAAGAAGCTTAAGGAAAGATTTTTTGAAGGGGAAGAAGAAGAAGAAGATGAGGATGAGGATGAGGATGATGATGAAGATCAACCAGCCCAAGCCCCACTTGCACTTAGAAAAGGTGAAGGAGAGGACCAAGAAGAAGTATAACATGATGAAGGTGTTGAGGAAGAAGAAGCCAAGGAAGCACCTTAACCAACAGAAAAGAAGAAGAGGAAAGCTAAGGAGCCAGTACTAAGTAAACCAAAGAAAGTTGTGAAACCTACACAACAAAAGCTAGTAGTACATATTACTAGGACTAGCACAAGGGAAACTACAAAGAAGAGACAAGAAACTAAGAAGCCTAAAGGCAAAAGAGCTATTCCTACTACAAAGGAGGATGAGCCCGAGAAGAGACAAAGGAGAAATCATGTACCTCTAGCTGAGTTAGATAAGGAGAAGATCGAATCAAATGACAATAGTCAATTCTAAGTGGTAAGCCATAGTCCCTCTTCTAATTTAGACAACTTGTGTGACAACATTAAGAATAATGCAGATTTATCAAGGTTCACACATGTTGAGTTTGATAAAATTAGAAAGATAGAAATGAATAAGGTAGAAGATTATGTATATGAAATGATGGCCACATTTAAGACCACTTCTATTGATATTTCCAACTCATTACCCAATAGTCTAAATGACAGAGTGGAGCAGAAGTGGCAATATAGTTTAACAACTAAAACAAAGATAAGGGGGGCTACTCTAGTGAGAGTAATGCCAAATTTGGATAAGTCAACAATCACTAAGACCATAAATAAATATAAGGGGGGATTTTCTCCAAAATATAGAGCTTTCAATATTTTATAGAATAATATTGAGGAGGTTGTCAAATAGAGCACCCAAATATGGAAAGATGTATGGGTTGACAACTAAAAAGAAAAATGAATAAGCACCTGAGGAGGTTGGTGAAGAAAAAGATGATTAAGAGGTAGTAGAGACTGCTAAGGATGCATCTATCAAGAATAGACATGAGGGAGGCATAGAGAAGGAAGTAGATGAAGAGGCTACAACTGAATTTGAGGAAAAGGATGAATAGAATGTACCTAAGGTACATATGTCGAGTGTTAGTCCCCCTCCTATGGACCAAGCAAGTCAATAGGACAAAATAAAGATAAAGGATGTTTTTGATAGCCTAATTTAGAACATCAATCCTTTGAAAAAGGAAGACTTGAAAAAGATATTACAAGATTCTACTTTAGCTAAAAAATTATGCACCAATCTTATATTAGTAAGTATAGTTGAGATTGATAATGCATAAACACGAGAAAAGAAAACTGACACATCTAGTGCATCCCCTACATCTACAAAGACAAAAGGTACAAAAGGACTATAGGGTGTCACCACTGACACACATGTTTTAATGCTCATTGTGGTATATCAAGTAAAGAACAAAGTGACATCAGATGTTAGTACATTAGTATCAAATGGTTCAATGCAAACAATTTTATCAGTTGAGTAGGATGGGATACAAGTTCATATAGGTCAAGAAGTTACTCCTGCACCTATCTCATAGGCACAAGGTGAATTTTTGACAGAAGAGAAGGAAGATAATAGGATTGAAGAGTTATTTTTTACCATGAAGCTAAAGGAACATATAGTAATTCAAACATTGATTACCCTACCAATCTCTACATCCTCTATTCCTATTCAAACTCTTCATAGGCTAAGTATAGATGCTACATGATTACAATCATCAAGGCCTAGTCCTAATACATTTAAGATTGGAGAAGGCACATCTTATGCAGATTTTGACTTAGATGAGGTGAGTGAACTTCCAAAGTTTGATCTTAAAACAATCTCCATAGAAGAAATGAGCATATTGCAAGAAGCTCTAGCAAGAAAGAAGCACCAAGAGTTACTTTGAAGGGAGCATAAGAAAAGATAAGTTCTAGATGACATCAAAGAATTTTTTTTTGATGCATTTAGCCTCCTAGTACCTAATGAAGAAAAACCTATTATTGAGAAACTAGTGAATATAGTTGATAGGATAAGTGATGTAGACCTAGATACAAATACTAAACTGATAGAATAGTCTAAGAAAAAGTTTCAAACAAAGGTTAATGAAATGATTTCTAGTGACATTGCACTATGATAGATTTATTTAGCAACCAAGATGGAAGGTGCAAATAAGGTGTTAGAGAATATATTTTCTCTATACACAAAACTATGTGATGTAAATATTTTCACACAAGAAGTATAGAGGCATGTTCACCACTAGAGGGAGATTTGAAGATTACAAGTAAAATCTAAAAACTATCTCCTGGTCAATGTCAGACACATTTTCAAAGACTAATGTTTACTTAAGCTCAGCTAGCTTCATTACATGCACAAGATGCTAGCGTTCGGGCTACCTTGATAAGTATTCAATCCATGTTGACACCATATCTGGAGGTGTTGCACAAGGAACTGGCCTTTACAAAAACTTTGATGAAGAAAGATTCTCATCTTTCTACTCATGAAGGCTTAGTAGACCTTACTGCTGAGCTAGATATTCAATTTCAATATTTAGAGGTAGTGTGCAACAATTGGGATGCAACACTTAAGATTATAATGGAGGTCCATGAAACATTTTTGGACTGACACACTATTAATGTATCACCCATGACATAAGTGTCTAAAAAGGGGGATATTGAGAAAAGGGGAATTGAGACAAAAAGGAGAGAATACACAAAGAGGAAGTAATGCATAAACAAAAAAGAACAATCAACTCAGGTATAGTTATGAAGTTTTAAGGTATGACTGATACGTCAATAGTTTTTGCAAAATTTTGACATTTTGAAATTTTGCATGTGAATTGAGTAAAGAATATAGATTATCTGAGTTATGCTCATAAGTTAAGGTTATATATGCATGAAAAAGTGTGTTTCCCACTCATGTCAATGGGGGAGATTGTTGATCTTATTTTGGTTTTGACATATGAGTGAAAATACACTTAAATCATTACTTAATAGTACTTAGTACATGTCAAACAAGTAGTGTATGTCGAGCATAAGATGTTAGCTAATGCATGCCAAGAAAAATATACAGTATGTGTTGAGCACCAATATGTATTGATTAGATAGTTAATGCTTATTCACTCCAGTGATGAGCAAGCTAATGCATGCTAAGTGATTTAGATGTTGAGTGAATAGTGGATGCTGAGTCATTCAGAGGCCAAATTACAACATGGAAGATATAGTGGATGTCAAGCATCAAAGGCTTCAAGTACTAAGTAAACAATTTTGGACATAGGTTTTTGTAATGATACAAACTCCTATATACACTATTTTTGGGCCAACTTAAGGATTTTTTTGTAATTCTAGAAGATATATACATAGGTATATTACAAATCCCTATGCAATACATGCAACCAATCAGAAAAAGGGATGTTCTAAGTGAAAAAATGGATGATTCACAATTGTTGATTCCTACCTAACCTTAGGTCACCTAAGTTTTTTTAAATAGGGAAAACCCTAAAAAAGTTCATATGTGAAGGGAGAGGTTTGCATGCTTAGACAGAGCATTCATGGTGACTGATGCAGGAGCATCTAGAGGTATAAGGGCAATCTTGAGTCACCCAAAAAAAATGTACTTAGACTTAGTTTCTGTTTCATGTCTTTACATTTTAGGATACCCATTTGGCTAAAATAAAGGTTTCAACTCTCATAGTTCAACTATCAGTGCGTTTGAAAATCTTGAAAAAATAGGAGCATGTATTTGGGCCATCATTTCAGTAAACTAGAAGGTGTGAATTGGCCAGATAAATGTAATCATGATTTAGAGCATTCCAGAAAAAGAATCAGGTCAATAGGCCCCACGGTTTGAAAGTTATTGCAGTTTTTCGGGTTTTGGAGACCTCCTAAGAATGCTTCAAAGTCAAGTTTGGGGCATTAAATGACCTTGAAAAGGGTCAAAAAATGGGGGACGAGTGAAGCTTGTCTATAGGGCTATAGAGAGCTTCGAGAGCTTTCTAAAAATGTAAATGGTTTGTCAATTGGAGCTACGGTTCAAAAGTTATGCCTCTCGGAAGTTTGGTTACCATTTCTGGATTCTTCTAGATTTGCACCGACTTCTAACGCAGCTTCCAAAACCTTCTATTTCGTCAGTGGATGCCTACTAGCAATTTATAGAATGTACTCCTAGTCCTTAACCCTCCGGGGTCTATTTAAGGAGATTTCTGGCATTGTAAAAGGCTGTTCGGAGTGAAGTTTGAGAGGAGGAGCTAAAAGGAGAAATATTCTCCAGATTTATGCTATTGTAAGCCCTTAGGGCATGTTCTGAAGTTTATTTTCTCTATACTATTTGTACTAGCTTATTTTCTCCGTTAATATAATTTCCCTTTTTCTGTTGTGTCCATTCTGTTCTTGGGTTGTGTCCCCATCAGTGACTAAGGAGGTTGTGAGAGAGATATGGATTGCAAAGTCAATTAGAAAGATTAGAGCAAAGCAGAGAGAGGAAAAATTTGATAGATCTGATCAAGAGGATTAGGTATACATTAGGAAAGAGAAGATGTGATATCTAGTAGAGAGGTGCTAACTGAAGGATCAAGGTTGAGTCATTCTAATAGGTGAATTAGTAAAATCTCTTAACCAAGTAGTCTTAGTAGGCTTTTGTAAATCCTTTAGTAGGATGCTTACTTTATTGTAAGTTGAAGTCCTTTAACCAAGCACACTTCTAAAAGTGTGTTAAAATCCTTTAACAGGGTAAGATTTAACAATCTTTGTAAGCCTTTAACAAGGTAGACCTTGCATAGGGTAGATCATATTTTATGATCAAATAATTGTAACCTTCAATGGATACACTTTACAATTGCAATAGTGAATATTTGTGGGTGTCATCCCCACTCTATTTTTACCTTCTTATTGGAGGATCTCTAGGTAACAAAGTTATTGTGTTATGTGTTATTTGTTTTCATGTTATGGATGAACTTGTATAGCTAGCTATTTTAGTTTACATGCAAATTGTGAGATGGATGTGTGGTGAGTGTTTTAATGGTTAAAGTTTTGAAGTGTTGATTCAGCCCTCCCCCCCTCCTCCTCTTAGAATTTACTTTCCCATTGTTAATTTTGACAATAGATTTAGAAGAAAATAGTTAAAGTAGACCTTGTGCAATTGAGGATGTTTTCAATATTAGATACACCTACAAGAGAGAAAATGGAGTGTGCTTGAGAAGATATAACAAATATTGAATGATACCACAAGGAAAAAATCTGAAGAACATTTACAAAAATAAAAATGGTCTTCTTTGTTAGAAATACATTTTACTATGTTGATCATATGTGTATAGTGTTTAGAGCAAGTCATGCAGTTTCCTCTTTGTTCCCTCTCATCGAGATTGTGTTTGACATTATTCTAAGTTGTCTAATTGATACTACTTCTGCTCATGCCTTTCACAAATAGTGTTGCATTTACATTTCCTTCTTATATTACTATGGACAAGAAGCCCAACATCATGATTATATCTCCATGCAGGAAGTTGTGTATTCAACATACATTTTGTGTGCAACATTAGTTTATTGAGAACTTGACATGAAAATAGGTAGACCGCAAAACATGGATAACTTGGAAATATTTGGTGATGGTCTACCTATTTTCATGTCAAATCCTCAATAAAATAATGGTGCACACCAGATGTATGTTGAATCAATAGCTTACTACATGGAGAGATAATCACAACATCGAGCTTCTTATCTATAGTAACATAAAAAGGAAATGAAAATACAACACTATCTGTGAAATGCTTGAGTAGAAGTGATATCAATCAGACAACTTAGAAGAATGTAAAACACAATCTTCATGAGAGGGGATAAAGAGGAAAATACATGAGGTCTATGCTAAACAACATGCATGTGTGATCACCATAGTAAAATTTATTTCTAACAAAGAAGAATGTATTTGAAAAAAATAAAAAAATTAGTAGGTCATTACAATTGTGATAGTCCAGTTTGACAGAATGTCATTGGACCAACATAATTACCATCACATATCTATCACACTTGTGACTACTAAGTCTAGCAGATAACCATCACACTGATGATACTACTGTCACATATCGTTACACTTGTGATGAACATTCCAATAGATGACTATCAGCCATAGAGTGTGGGTGTCACTAGTGCAATGGTATAGTGAAACTATTAGATGTTGTATTTGCAACAATGACCTGTCACCATTACAATAATGTCATGATGACCTCTTGGCCTTTCCTTCTTCCAAATTGTGATAGCTTTTTGCATTGCAATTGTGACAGATGAGGTTGGTGTCATAATTTGTGATATCAAAAGTTTGACACTTGTCTGATGGGAGCCAATTATTGGTATGGTCTCTTGGGCGATGGTTGGCCATCACAATTATGATGTCTTACCATCACAATTTGGGTCCAAATGTATTAGTGGGAAGAGGTGAAGAATTTACATCAAATGAGTTTGAGATGTTCTATAATGATATAGGAATCAAAAGATAGACTTCTGCACCTAGAGTCCCTCCACAAAATAGGATTGCTAAAAGAAGAAATAGATATGTGATGGACTATGCTAGAACATTCATGATGGTGAAGAATGTTTCTTTGAAATACTGGAGAGAAGTTGTAAGTACATATGTCTATACCTTGAATCATGTACAAGTAAAGAAACATACATTCAACACCTTTTGAATTATGGTATGGATACTCACCCAATGTAAAATATTTTAAGGTATTTGGAAGTAAGTGATATATTCTTAAGGATAATAGGAATGGAAAATTTGATGCTAAAAGTGAATAAGGCATATTCCTAGGCTATTCCACAAGGAATAAAGCTTATAAGTGTTTAAATACTAACACTGACAAAGTTGTGGAAAGTGTAAATGTGAAGTTCGATGAATATACAAAGGTACATGAAGTTGAACCTACAAAAGAACCTAAAGATTAAAAATATTTTTTGTATTTCTATGATGACATGATTGATGATGAAGCTATGAACCAAGTTGCAAATCAACAAAAACAAGTTTCAGTGACTTCTGAGTAACATACAATGAATATCAAGCTACAATTAGGAACCAAGTTGCAGTTAGGAGCCAAGTTGCAAACTAAAGCTAAGGTACATTCTGATAATGAGATCAGTGCACATGAAAGAAATGTTGTTTTACTTGATAGACAAGCACATAGTGATTCTAAAGTTAAGAGACCTATAGAAGAAAATAGAGCATAACCAAGATTATGAAAGTATGTCAAGAGATATCATCCTACTACAAAAATTATTCGAGATAAAGAGCCTAGACCTATGACAAGAAACAAGTCGAGAATTGATACATGTTTGCTAAGCATGCATGAACCTAAATCAGTAAGGGATGCATTGGAATATGATGACTAGTGTCAAGCCATGAGAGAAGAGATTGAGAAAATTGTGAAGAACCAAACCTAGTCACTTGTACCTAGACCAGAGAACAAGAACTTTATTGGAACCAAGTGGGTGTACAAAAACAATTTAGATGAAAATGGTGAAGTAATAAGAAATAAAGAAGGATTAGTTTGCAAGGGGTATGCTCAAGAAGAAGGAATAGACTGTGGAGAAACATTTTCCTTGTTGCAAGACTAGAAGGAGTAAGAACTATGCTTGCTTACTCTACATACAAAGGTTTCAAAGTTTACCAAATGGATATAAAATCTGCATTTTTGAATGGTATATTAGAAGAAGAGGTTTACATTGAACATCCTAAAGGTTTTGTTGATGCAAACAACAAGAACATGGTATGTAGACTACATAAAGCTTTATATGGTTTAAATAAAGCACCTAGAGTATGGTATGAGAGAGTGAACATAATTATCTTATGAAGATTGGTTTTGAGAAGACTAATGATAATAGCAATTTCTACTTGAAGACTAAAGGAGATAAACATATTTTAGTAGCTGAAATTTTTGTTGATGATATCATATTTGGAGGTCAAAATGTAGTTTGCAAAATATTTCCTAATGAAATGAGGAGAGAATTTGACATGTCCATGTTTGGAGAAATTAAATTATTTGTTGTCTTGCAAGTGTATAAAATGAAAAATGATATTTACATCACTCAGTCTAAGTATGTGAAGGAAATATTAAAACTTTTGGATTGGAAGATTCAATACCTATTAGCATACCTATGGTCATAGGTCATAAACTATCAAAGAATGATGATTCTACTAATGTGAACCAAAATTGTATAGTTCTATGATTGGAAAATGTAATATGTAGTTCATAGAAGACCTAGCATAGCATTAGTTGTTGGCATTGTTGCAAGATTCTTTGCAAATCCTAAAGAGAATAATTTGATGGTTGTTAAGAGAATTATGAGATATCTAAAAGGAACAAAGGACTTTAAATTAAAAAATGAAAAATTTAAATTGAGAGGCGATATAGATGTTGATTGGGCTAGAAATGTTGAGGACAGAAAGAGTACAAGTGGTGGAGCATTTTTCTTGGGAAAGAGACTAGTTACATGGACTAGTAAGAAACAAAACCACATATCTTAATCTATTGTTGATTGGTCTAGACTACAAGAAAAATGAAAAATTTAAATTGAGAGGTGATATAGATGTTGATTGGGCTAGAAATGTTGAGGACAGAAAGAGTACAAGTGGTGGAGCATTTTTCTTGGGAAAGAGACTAGTTACATGGACTAGTAAGAAACAAAACCACATATCTCAATCTATTGTTGAAGTTGAATATGTTGCTGCTATAGTGAATTGTAACAATTTTTTAATGGATCAATTAGCTACTCTAAGGAATGAAGGAGGAAGTTATTGAACCTATTAAATACTCTACTTTGATAACACAAGTTCAATAAACATATCTCAAAACCCCATGATGTGTAAAAAGACTAAACATATAGCTATCAAGTATCATTACTTGAGAGAGTTGGTTCAAGACAAAGAAGTGAAGATGGAATATTTGAATACAAAAGAATAGATAGTTGTTATATTCACAAAATATTTACCTATGGATTCTCATGAGTATATAAGAGGTAAACTAGGGGTGTTACCCCTATTCAAAGTTGTTTAAGAAGCATGAGAGCTTCCTTGCATCAACTGAGATGAATGACATATGTTACACATTGATGCAGTGGATCCTACTTTAGATCTACTTAAAGAAATCAAAGAGTTGGAATAGAAGATCAGTTACAAGTAAGGTGACAAAGGAAGAACCTGAATTGTTGAACATTTGCATGTTGAGATGACAAGTCTTTGGCATTGTTCACAAAGAGGGAGATAATGAACGTACATAGAAAAATGAGATACATCAAAAGAAAGAGATAGTAAATAGAGAGAGAAAGTGAACTAATAGTGAACATACATACCTAGTAAGAGGAAGAAAATCAAAGAGATTAGAGAAATAACAAAAGTGATTGATTGGCACTATGAGGGAGATATGAAAGGAAATTAGAAAGAGTGAGACATCAGAAAGAAACTGACAAAGGTACATTACCCTATACAAAGGAAAGACACATACTGATAGAGGGAGAGATTTCAACACAAGGTATATTATTTTATTTTTGGTATTGTTCCTAGTTTATCATGTATTGGTTTGACATCCATGCCAAAAAGGAAGATTGTTGAAAATAAGATTTTTTTGATATGTGGAAACTAGAAACAATCATTACATTGTCAATGATGTCAAACCAATTACTTGTTGGTGAGACAATTGCTTGTTTGGTCTAAATGTTATCATTTTTTGATTGATGAAGAGGAGTTGATCAAATATAAGAAAAAGAGCACCTAGAGGAAATGTTGTGTTATTTGTTGTAGAAAAGAAGTACTAAGACCAGGTAAGACATGGATGATGTGTTGTATTGTTTATCTACTTAAAGATGACATTGATGAATAAACTAAGTCTAGAAGAACAAGGATGAAAAATTGTGTCTGCTAAGCTTGATTGAGTAAATAGTTAGTGTTGAGCAATGTTAGTGCAAGCCAAGTAGAAAATCAATTGGTGTCAAGAAAATTGTAAGTATAGTATATGCCAAGTAAATTGTAGTATGTGGTGAGTAATTTCTAGACAGTGCCAAGTGACAATAAAATATTGTATGTGCCAAGTGACCTGTTAGTGGATGTCGAGCAACACAATCTATGTTGAGCATCAGAGGTTAGATATTTTCAAGTGAGAGCATTATGAGTTAGATAAAGGATTCGCTAATCTAAGGTAACAAATTTGAATTCTTTGATTTTGTGAATTGTATGGAAGATAAGCTTGATGAGCTAGTGGCACAAAATTTAAGGTAAAACATTTGGAGGAAAATTTATATAGGATTGATAAGGAAGTTTCTAGAGGGAGAAAAATAGAAAAGGGGGAAGATTCAATGAATCTGAACTAACCCTAGAATAGATGATTATGGTTGAGCAATAGAAGACCTGAATTCTCTTTATAAAGGGATACAAGGCATCAAGCAAGAGTTGGCATATATGAGAACCCAAGGAAGATAACAAGTCTAGGGTATTGCTTCATATGGTGGCTAAATTATAGAGTCTTCAATTGGCATGCAAAGAAATAAGTCTCAAGTGGATGAATGATTGAAGGGTGAACAAGCTATTAGAGCTTAAGTGAATGAAGCCAAATAGAATGGAGGAAAAAAATACGGAGTTGTAATTTGCAAGTGAGTTGTGATTTATTTTTAGATCAAGCCTTACTATTACTTTCTAATTATTGTATCAATTTAGGGTAAATCCTTTGGATTAAGATTGACCTAATAGTCATTTGTAAATCCTTTAATCAGTTGACATTCTAAAGGAATGTTCTAAAGTCCTCTAACAAGGCTCACTCCTAATAGGGTGATTGAAATCCTTTAACCATTCCACATTTAATAGTGTGTATTCTAACCTTTAACAAGGTTGGCCTTACATAGGGCATCACTTCAAAAGAGTGAGAATTAGTAGCATGTTACTGGTAGTTTTTCCCAAATTGGGTTTCCACATAAAATCCTTGTGTCATATGTGTGAATGATTTTTTTATGTTTCATGTTTACATTTTTGCAAAGTGATTTTGACTTAGGATAGTAATCTACAAGTTTAAGGTTTGAATGATCTAATGGATGCATGCAAGATACATGATAAGGAGATATATGTATGAGTTTTGTTAAGCACTAAAAAAATGTATTGGGAGTTTTGGACCTTGGATATATATAGGATGACACAATTTTTAGTCTCCAAGGTAATGGATCTATCTTACATGTAAATGCAATAGAAAATAATGAAAAGGGTTATGATCAACGATGCATATCCCTAATATAAACTAACATTTTTATGTATGATTAGATCTCACCTGAGAAACAAATACTTCTTAACAAATGGAAAAGTGGATCCTTGAAGAGAATGAGAGAGATTAAAATAGTAATATTTCCCCCCAAGTGTAGAAACAAGGATAAAGGGGACCTATTATGCTACTCACAAAGTGTACTACACTATGCATAACAAAGATCCCCCAAGGAGTAGGAAAACAATTTTACATAGTCTAGGCCAACATAATAGAGGCTTATATATTAATTAGAAAATTTACTATTAAAAATTAATTCATTACAAGATGATATAAAAAAAAATATCATTATCAATGAGTTGTTGGATTTTTTAATATAAAACTTTATAGCTATTCTTAGAGTGATCATAATATCTATGATACATGAAAAGAGGAAGAGTCGTAAGATGTTGGATGCATTTCTTTAGTGTTTATGTCTAGTAATAACCTTAGCATGAAGAAGTTTACAAAAATTATCTCTTCATTAAATGTGTGGATAAAGAGTCTAGGAAAAATTAATTTTTCATTATGTTTTATTTTAGAATATGCAAATAAATATCTATCTAGGTACATGTACATCTTGTTTTTTTTTTTTGAGGTTGTGTTTTCTTCATATAAATCTCTTTGTAATTCCTTTTTGTTGTTTCGATGTCTTTTATTTATGGTTGACTGTATCATATAGCTAATAGATATGGGGTTTCATTTTTTAATCCACATTTGGATAGAAAATCACTCAAATAATTGAGGCTTAAATATAGATGCTCCAACTTTTTTAATTGAAAAATGTCTCTAGAAAGTCCACCATTAAACATCCTACCCCAATAATCTTCCTTATTCTCCACATGAACACAATAGACATGCATAAGATATTGTAAGTGGTCCTTTGAAAAACCAAGAGCATCTCTTTCATGTAGCATAGTATTACCATTTATTATTTTAGGACCTCATAGGACCTCCTCCTAATTAGAAGTTCAAGACCACATAGGAAACCATCCTTAGAAACCTTAGTATGTAGGGAAATATGAGATTGTGATGAGACAAATAATTATTAAAACTCACAATGAAAATTATAAAATTTGACTTAAGTAATGTTAAGTACATATTGAATGAATTATTTACATAATTTGAGAAAAGGTAATAGTAAATTTCTTAGAAATTTTAATATAATTATAATAAAATTTTATTAACTTGTTAAAAAAATTTGAAAGCGTACATTATTATTTTTAGCATCTTGGGTCTAGGTTATCTTTAAAATCTTGATATACATTAAGGAAATATGAGTAAATGTGTAAAACTATTTTTAAGAAAATAATTAGTTATGATCTTTTCTTACAATGGTTTAAATTTAAAATGTGAGGAATGATGAGTGATTTCGTAATTGAATAAATGCTTTTATTAATAAAATTTTATGCGTATAGAAAAAAGTTATACTAACCCAATAAAATTATAATGAATAATACATTATATTATGAAAGTCTTAAGAGTGTCCTAAACAAACTATTTTCAAAAATGTTATCATAAAAATGAGGTAAAAAAAAAACAAAGGCTCATGTTAATGATTTAATTAGAAAAGGTTGGTTTGACACTCTCGAATTAAATTTTAGTGTAATTTAAACATAAAACTTAGAAATATTTAGAAGATAGAAAGAATTATCTATTACTTAAATTGACTTATTTTTTATTTGAAGAAATTATATATATTTAAATTTTTCATTACATATGTTGAAGTTGATGAAAGATCAACCCCATAGCTCTGAAGAATCACATGCATGCAAACATCTGCCACAAAAAGAGAGAAACAAAAGCTATGGAGGCTAGAATTCCCAGATCCATGGATGAGACATTCTTGATGATCAAAAAGAGAAATTTGTATAATCAAAAGTGAATCAATATTATAATTGCAAAGAGAGATCGTCCTTATAAAGGAGATCAAAACCTTAACATGTAACTAACCTAGGTTGCATTATAATAATTAATAAAAGAATTAATTATTATATACCTAAAGTTTAGCTTAAGTAAACTAGAGATAATAAGTGACTTCAAAATTTAATCAATATGATTTAATAAATAAGAAAAAACATTATTACTCTAACACCTCCCCTTAAGATAAACTTAGGGAGTAGCTAAAAACCTAGAAACTACTGCTAAAAGTAAATTTGGGTCCCAAAAACAAAGCCTGATGAGGTACCCAAACACAACCAAATCTCTAAAAAGAGGAGAAATAGAGAAAACCACATGCAAAAAACCCTACTCCAAAAAGAGATGGAAAACAAGCTAAAAGAAACTAGTGAAGGACTAAAGAAGCCTGAAAACTAGGGAATGTCCTAGAAGATAGGAACAAAAGATGATCATGAAGTACACCATCAAAGCATGTAGAAGTTGCAAAACTCCATCAAAAGTAACTGTTAATATAAAGAACCTCCACTAAAATAAAACTTGACTAGATAAAGAAGACTATAATCTGCATCAAATCAGGAGGCACATAAAGGAAAACAACTAAACTTGAACCTACAAATGGCATAAAAAACCAAAGCCTGAAGAGTTGATTAATCGAGCATGGAATGTTGTATCCAAAGTAGAAATCAAAAGAAGAGTGTCTATATGGTAAATGATCCATCTCACCAAAATGCATCCATTCATCTAGTGCATAGGAAAAAAAACTAAATACATAGCTCACTCTATCAAGCCAAGGAAGCATAAGAAACAAAAGAAGAGCCCCCCCTAATGTAGACAAGCGTGAGGTGATCGGAAATTGGAAAACTGGGCGAAAACTATTGCATGTCAAGGAACCACGATCATGATGCACAAAAGACTACATATGTGTGTACTGAGCTAATCAATCTCAGACATGTCATGTGGCTAATTTCATAGAAGGGAAACTCATAAGATAGAGGAAGATGGAAAACAAAGGAAAAATGTCAACCCCCCATAGCACTTTAATCATAGTAGTACATGTATAATAAGGCACAAGATATGGTGAATCCTAAGAAAACAATAATTCGTATGAATGTCCTTAGATGGCACTGCTCAAATCAGAAGACAAAATAAGGCAAAACAACTTAAACAAAAATATAGATGGAATATGGCACTTTATCTCAATACATTTGCAAGAATGCATACAAATGATGTCTAAATAGACTAGAAGAGACATAAGGCTAATCAAATGGATGGTACAACCCATGATGAATCATCTAAAGGAACAAATTTTATCCTTGAACTTGAAACAACCAAGATATCTACCAGAATACAAAAATGCAAAAAAAATAAATAGAATGTGTTTGAATCAATATCTAGAAAGACAAGCAACGTCACTAGAAAGAGCTTTGAAAGACCTTTTCAATGATATAAAGAATTCCAAAATTGGTGATTGGATGGTTGATATACGTCTCCTAGAGTGCAAAATGGAACCCCTAACTTTGATAGTAAAAAAATTGTCAAAAAAGCATCAAAATCAAAAAATATGTGTACCACTATAAATTTCTTGAAACTAACTTTTTGGAGATATCTTGTTTGTGGAAATTGATTTGAACTTCGTAATTCAACTCCGAAGAGAGGAAATCATTGAAAAAACTTGAAACTATTCTATCTAGCTAGTTTCGATAGAAACTTAGTTTCTATCGAAACTATTTAGGAAAATTTCGATTGAAACTAAAATTCTTAGTTTCTATCAAAAATGTTAGCAATTTACAACCACAACTAGCAAATCGCCTTCCTAGTTTCGATCGAAACTATGAAGATAGTTTCGATCGAAAGTAAGAAAGTGGGATAACCCTTATTGTGTTCATCCAAAGGTCCTCAAGTACATCTTCATGTTGAAATTTCTTGCCAACCAAATAAAAACTCTTCCAATGTTGTCAAAATAAGGACAAGGAGAGTTATATTCCTCCAAGGGATATTTATCCCACTCAAGCTCAAAAGATGGAATATCTTATCTCTAGACCACACGAAATGGTCCCATAGTAATAGGCCACACCTAGGCTATTTTGTGTTGCTTCCTCACTTTGTTGTATGTAGACAAGAGTTTTCGAGCAATCTCCAGTAATATAAGTCTATCACTTGGATATCTAGGGAGCTTCTTGGGACTGATATTCATACCCACTATAGTCAAGTAAGTGAATGATGTAGTAGGCCCCAACTTCTAAAATCTTTTTCACTACCTCCTCTGACATCCTCTTCACATAATCCCCTTTAATGAACTGAATAATTGCAAATATAAAAGCATCATTCACTATCCTATATTCCTTGATGTGCTTGGGAAGATTTTTTTCACCAACTAGAGATATACTATATATGTCCATGCATTTGCATCTTACATGCTGCCCTTTTTGAAGAGTCCCAAACAATCTATAGCTCTTTTAGCTAACAAGTATAGCAAATATGATGCCATGTAGAACTTACGGTTATTCTTAATAGTCACCAGCTGCTCATCCAAGTTCTCACTAAGAATGGAAGCCCAATCAATTAGAATATTTGTTGTCTTGATAGTCTCAATAAAATGCACCATCCATATATTCAGGTGTCCTGATGCTAGCAACCCCATGATTCTACTCAAGAGTATTATAGAATATCTAATATCCTCTTTCATGTAACCTCTTGTAATGTCCACTTTACCTACTTTATGCCCTAGAGGAGACTTCTCAATGAGGTATGAGGACTAAATGATTTCAGATGCTTCTTGTACATGTTCTCTGAACCCTCTTTCCACCTAGTGATATGTTAGTCTAATAAACTAATCTACCCTTAGAAGATGGAACACCTTCTATATGTTCTTAGGTCAAAGATCTAGGATGATCTCTCCATTTGTATTTTTGATGACCCTTTCTTTAGAGACATAGTTCTTTGCTAGTGTCATGATCAACTTCAACTTGTACTAATACTTAATGCAAGGTAGCATTTACTAGTCCCAATCAAATCAAGGTGGATATCAATGGGGACCTCTCCATAGGCTTTTTGGACAATATAGAGAATGCATTCCAATCTATATGACTAGGTTTAGTGTCCCAGATCTTTGAATAATCATCTTGAAAGCATGACTTTGCCAAAACACCTTCAAACTTGAAAACTAGTTTCAAGACCATCTTTGTAGCAAGGGAGGATGATGAAGAAGCCATTGAATCTGCACAAAAAGTAACATCTATTGGTCTAGAGTTGAAGAAAAATCAATTAACACCATCCCTAATGATGACATGAAAAAATCTAGAAAACCCTAATTGATGAAAAGATTCAAAAAGCTAAAATTTTAAACCTAGAAGGATAAAACAAAAGGTGCCCCTAGTGCACCTCAGAGGTGTGCAAGGTGTGCCTTATCCTTATTTTAGCCTTAAAAATATGAAAGTACACACTAGTGCACCTAGTGCACCCTTGTATTACTTTGGCACAAAAAAGGGTGTGCATTTGGTGCACCTCATGGGGTGCACTAAATGTTCACCCTTTATTCCTTTCTAAGGTATGCCTATGATAAAGGTGCATAGTTGCACACCTTTATTTAGGTGTGAGTTTTAATATTTTTTTAATGTTTAAGTTTTTAATGTTTTTGGAAAGAAATAAGGTGCATAGCTACAAAACTTTTCTTGGCATTCTAATGTTTTTTTTTCCCTTTTTTTGTAGGTGTGAGGAGGGAAGGTGGCATGATGCATCAGCACACCTAAGGAGTTTGACTGGTGCAGTCATGGATCTTAGAGGAAGAAAATGGAGGCGAGGGGCATCCCAAATTTTATAGACCTAGGACCCAATGCACCTCTTGGAGGTATGTTGCTATCCACTTTCCAATAGAAAGTGCTTTCTGTCTATTTGGCGCACTAGTAAACCTCACCAAAAGTGTGCCATGTTTCTTACAAAAATACAACTTACACTCTTAGATGATGATTTTTGAAGTCATGGTTTTCAAATTAGGACCTGGATTTGACCAAAGACATCAGGAAAAACCCTAGAATAGGCTTGGACCCCAGACTTGGCATTGGGAAAGTGAAAAAATAAAGTAGGGGGTCCCCATTTCTAGGAAAAATGGGGCATGCATTTTGAAACCACAACAGATCCCTTAATAGATACACTTTCATTAAGGATATATCCATATTTTCTTTTCAATCCCTAAGGAACCCTACCTTGCCTTAGAATAGATTGTAATTTTGGAGCACTTAATAAATATTCTTTACTTAAGGAGAGATCCTTTCTTCTCCTTGTTGATGGGACTTTATAAATCTTACCTTCCCTTAGGATAGGCCATTTCTTTGCTAGATTCCTTATTGGATGTACACTTTCCTTAAGGATGGATCCTTGGTAGATTGAACTAGAATTACACACATTCTATAAAAACTTCCAATTCCATTTTTTGTGGCACCTTCTTTGTGTGGTACATATTAAGACACAATCTTACTAAGGTAGGTGATAAATTCTTTATTTATCTCCCTCTCTCTTTTATGAGATGTCTCTTCTATCTTTTTGATGGATTTCACAAGGACTTAAGTTACTTAGCGACATGATGTTTCCTTGTCTCCTTGACCTTGATGATATCATATTATGCATTTGATCTACTTTACCATGAGCATGAGCTCACCTCATAGTCTTGCTAAAGTGGGAGCTAAATGTTCCATCCTAAAAAGTTAGAACCTATTCAATTAGAGGATATTGGACATATTAGACCTCATTTAATCATTTAAAATCCAAGTGTATTTATTCTTGATTTTTAGCATTTGTCATTTTCTCTTCTAAAGCTTTTTGTGCATTCCAAGCCTCAATTTTCTTTGTAATTAATCCTACGTGGTCTAGGCCAATAAATGTCATCCCAATCCTTGGAAATTGATTTTACAAAATTTTCGAACCTAGTATAAGGGTGTTTCATTTTAGAATCTTACTTGTAGTTAGACTGACAATATTGAATCATGAAATTAGTAAAAAAGGTTATCAAATCCTCTCATTTTGATATCCATCCATTGTGAAATCTATCCATAATTTTTGAGTAATCCATTTTTATCAAGAAATTATTGGCACTTTTGAGAGAAAATATAATCAAGCTAATTGAGGATTTGGATTCAATATCTGAAGGAAATTATCCATCTCAAGTTCTCCAAGTCTCCCATTCTTTAATATCTATTCAAGAAAAGGAAATATTCTCTCATTGATGGAAGTTACTCTCTCCCAAAGTGACCTAGAAGAGAAGATCACAAGTAAGAAAGAAGATCCACACATATTATTATCTCTCATTCTCCATTAAAATGATCAAGCGTAAATTCATTCTAGATATAAGATTAAGCCAATGTAGATCCATGTATTTGGGAGGACATCCTTGACTCTCAAACACATAGCAAGTCAGAATAAAAGCATATTCATGGGTCAATCAAATCCTAATATGCACTCACGAGGGTTTCTCATGTAAGGTGAATACTTAAATTTATCTTATTTACATGCAAGCTTTATTTTATTTCAAGTCTAGTTCCTAGCAAGGGCTTGATCAAATAAATATCTTCACAACCAATAACTTTCACTTTTTCTTGTGTGTAGGAATATGTGTCACATAGTTGTATCCATATATTTAGATTTTTAGAACTAATGATTAGATTTCTATATAGTACATCAATTTTTATGCCTCCAAGACAAGGTTGATTTTGTTGGACAAGGTCAAATTTGGTCAAGATTTCCTTGGAAATCTAATTTTTGTATAGATGGGAGTTACATGTCTTAGAGTTTCGGATCCAAAATAGCTAAACTATTTTTTGCTAGTTTTGTAACAATAAAATCTAGACATGAAGTTTGTTCCTCTTCTTCTAGCTTTAAGGCAGGTTCCTTATTTCCACTTTTCTCTAGTATTTACTTTTATGCATAAGATCTAATATCACATCTTGTTAGTAATAATTTAATTTATAATAACATAAATATGTTTCATACATTTTTATATCACAATTAGATTCTATCCATATAGGGATATCCAAATCTGCCTTTTCCTAGTTCTTACATTACTACTCCTTCATCCTTTTTTTTGGGTTTTGCTTATCAAATTTGTCTTAAGGAGGGATTTTTTAATGCATAATAAGAAAAAAAAAAACTCCTCAAAATTAGTTAACAATCCATTTTTTTTGCATGAATGCTGATGATATTCCTATGGGGGAGTATATTGACATTGTTGGAGACATTATTTAGAGCTTATGTGTTGCATTCATGACTATTTTTCATTGATGTCAACATATTGGTTATTATATAAAGACTGGATGAGTTACAGAGGTAGAAGCATTTGACACAATTCATAGATTGAAGATCAACTTATGAATACTTGAGATTATGCTTTACAGTATGTCTAGACACTACAACTAAGATGCATACAAAAATATGAAGACTGGACAAAGTTATGAAGAATTGAGTGAAGGCATATTTCTAAAAATGGGTATTGTTGTTTGGATTCTATCTCCTCATAAGGATGGACCTAGCTTAAGATTATTGAGATAGGGGTTGAAAACACGTTAGAAATGCCTTGGTTCAGAGGGCACAATCTAAAGATCGTTGAGTAAAAATTTATGAAGATTGTGAGCCGATAGTTTGTTTGTAATCATGGATAAAGTGTAATATTTTAACATAACATGTATTGTAATATCTTAAGATGGTCCTATATTATTATTATTATGAACTAGGAAAGTCTTAGTGCCAACTCAATAACTTGTTTAGGACTTGGTATATAGGATCTATATGTCTTCCTTAGATGTAATGTATGGTATGCGGTCATATCTTTGTAATGTGTATTGTCTAAGCTTGATATGTGAGCTTGTGAAGATCATAATAGAGTTTGGTGTGATAGAGGCACAATGAGCTTACAAGGAATTATATTTGGCAAGACATGTTGTTAGCTAGACAATTGTTATTTCGCATTATATTATTCAGAAAGAATAGTGATGACACTATTTGGATAGTGGATTCAATTGTCCTCCTTTTAGCTCCCTAAATGGTTGGCACAAATCCTAACAAGGTTCAAATCTCCTAATAGTGATTCAAAATATTGTAATAGAGACTAATATGTACTTATTGGATTTCATTGACTCCTAATTGGGTCTATCCTCTAACAAGAAAATTTCATATTAGTACATCATTTTGTGGGTACCATCCCCACTAGGGTTTTCCCTATAATCAAGGGTAAATCACAAGTTAACATATATGGTGTTATTGTTCATGGTTATCTTTCTTTGGTTGTTACATCTACTGCTTACATGTTTTAGACTTAATAAAGACATTGAAAGTTGTTTAAGAGCATAAGTGATTCACCCCCCTCTCCCCTCCCCCCTACCCACCAGTTATCTTGGTGGACTTTACTTTCTCACACTATATCCTTTAGCATTTGTCACCATTTCTTATTATACATTATCCAATATGTATTTGAGGAATATAAAGAGAATGTTTAAAGAAATAAAATCAAATATCTCTACTTATTTAGAATAAAAACAAGTTTATCGCTAGAAAGATTAAGAGATCTTCATTTAGCATTTAGGTATTGGTTTTGTAAAAAATATTGCAAAACATGTAAATTTAATAAGGTTGAAGAATAAATTTAAGTTGTTTTATTATAACAATGGGTAAGTGCACCAAGTTGTGGTGCAAAAAG